>CM076580.1:103984286-104149344 GCA_034641835.2 Pinus albicaulis | reverse complement strand
ATATATATAATAAAATACAAATAAAAATAAATAATAATAACTCATAATAAAGTGATAAAATTTAATTAAAAAATATTGCTTTAAGCCATTAGCTTATAGTTATGGGAATAAAGACTCTATTTATCCATTAGTGTTTTATTAGCTTATTGTTATGGAAATGACTCTATGTATCCATTATTCCTTTTTTCCTTTAGTGTTTGGAAATCTTCATCAATTGGCCACTTAAAACTTAAGATTTTTCCCTAATTCTCTAGCTTCCATGTCATGTGGACCATGTTTTTCATTATTATTGTTAATCAAAGTCTAAGTTAGCAACTTCATACCTTCTTAGGTCTAAATCATCAACAACAACTAATATCAACATAAAATGATTTATATTTCAATTCATCGCATGATCTAGGTCACATAATATTTGGCCTTCATTTTCTCCCCATCTAGAAAATTATAAAGATGAATGAGAGGGAAATTGGTTATATTTAGTATAGATCTTGCATTTACAGGTAATTTGTCACCGTCCCTACCATTCCCCGTCCCGCACAATGGAGGACCCATTAAGTGACCTGTGAACACTATCATGCCTTGAAAACATCATCAATGCATCCCTCTGAGTATGAGCTTCATTTTCCCTTGAGACATCTCCTTGCAAAACTCATAAAAAACAGCTCTTTTTGCATTGGCGCGGGTAGACAGTTCAGTGCTCGCGCCAATCAGGGAAATCCTGTAAAGAGGTCGCGCCACTTGGCGCTCTGTCATAGAGCAGCAATCGCGCCACCCATTTTAGGGACTGTTTTTTAAATATGGATGGCGGAAGTTGAGTTCAAACAAACTCACAACCATTCCCTATCTTGAGTTGGGAGTTTTGGCTGCGGGAGTTCTATGGAAGGGAAGTGGTTTTGCCACCTTCCATGGAACCTTCCTTGTTGATAGGGCCAATCCCATAATAATAGGGATCCCAACTCCCTCCTTCCCCATCTATAAAAGCTTGCTCAAATCCATGGCAAGCTAGTCTTGAAGTGCTGAAGCTTTGCATCTCCCTATTCCCAAGTTCCTTTGTGCTGTAAAGAATCCCTTCTTTCCCTTAAGGCCCATTCAAGCGAGGAGACCATTGTTACGAGACTCTGGAGAGGTTTTCCCTTTCCTTGGCGAGCTTTGCGAGACGTGGACGACCGGAGACCCGTTCGAAGGAGGCTGCGACGTCAGAACTCGGTTGTAACTTCTATTCGTTTATCATTTAATAGATGACTATGATTATGGTTCCACTCCGTTTTCCATCATGTTAATGCGAGTAATGTCTTTTCTGACCGATGTTTAGTTACGTATGCTGGTTCCTATGCTTGTATCTGTTCGTTTCTTCTATGTGCAGGTGTTCATCCGCGGAGATCGTGGAAGGATTGTGATCTGCCAGGGCTGAAGGACGGGGACACTTCTTCTTCAGATCATAGCGTTGGAATCCAGGTAGGCTTCTATTCCAAGTCTTTCAGTCGTAACTAGGAGCTTGCGTCATAGCATTGTTTGTTTGTTGCTAGACCCCTGCTGGGCTAGTAGGGATCGCCTCTGTCCGCAGAGGGGATTTACCTCCTCAACAAATTGGCGACTCCACTGGGGATCGTCCGGTTTTCCTTGTCTCGTTTATGATTGTTTCGCTTTGATTGTTTCTCCTTGCTTGATGAACCTTCTGGGTTGGATTCTTTCGTTGTTTTAGCTTCTTGGTTTTCTTAGCTTGTATTGGTCTGCTTCTGGAATAACTTATTTTTATTTTTTATTGAGGAACTCGACTGGCGCGGTTTTTAACCCGACAGTCACGCCACTTGGCGCTTGTTGCCTTTGTCTGTCTCGCGCCAATTGGCCTCTGGCGCTAGTTTCAAGCCCACAGTCGCGCCACCCCTGTGACTTTTTTGAGTTTCTTCATTTTTTAGCTTTCTGGACTTGACCAGTGCTTCTCTTCTTGATTTCCTGACTGTCTGAGTCTGTTGGAGTCTTGTTTGGCCGGAATTCACCTCTGTCCTTGGGTTGTTTGCTTCTATCTACCGATTTCACGTTTTGAGCCCTAGGGCATCTAGTGGCTTAGTGTATCGAGCCCTCCTTGGGAATTTAGGTGTCTTGATTGTCCTGTCAACTTGTTGATTGATTCTCCACGCTCTCTTAACAGTCTTTGATTGTTTTGCTGCGTCTTTTGAGTGATTGTTCATTCCTTCATTCGGAATTCATTTGCCTTGATTTGGACCTAGATCACACGGTCCATCGGAAGCTTTTGAGTCTTTCTTTGCTTTGAGAGACTTTGGGTCGATTTGGGGATCTGATTGATTGCATTGTTGAGTGAATTTTGTTTGTTTCGCTCTTTTGAATATCATCTCTCAAATTGTTCCTTTTGTTTTCAGTGCACATTAGCCATTAGACATTGAAAATCGAAAAACAATCTCCTTTGTTTTGATTAATTAGTGCAAATTGTGATCTTTTCCATATCGCTAGTGATTAGTGTTTGAATGAAAAGTGTTCAATTGCATTAGTTGCATTAGAGACATTGTTGTTTGTATTCCGTTCATTTCGTTTGCATAAAAGCTCTCAACTCTTATTTAACTAGTTTTCATCGAACGAAATGTTGCACTGTGGCATATAGCTTGCATTTAGGAGTCTTTCGAGACACTACATACGATAGGACCTGGAAATTGAAACTTAATTGAAGATCAACTGTAAAATTTATTCAATTAACCTAAGGCAACATTGGAACTTAACGAAACATACTTAGAAGGTCTAGGCTAGAGACGTGTTCCGGCGTCGTTAAACCTAGCAGCTGTCATTCGCCTGTTGGCTTTAGACAGCGCTAGTACGGACTTGCGCTCCCCGTACCGTCGAGTATATAAAGGGAGACCCCTATAGGTTTGCAATCCTTTATCCACAGGAAGCCGAGTCTGCCGCCCTATACCCGTGATACACCGAACACAGCATTCGGGGAGACTACCTGCACGTACGGAAAGTCCTTGGTCGATTTATGTTTCATTTTTGAAACCAAGGTGTATATTGCAGTTCACGGATATTTGGTACACCCTTTGTGCCTAGTTTTTCCTGAGCAGTCATTTGGTCTTTTCTGACTCCCTAAACTTGAAAAGACCGTCAAGCGTTTGTCCTTTCACGCTTGTATCAACTCTGAAAGAGATAGAGTCATCTTTTTATCGTTTCTCGACTCTTAAAACATGAAACGGTAGAATTTGTTTATTTTCCAATGTGGTAAAATCAATCTCCCACGATTACACACCCATTTAGACGTTGCTTGTGACTGTTTGATCGTGTGTCTTAACTCGTTTTCAGCCCGTGTGTGTGTTTGTTCTCTTCTTCTAGTCTTTTGCCACGGTGGCGGAACCTTCGGTTTCGTCTACTGGTAGTCCTTACACGGACGATTCTTCAGAGGCTTCTCAGCCTTCTGTTGAACCACAACAGCCTGTTGTTTCCGAGTTCCCTGATGGGGGACCGGTCCTCGCCGAGCAACCCTTTGGAGAACCAGTTGAGTTCAACTGGCCCTTTTCGGACCCTGTGTCTGAATTGAGATTAGGAGCTGATTTCCTTTCTCTTACATCGGGTTCACCGTTTATTGCTGCTGTTTTTCCTCCTAGTCCTCGTCGTCTTCTGCGTGATTTAACGGCAGGATCAACCATGAGTGATTCTGGTGAGGAAATTCCCGGGTCTGATGACTATCAGCGCATCCCTCGTAGATTTTTTGAGGGAGACGAGTCTGAGCTGGCTACCACATCGTCAGCTGGTCCTTCTTTGCCACAGGGATACAGATCTCTGGGTCAGATTATCTCAGCTGCTGCCTCTATGGGAATATCATCTCCTGCTTCGAGGCCAGTTGCCACTACACCCGGGGTGTCTCCTTCGACGCCCGTCACTTCTGTTCCCGTGCGACCCACTGTTTGTGTGGCTGCCTCTTCTGCTGTTGTCTCAGCATCTGCTACTAGATCTGGGCCAACTCCTGAAGACATTTATCTAGCTACTGCTATACCGGAGAATATCTCTCCGGAGGAGTATCGATTGTTTGCGACCAGGCAGGGGCCAGACCAATTCCCAAAGATCCTTGCAGAGTCTTTCTTCCGCTATGCACGGGAGCCGCACTCAGTGGTTCAGAATTAAACAGCGAGCATGGGTACATTTGCGTCTTCTGGTCCAAGTGGCACTCCTTGTACTCGGGTTTACCGTACAACCGAGGCTCACAACTGCGAGACGGCCTTTCAAGGCCGGCTGCGAACCAACACCTGACTATCTGTCCCGACCCTTGAGGGCATTAATCAGGCTACTCTGCGGGCCAGCAAGGGCCATTCTATAATCCGCAAGGACCATATTATAACCCTGTTGGTCAACCTGCTCAGCCTCAGCCGGGGTATCAACAGGGACCGGCCTATGGACCTGGGGGGCAAATCCGGCCTTCTTTACCGTCTGTGCGGTATCCCACAGTTGTCTCCTAATTTGCATATCGACCAGGACCCACCTTACGGATTGCCCAGTGTGGTTTCCGGCAGCACACAGTCACCATTCCTACAGACTTAGCCAAATTCACTCCGGTACAACACGATATCCCGCCTCAAACCATAAAACTTATTCGGTGACACAGGGCTCATTTACAAGCAGTCGGCTTTGCGCAACCGGTAGCCTTTGTTTACCGGGCCAACTTTGTTCATTCGGGGGGCCGCCCTCACTAGAGTCCTTTGTTCATTAAGGCCAACCCTCTCACAAAGATTCCTCTGCTCCAACGAGTTTGTTCATTCAGCGCCCGGCCAGATATGAGTTTAATGCCTACGTACCAGACTCACTTAAGTGTTCCTTATCCCAATGATCTACTCAACCTCAGTGGTTATTATCCTCATGGTGAGTCTCCAGCCAGAACTATAACCTACTGGAGGCTCTCGGTATCAACCTCCTCCACCCGGTTCTAACTATGCTCAGCAGCCAAATCCAAATGCTGCTTATACGGGGCAAACGCCTAATCAGGGCCCGAACCCTGGTTATCAGGCCCCACACAATGGTTACCAGCAACCAAATCAGTCTGGCTATACGAATTATGCCCCTCACGGTCAGAATCCTACGGGACAGAACCCATGGGGGCAGGGGTATTCACAACCATCGTGGAGCATGGGTACCGGACCTTATTCTGGGACTGGCATGGGAGTTAATCCTCCATTGCCGTTCCTAGCTACCTTGGATCTGCCGGAAGTTTCAAAGTTGACCAATGATCCGATTTCACATAATCCATATTGGCCTCCGGTTCCCACCAAGATACCAGGAGATTGTCCCAAGTTTGAGGGCAAAGCTGGCGAAGACCCCCAGGCGCATGTGATGACGTATCACCTCTGGTGTTCGTCTAACTCTTGGACTGACGATTCGGTTCGTTTGCGTCTTTTCCAGCGTACGTTAACAGGAGCTGCTGCTAAGTGGTACATAGAGCTATCCCGTGGTATTTTTTAGGATTTCAACTCGTTAGCTATGGCTTTCCTCACGCATTTCCAGTTACCAGTCCGGTATGAGACTGGGACGCACCTCCTGTCTTCCCTGAAGCAGGACTCGGCCACTCACATCTCGGATCACATCCATGAGTGGCGGCGCCGTCGTCGGCTGATCAAGTTTCACATACCTGATCAGATTTTGACTCACTGGTTCACCACCTCCTTTGTGAATAAAATCGCTCAGGATATCGCGTTGGGAGCGTGTGTGACAGAGGAACAAGCTATCGCGCGTGCCCAGTACCTGGATCTTGTTTATTCGCAATCTGGCACGCTTTATGACATCCTGCCTGATGCTCCACGGCCCGGAGCCAAAAAGGCCCCGCCTACCCCTACGGTGGATGGTGTCATTGGTTCTGTTTCTCAAAATTCGAAGAAGTCTTCGAATGGGAAGCAGAAGGCTAATTCTTCCAACAATACCTCTGCTAATCCCGCCTCATCTGATTCTGGTAAAACCGCGGAGGTGAATGCCGTCCAGGCCAATCCTGCGGATAAATCCTCCAAGGGGAAAAAGAAGGGCAAAGGCAAATCAAAATCTGATGCCCCGAAACCGGAATCCAAATCTCGAACTGAGGATGGCTCCCAACGTAAGCCGAAATTCCCTTGCCTCATCTGTGAGGGTGACCATTATACTAAGGATTGTCCACGACGGTCCGAAGTTAGTCAACTTCTTAAAGGCTCAAAAGGGACTCCGGCTGTTTTAAAAGAGCCATTTCCATCTCAACAGACCCAGATGGTCGAACAGGCGTCACCATCTGCACCGTTTGGGTCTCAAGTTTTCATGATGAAGACTAATGCACCTATCACTATCGCTACGCGGTCGAAAGATTACAATGAACCGCGGCAGGCACCCGGGAAGGCAGTTGCGGATGGGCCGCCTCCCCCACCTGCCTCCAGCCCATTGGAAATCGAGAAGCCGACTCTCGAACCCGTTGTGAAACCACCTCCCAAGGGTGTTCTTCGGAGATCCTCTTATAATCCAAATGCTCGTGCCGCTCAACATTACAGTATTGTTGAGGATCTGGCACAGGCGCCATGTGCTATGTCCGCACTTGAGGTTCTTCAAAGTTGTCCTTCACAACGGAAGGCTTTACTGTCTGCCATCGGTGGTATCGATCCCGCCGACTCGAGCCTTCTCACTTTCGATCTGGAGAATTTTACTCCCCGGCTTCCGCATCAAATCGCTTTGGTCATTCAAGTCGGGATTAACGGTCTAAACGTTCATAGGGCCGTCGTAGATGAGGGTGCATCTACTTGCGTTATGTCCTCCGCTTGTTGGAAGGCCATCGGCTCTCCAACCTTGTCATCATCTCCCAATGCCCTTGAGGCATTTGATGGTCGGGAATCTAAACCCCTGGGAGTTCTCGAGAGTCTTGCGATCACATTACAGGGAAAAACTGTCAACGTGGAAGTAGAAGTGGTTGACGCTAAACTCAACTACAATATACTTCTTGGCCGCAGTTGGACCCATGCCATGCTCTGCGTGCCGTCTACTGTCTTTCGATTCATCAAGTTCCCTCACGAGGGCAAGATTGTCACAGTAGACCAGTTGTCATTTTTTACCTCTAGCTCTGAGAACAACGTGCCGTATGTGGATCAAATTCCGAATCCACCAGACAGCATAGGACCTGGTCTTTTCAAAGACCCAGTCCTCATGGGTATTTTCCCTGCGCCGCCACCGAATACCGCTCAAGTCAACATGTTGTCCAGGACTGATGACCCCTGGCTGATTCCTACACCTGAGCAGGTATATGATTTTGGAGAATCCATGCCTTTAACGCCAGTAGAGATCAGCTACTGTGAGATTGTTGCTGCATCGGACCCTCCACCTCCTCAGCATGCTCCGATGAGCATGGCTCTTGACGTCTACTCACAATCCCCCTGGCTTGGTCAGGCTGATTCGCCTGATCCTCTTAGAGAGATTTTTCCCTCAGATGAGGCTATCGTTGAAACTATGTCTCTGGAGGAGCTACCCTGGGGCGATGGGCATCATCGTTCCTCGTTTATGCCTAGCCTGGGGGCAATGACTGACTGTCTCGAGCGCTATGCTACTCAGGTTCCTTCCCCTCCTCTTCAAACACCGATCTTGACGCACGAGGTCTTTTCGGAGGGTAATCTGAGTAACATTACTCAAACGGTTCCTATCAACATCTCTGTTAAACCAGGGATTGTTGAGAACATTCATGTGGGTGTGACTTGTTCTCCCGAGGAGATTCAGGTCTATACGGAACTTTTCAAAGAATTCAGAGATGTTTTTGCATGGTCCTACGAGGAAATGCCAGGAATTGATCCTAGTATTGTCGTCCACGAGATTCCAACCTATCCAGGTGAGAAACCCGTGCGCCAACGCTTACGTCCCATGCATCCTCGGAAACCCGCCGCTATCAAGGCAGAAGTTGAAAAACTTCTGAACGCGGGGTTTATTTATCCTATCCCCCTTACAGAATGGGTGTCCAATATCGTCCCTGTCGATAAAAAGCAGGGTACCATTCGAGTCTGTGTAGATTATCGCGATATCAATCGCGCCTGTCCTAAGGACAATTATCCCACTCTGTTTATCGATCAGATTATCGACGATTGCGCCGGGAGTGAGATCTATTCCTTAATGGACGGTTTCTCAGGTTACAACCAGATTAACATTGCACCTGAGGATCAACATAAGACCACATTCATCTGTCCGTGGGGCACTTTTGCATACAAAAAACTCCCGTTCGGTTTAAAGAACGCTGGCGCCACGTTTCAGCGTGCGATGTCATATGCTTTTCATGATATTCGCCATATTGTCCAGCCTTATCTGGACGACTTGCCTGCCCATTCGGGTAAGCGAGAGGATCATCCTGAGCATCTTCGCCAGATATTTCTTGGTTGCAGACGCTACAATATTAGGCTCAATCCTCATAAGTGCGTCTTCTGCGTCGATTCTGGCCGTCTTTTAGGCTTTATAGTCTCGAAAGACGGAATTCGCCTCGACCCTCTGAAGGTTGAGGCCATTATAAATCTCCCGTCACCCTCCTCCCTTTATCAGTTGCAGAGTCTGTAAGGGAAAGCGAATTTTCTTAGACGCTTCATCCCGAATTACGCCGAGGTGGCCAAAGGATTCACTCGTTTGTTAAAGCAGAATGTTCCCTTTCATTGGGACGAAATTGCTCAAGAATCCTTTGAGAAGCTGAAGACATTGCTCGTCAATGCTCCGTTGCTTCGTCCTCCGGACTACCACCGCGACTTTACTTTGTATCTAGCCGCTGCATTAAGCACCATCGCCATGGTCTTGGTGCAGGATGACGAGAACGGTGACGAACATGTTTTTTATTACCTATCTCGGAACCTTCTCGACCCAGAAACGCGTTATGCACATGTTGAGAAGTTGGCCTTAGCAGCCGTACACGCCGTACAACGCTTTCGCCATTACATCCTTTTGCGCACGATAACAGTGGTTTCAGACTGCAACCCTATGACGTATATTCTTTCTAGACAATTACTAGGGGGCAAGTACTTCAAATGGATCATGATCCTGCAGGAGTTTGACTTGGAGTTCACCACTGCCAAGTCAACTAAATCACTGGTCTTCGCGGATTTGATATGTTCTCTCCCTACAGACTCTGTTCCCTCACACTCTGAAGACCATATACCGGATGAAATGCTTTTTCTTATCAGTACTCGAGATCCTTGGTACGGTGACATCATAGTGTATCTTCAGACCGCGACTTTCCGGTCTGAGTTGGATAAAACTGCCCGCCGTCGGATTCGGCACCAGTCCCAACCCTACCGTATAGTAGGAGATACCTTATATCGCATTGGAGTAGATTCGGTGCTCCGACGATGCCTTACCTTGGAAGAGGCTGAGAAAGTCTTGAATGACTGCCACAGTGGCGCCTGTGGCGGACACATGTCCGGGTATGCTACTGCCCAGAAGATTCTGTGGGCAGGTTATTTCTGGCCTTCCATATTCAAGGATTGTATCACTGCAGTCCGTAAATGTCATCCATGCCAGATTTTCCAGCGCAAGATGCGCGCGCCGCCATTGCCTTTGCATCCCGTTATTACCGTCGGCCCTTTTGCGAAATGGGGCGTAGATTTTATGACGTGTAACCCTCACTCGGCCGGGGGGCATGCGTATATCATTGTCGCCGTCGACTACTTCACTAAGTGGGCCGAGGCGATGCCTACACTTGCTGCTGACGGAAGAACGACTGCTTCATTTTTATTCAACCATGTTATTGCACGATTCGGGGTTCCTCAAGCTATCGTCACTGACCACGGTACTCATTTCCGTGATTACATGATGGCGGAGCTGACAGCTGCGTTGGGCCTGCGTCACGACAGCTCAACGCCATACTACCCTCAAGCGAACGGTCAGGTTGAAGCGGTGAACAAGGTTTTGGTCACTATGCTTCAACGAGCAGTTGGGATTCATAAATCCAGTTGGCATCTCCAACTGTTCTCAGCTCTCTGGGCGTACCGAACATCTGCTAAAAGTGCAACCGGATTCACACCATTCCAACTGGTGTACGGTCTGGAAGCTACTTTGCCAGTTGAATGTGAAATTCCTTCGCTCAAATTAGTTGTGGAGCTCTTACCGGATACTTCTCCTGAGGAAGAGCGTCTTCTGTATCTCGAACGGTTGGATGAAACCCGTCGTCTAGCTGCTTTGATCATCGAAGCACAAAAGAAGAGGGTCAAGACTCATTTTGATCAATCTGTTTCTCCCCGTTCTTTCATCGAAGGAGACCTAGTCCTCTTGTACGATCAGGCACATGATAAGCTTGGAGCCGATAAACTCCAGCTGATGTGGCACGGGCCTTATATAGTAAAACGTGTTTTGAAAAATGGGGCCTACGAGCTTATAGACTACGAAGGAGTTCCATTGGCGCAGCCCAGGAATGGGCTGTACCTTAAGAAATACTATGCCTGAATTGATTTCTTGGTGTGGTGTGTGTACATAGGTGTGTGATTGTCATTTGTGTGCATAGTGTGGTGTGCTTTGTAAACATCTTTCTGCTGATCGGGTCTTCCTGGTTGTGCAGATGTCTATTCATCCATTTGTTGGTTTCGCGGATGGTGCCTCCCGCAGTACCAGGAATCTGTCTTCCGCGGCCTGGGTAATCTACGATCCTGCTGGTGAGTTGATTGACCTGCAAGGTGTGTGTTTAGGGCGTACCACGAACAATATCACGGAATATAGCGCCGTATTGGAATTATTAACCGAGGCAGTAAACCTTGGTATCCGTGAATTGCTCGTGTACCTAGATTCACAGCTTGTAGTGTTACAACTGAACGGACATTATTCGGTAAGAAACCCGTCCATCTTACGACTGTATTTGCGTATTCGATTACTGGAAAGGAATTTTGACTACATTACATATCATCATATACCCAGGCATTTGAATACATTAACAGATGCAGTAGCAAATTTGGTATTAGACAGGCATTTGCGCAATTTATAAATCATCATCACGTGTAAAGAAGACTCATCCAGAAATAGATATGCATATATATAGATATCGAAATGTTTACATAGAAGTGTGTCACATAAAACTCAAAAAATATACATAATTGTCTTAATACATCCGGAGACGCTGTAATATATAAAAAATCTAGTTGTGCCTCAAATCCTAGGACTAGTCGCATGGTGCTCCGCAATCAGCCGTCTGCCATACTGGCTCTCAAGATTCGAGTGGATCCGATTAGGACTCCAAATATCGCGCAGTACTCCACCAGTCCCAGTATTGGCAGGGCATAGTGCGGGATCCCATGGGAGATCCCCTCGGAGTTCTGGACCGGTGCCTCTCCTCCAGGTGCCTTCCCCCTGGATCTCAGGCGAGTTGCGTCCTCAGGAGATTGGAGACATCCCCGGAAGTGGTCTCTCGGGACCTACATACGCATGCATATAGAATTGTGTTAAGACGAATGTGTGTTTACAAAAAAAAAAAAACATATAAACATAAAATCAAAAATATGAGGTCTTACCCAGCTCTTCATCCCAGTCGTCTCCTTCTAGTAGTGGGAGATATGGGTCCCCTGTAAAGTCAGTTCCCGAGTAGGGCCAATCTTCCACGATGATCAGTTGGCGCCGTAGCCACCTAAAGAACTCTGGCCTCCAGGACATCTGTTGGCCACCTCCAGATCTGGGCATCAGTGCTGCCCAGCGAGCCATTCTCGGCTCTCGTGGTATCGGACTCGCCACATGGGCCTCTTGGCCCTGGAAGGTTGGTATGCGTTCCAGAATGAATGATACCAAGATGGAACCATAGCCGAACTGTTTCAGTTTCCCCTATTTGCACTTGGTGAGCTGCCTTTTCATGTTGATCGTTACAGCTGTTGCCCAATCATACAGTCGGGGACCCATGCATTCTGAGGCCAGTAAGAGTTGAGTCTTTGTAGCCTCATGCGGTGCCTGCGATCCAGCTGCCCGCGTAATGGTATGGAGTACTACTCTCAGTGCTAGATCAGGGATGGTGGAGATGTATACCTTCTTACTTCCTGATCCTGTTTGTGCCCCTCGGCACACCCGTGCCATTACTTCTTCCATATTTTCCCCAGATGGTCTGCTTCCAGTCAGTACAGGAATCGGACCTCTACGGGACAATCCAGTAATGAAATAAATGTCAGTGACCTCCAACTCTAACACCTGGTCTCGTAGCTTGAACACTTGTTCATTTTCATCCCAGATGCTGATTAGATATTGGAGGAGCTCGGGCTGAGCTCGTAAACATGGCGTGAGGAAGAACTTTTTTAAGCCACAGTCTCTAAGAGCATTCATACAAGCTTGGCTTTGCATGGCCTCTTCATCCTCATCTCCGTGTTCTCGTTCCTTCCATTCGATTGCCATTTTGAGTGGTTATCTGCATTCATATGGTCAAAAACCCTTGATTAGATCTTTGGTGAGCTTCAAATTTCAAGAAATTTGGTTTAAATACCGGAATTTTAGGTGAAAATTTGGGTTCGGCCGCTGGCGCGGCTGTTTTGCTAACAGTCGCGCCAGGTGGCGCGGGCCCTTTAATAAAAGGAGCCCAGTGGCGCGGGTCCGTGCCCGATACCCGCGCCAATGGGCCCGGCCCTAAAATTTTAAAAGTGGCCACGCAAAGTCGATTTCTAAAGGGAAATCATTAAAAAATGTATGGAAAGGAAGAGCAAAGGAGCGCCTCTTACCTATGACAGACGAGAAGCTGAATGGTTGCCTGGATTGGTCGCAATCACCACTGTTGCTTTCCACAAGGTAAATAGTAAAAAGTAATTTCATTTTTTACCAATTAGACATATTTATAACTTTTCGACGTTAAATGAGCTTTAAAAAGTTATTTTTATCATATATTTGCATATGTTATGTCGAAAATGGATTTTACGCTTGCTTGGTATGTGCAGCAGCAGGTTTTTGCGACTTAAAAGATGGAAACGAGTTGTATTTTATACTTTTTCGGACTCGGTAAATACACAAAAAAGTCACTCTGGAGTCATCTTTCAGCTCTTTTCTGACTCTCTAAATGTGAAAAGATTGCCGAGGCCCTTGTCGTTTCGATCTCGTTAAAATGGACACGAATCGACATTCACCCAGTATAAGTTTAACCCTTTTTCGGGCTGGGCTGGATCGATTACGAAAAGGAATACCCTAGCCTATCGCGACTAGGAGGTTTTCCCGGATATTGTTTTCTACCTTTTCGGATCTGGGAAACTATTTACGAAAAGGGACCTGTGGAGTTTTCTTTTCCGTTGTCTTTTCAAACTCTCTAAACATGAAAAGACGCCTAGTTCTTCCTTTGTCAGACTCGTTAAACCCTGATGACATTGGATTCCGTCGAAATGACGTTCTCCGAGTTTCTCCTTCCTAGGACTCGTTAAATGCACTAGGATGGATTCGCCCGAAGGGCGGACTTATATCACAAGCATATGCTATCCCCTTCAAGCTTGTTATCAAAAATAATTGGGGTACTCGCCAGAAATGGTGGGGGAAAAATGGAACCGTCGTCGTTGTCGTCGGCAGTATGTCGCTCTTGAACATGGCACTTGTCTGCATTCGTGTCGGGTTGGGGACATCTCATCTCGTTGCTTCACTTTGCTTCCATGGGTTTGGGTAATCTCCTTTGACCTCTCATCTGTTCACTGCCTCGTCGCCATGACCTTTGATCTGTTGATGTCAAATACTGCCAAGTCCATTGTCGTGTCGTTTATATGTTCAAGAGAAGTTGACCTCTGCGAATATCAACCTTCCTCTGTTTCTCATATGATCCTGATTCACAACAAAACATTATGTTCCTCTGTCTCGTGTCGATGATGTGGGAATCATTATGGCCCACCTTCGATCAAGGTCACTTCCTGTTGACTTCAACTCATTATCCAGGAAGTTGGTCTAGAGACTCCTGATGGTACCTTGGAGCCTGCATGCCTCAATGGCAGGTTCGTCGCATTCGACGTGAAGTTTACATCATTGACTTCCGATCGAATGATTCTGCGGGTGTTCGACGTCAACTCATTTGTTCACACGCCGTAGATTGTACCTGTAGTACCTTGGGGACCATTGTCATTATTGGTGGTTTCTCTCGCGTCTGTTAACAACTTTCATCATTGGCTGGTAATTAGACGATGTTCTTGCATGTTCGACATCAGCTCACATATTCACATGCTCGAACTTGTACTTGTTTGGGTCGAGATGGAGCGCAAGACCTTGGATTGTGTCTGTTGTAATCCAGGCTGCGATTGTGGATTATTATCATTATGTACATGACTCACTGATTGGATGGCTGCGACCATACCTGAGTCTATTTGTTTGATCTTAGTTGGATGGCTGCGCCCATACCCTAGATCCGGATTATAGCATACTCTGTTTCGGATGGCTGTGCCCATACCATATATATACATAATGTACTTGAGATATCAGTTGTATCTTTCTGTGCAGGTTTTCCGACGGCGGGCCTTCGGTTGCACATGATCTTGTAAAGCATTTCACCCCTCTCACTCTCGGGCCTCATACTTTAGGGGGCATCTGTTACACAGTAATTTGTCACCGTCCTTACCATTCCCCATCCCGCACAATGGAGGACCCATTCCGTGACTTGTGAACATTGTCATGCCTTGAAAATATCATCAATGCATCCCTCTGAACATGAGCTTTATTTTCCCTTGAGACATCTCCTTGCAAAACTCTGCATGACTCTTTTTGCATTATTGGCAGATGGAAACGATTCGGTGCTCGCATTAATCGGGGAAATCTGCAAAGTGTGCCACCCATTTTAGGGACTGTTTTTTAAATATGGATGGCGGAAGTTGAGTTCAAACAAAATCACAACCATTGCCTATCTTGAGTTGCGAGGTTTGGCTGCGGGAGTTCTATGGAAGGGAAGTGGTTTTGCCACCTTCCATGGAACCTTCCTTGTTGATAGGGCCAATCCCATAATAATAGGGATCCCAACTCCCTCCTTCCCCATCTATAAAAGCCTGCTCAGATCCATGGCAAGCTAGTCTTGAAGTGCTGAAGCTTTGCATCTCCCTATTCCCAAGTGCCTTTGTGTTGTAAAGAATCCTCTCTTTCCCTTAAGGCCCATTCAAGTAAGGAGACCATTGTCACGAGACTCTGGAGAGGTCTTCCCTTTCCTTGGCGAGCTTTGCGAGACGTGGACGACCGGAGACCCGTTCGAAGGAGGCTGCGACGTCAGAACTTGGTTGTAACTTCTATTCGTTTATCATTTAATAGATGACTATGATTATGGTTCCACTCCGTTTTCCATTATGTTAATGCGAGTAATATCTTTTCTGACCGATGTTTAGTTACGCATTATAATTTTATACATGTTTTAATTGTTTTTATGTGATAAGGTGTTTGTTTTAGAGTTTAAGGGATATTGTTGGATAGTCAACTTGTATGCTATAGTTTTCTTATTCTTGTATTGTCGTAGGGTAGGTAGTCTCCTCTTGGTAGTTTTGGACCTTTGTTAGTAATGGCGTATCTAAGGTTATACCCAGCTGAAGATAAGATCTCCTAGGCTATCTTTTTGGTGTATGAAAGGTTTTCATTCTAATATCTTTTGTTATTAATGGAAATCTATAGACAAAATTTACAACAAAAAAAAAGGTGTCAAGTGATTAATTATCATTAATTTTCTTAATTTTTTTCCATATATGTAATCAGGTGTTCATAAATTTTGCTCAAAATTGAAAGTTACAGGATTGGTTTGAAACTAGGATGGTTTCATAGATCTCGACTTCCTGATTCCGGCGCCGTGAACGGTTCGAAAAACCGATGTCGTATGAGGGAGATATCGCGTTCTAATCAATTTCCCAAACAACTAAATTTTATGACAGTTTTGACTGGGATGCCCAGTCAACATGCAGGTGCACAGTAAAAAAAAAAAGGAATATTCCTAAGAATATTCCTTTTTCTTAGAATCAATCATAGGCTGACAAGTGGCATATTATGATTGGGTTAAGTTGTACGAGTTGTGTTTTAGCGGCCAATTGGAGGGTGACATGTGGCCAGCCCTGAGGCCACCACGTGTCCCCTCGAAAGTGTGAAAACGTTTTATGGAGGCCACTGGGTTCAACCCCGCAACCTCCCATAGAGTAGCCACCCACCATACCGCATGAGCTACGCATAAGACTTAACTACTAAGGGTCGAATGTTATATTTAAAGTTTGAAAACTTTACATTCGATGGTTAGGACTATCGGCGATCCAAGTTTTTTGGTCACATGTTAACGACAACCAATCGCAGCATTAAACTCAAAATCTAACAGTTTCGTTTGAAACCTTATCACATGACTCCGCAGACTTCACGGTTAAGTGTCGATAGTTACGGTGACTCTGTGTTTAACTCCAGTGTTAAAACAACTTACCGCGGTTTCGGCATGGTGTCTCGCTCCAAGTTTAATGTAACCACGGGGTTCGAGGGTTGGCATGTGGCACCCCCTCCCCTCAACAGTTAACTTAAATGTTATGGTTTAAAACTGGCGGAGAATTAGCAGCGCCCCAATATTTTCGGAAATTGCCAAATGTAACTGCAGTTTAGTGGGTTTCTCCAAAATTAGTGGAGATTTTCTAGGAGTTATTGGGAAAATTTCTAGGTGTTAAGATTCAACAAGATGATGAGCTTAGTGAAAAGTAATCACCTTCACTAAGTGGGGCCTGCAAGCTATTTTTAAGTGTATGTCTATTTTTAGACATAGTGAGCATATTCTAGAAGTTGCAGGATGTTATTTGTAGATGGTTGGTCAAATGTGAAAAATAGATGAAATTATGTTTTTATAATATTGGACGAAGTCTATTTATAGATCGTCAATATAAAAATAGATGCATGTCGATTATTATTAGCCCTTAATAATAATCCGACAATAAATATCAACTTATTCTCTTGAAACACTTTATTTCAGTGAACAGATTTGGAAAATTAGTGGGCTGAAAGAATTATGCAATTCCTAGGGTTATTGGTGGCTCATGCATGGAGGACTCAGTTAGAACTGAAGTGGAAAAGTTGTGACAGAGTTGGAAGAGTAGTTAATGGATTTTTTATTCAGTTTAACTCAGTTAAGTGAGTTAAACTCAGCAGAGCTAGTTGCATCTAGTCTAACTGAAAGATACACTTGTGAGAGTTTAGTGAATTAATTAGTTAATTAATTCACAACTAATAACTCACTAACAACTGAAAAAATACAGTAGTTAACTACTTGCATGTTAGTTCCAGTGGAGACCCAGTGGAGAGATAGGTGCAAGGGTGAGATGGACTATCTGTTGTGACTATAGTGATGCATTCAATGCATCTGACACACATTGGAGATTCCAATAAGGATTGTGCAGTCAAGGCAAGGCCAATTCGAATTCATTCATGGGTCTTCTTCAGTAGGGATTGCACAGTGGAGGCAGGCAGTCAGGAGGCAAGAAATTGGTGCATAGATATGAAAATTTCTGCATGACAGTGTGTAATTATTGTTGATTTTACTGAGAGCTTGATGTAATAAGCTTTGTATGAGATTATTACATGATCCATTGATATACATAATATATGATAGTTGGGGTTTTTAGCTTTAAGCTTTCCCGTTAAACAACTATGTTTATGTGCGATTGATTTTCTTCACATGTGTTTGCAATTGGAGATTTAATTTTCGGAAAATTAACAGTGGAAGGATTATGTATTTAACATAATATTAATTTTTTAGATCAAGAGAATCCAGTAATACATCAGTTTTAATAAATTTCTACACTAGGTGGGTCAATTTTCGCCCAATCTGAGTGAATGAAGAGTCTATCTAGAATAATTGGAGTATTTTGGAGCCATTAGTGCAGATAAAACAACCATTAGAGGCATGTAAATAGATGTATTTGCAAAATTTTGAGCATAATGAAAGAGGGATATGCCATTGGGAGCTAGACCAGCAGATGTAGCCCAGGAGGGGTGAACTGCTTCATAATGCATGTTGTGTAAATGTTATGTGTGGTTTTGTTGTTCAGTGTTATTTAGGCTTATTTTCATGCTTCTAATTCACTAAATTCACTTACAATTCATGGTTAAAATCCTCAATACTTAAGAAAACTATGGAGACAAGTATGCACATGTTTTATCACTGAAAAGACACTTAGCACAACAAACTAATACATTCCTTTCAGATCAAGTTGGTATTAGAGCTAGAGTTTATTCTCTGGTGTTGTTTTGTGCAAATATTTTTTTAACTGTTTGCAAGTTTCACATGCTTACTAGGATCAAGCTCAAGAGAGTAGAAGGCACATTGGTGGAAGCAAGAGGGTCTCAAAGTGAGCCACATCAAAGGAGAGAAAGATTGCCACAATCTCCACCACCTAGTTCAACTCCTAAGGAATCAGAAGCAGCATTAAGCATGCCTTTAGAGGAAGAAGAAATCCATGAAGAAGTGGATCCCAAAGAGGAAGAAAGACTGTTCAGGAAATAATTCCTTGACATGTCTGAGATGGTTAGAATCCTTTATCAAGAAAGGAATGAGAAACTAGAAGGAGAAGGATCCAAACTTCACAAGGAAGGACAGGGATCATCAGGAGGTCACAATGATGAATATAAGTCAAAGAAGGGAAATGGAGCAAATGGAGGCAGTGGAAAGTCACCATCCTCACCCTCATCATCATCATCATCCTCTACTTCATTTTCAGTACACCAGTCACACAGTCAAAGAACACTGGTAAAAGTCCTTTTATAAAACTTGATGTTAAGTTTGAATTGCCAATGTTTAATGGTGAAGTCAATGCAGAAAATATTGATAATTGGGTTAGGCAATTGGAGGTCTATTTGAGATTCCAGAACCTTGAAGATGATGATACCAAAATCCAATTAGCTTCATCAAGAATGGAAGGTGCAGCACTTGTTTGGTGGGAAGCCAAGACAAAGGAGGAGATCAAGAAGCATGGTAAGATTATTCTATCATGGACTGATTTCATTTCTGCAATAAAACGACAGTTTTATCCATTTTCTCATATGCAGAAAGCCATAATGAACTGGCAAAATTTTAGACAATTGAAAGGACATAATGTGCAAGTTTACACCCAAGAATTTAGGAGAAGAGCTCTCTTATTAGGGGTAGATTTGCAGAGCCAAGATACTTTTCTCAAGTACATAGGAGGCTTACATAGCTACCTAAGACATACTATCCTCATGTTTAACTCCACAAGTCTAGATGAATTATGTGTTCAAGCCACACATCGAGAAGCTAGAGGGAAAAACATTTCTGATGAGGGTAGGAACAAACCTTTTAAGGGTAAAAAATAAGAGAAGACCTTAAAGGTAAAAGAAAAAAGAATGCATATGTTAAGAAAGAGGGAGAAAAAGTGGTTTGTAAACATTGTTCAAAAGAAGGCCATAATGAAAATCAATGTTGGAAATTACATCCTGAAAAGAGGCCCAAATATCTCAACGACAAAGGGAAACAGAAAACTACAACTACAACTCAACATGGTTTAGGAGAGGATTCAAGTGATGAATCTAAAATTATAGCCATGGGATTGAAGAACATGAAGGAGAAATAAATTGAAACTAAACCCAGTTCTAGTACATCAAACTATCACATACGTGCTCCAAATGAAGAAGAGAGAATTGAACGGTTTCATGTGAGGGTCATATCCAAACATACCAAGATTGACACATTGTTTGACATTCGGTCACAAGAAAACTTAATCCCTGAAGGCTTGGTCAATAAACTTAATATTGAGACCATACCACATCCAAAACCATATCCACTTGGTTGGATTTGTAAGGATGCAAATTTACAAGTTTCAAAGAAGCGTATATTGTGGTTTGCAATAACTGCACATTTTGTTGACACAATTGAATTAGATGTGGTTCCGCTTGACATAATAGGTATTGTGTTGGGCAGTACTTACTTGTATGATAGGAAAGAGATCTTCCATCACCATGAGAACAAATACCATTTATTAAAAGATGGCAAGGAGTACATTTTTAGAGCACATCACAAGAAGACAAATATTGCTATGGTAAATGTTGGATAGGTAAAAAGGCTAGTAAATTCAAGTAAGAATTTTGTTCTTCTAATAATTCAGCCTAAATCTGATGATAATCATGAATCATTTTAGTATTTTGATCCTAAGTTGAAATCATATTTATATGATGTAGTTGATGCACATCATGAGATGTTTTAAGAGTCAGCAGGATTGCCTCCAAAAAGGGAGATTCAACATGAGATTCAGTTGTAGCAAGATTGTCGTCTTCCAAACATCAGCATGTATCGCATGTAAATAATGGAGAATGTTGAAATAAAGAGTCAAATCAAGGAGATGTTGGACAAAGGACTCATAAGGCCAAGCACTTCACCATGCGATTCACCCATAGTCTTGATTCCGAAGGAAGATGGGACTTGGCGCATGTGTGTAGACTTCAGAGCTTTGAACAAGATAAAGTTAAAGAATCGATACCCACTCCCAATGATAGATGATTTTCTTGATCAGCTGAAAGAAGAAAATTTTTCCACTAAGTTAGATTTAAGAAGTGGATATCATCAAGTAAGAATTGCAGAAAGTGACATATGGAAAACTACATTCAAAAACAAACAAGGACTCTTTGAGTGGTTGGTTATGCCATTTGGTTTGTTTAATGCACCAGCAACTTTCATGCATGTTATGGATAGTGTTTTGAATCCATTCCTTTATGACTTTGTGATTGTTTATTTAGATGACATATTGATTTTCATCAAAACAAGAGAAGAACATGTCTTGCATGTGAATAGAGTGCTTGATGTTTTGAGAAAAGAGAAATTGTTTCTTAAGATGTCAAAATGTGAGTTTGGAAAGACTTCTTTAGTTTATTTGGGACACATTGTAGGAGGAAGCTAGTTGAGAATCGATCCTTCTAAAGTGGAAGCCATTGTGAATTGGCCCGCTCCCAAAACAGTAACCGAGGTAAGAATTTTCTTAGGTGCAGCTCACTATTGGAGAAATTTTATTACTAACTTTTCTACCACCAAAAATCCTATGCATGCAGTGAAAAGTGTGAAGAAAGGCTTCCAATTCGGAGGCAAACAACAACAAGCTTTCGAAGCTTTAAAATACAAGATCAGTTCAGCTCCATTCCTTGCATTACCGAATTTGAGACAACAATTCGAGATACAAACTGATGCTAGTGATTATGCCATGGGTGCAATTCTTTTGCAGCATGGTAAGCCTATCACTTTTGATTTTGAATAATTAAATGGTATTGCAACTAATTATCCTACATATGAAAAAGAGTTTTATGCGTTGGTACAAAGTGTCAAGAAGTGGAAACACTACTTAATGGGTAAAGAGACGATTATACATACCGATCACCAACCATTACAGTACTTGCAGTCGCAAACACGACATTTCAGGTGGATGGGATTTCTTCAACAGTTTCACTTGGTTATAAGGTACAAGAAAGGAATTTTCAATGAAGTTGTTGATATGCTTTCAAGACCAATTATAATTTATTCTTCTTTACTCAAAAATGATCCTATTGTACATGAGAGTTACATAGAACAATATGCACATGATGTTGATTTTGAAGTTGTGTATGCTAGTTTGAGTGAAGGGAATCATGTTGAAGAAAATGATTATCACATGCATAACAATTTGTTGTTTCATTTGGGCAAACTATGTATACCACAAGGAGAGAGGCTAAGTGTCATGAGAGAGGCTCATTCATCTCTTATTGCTGGACACTTTGGGGTAAGAAAAATAGTGGCGCATCTACAAAGGTATTTCTATTGGCCCCACATGATAGATAGTGTGTCGTGTTTTATAATAATATGTTCTATGTGTGCAACAAGCAAGCCTAGCAATAGGAAGCTTGGGTTGTACACACCACTACCAGTACCATCAAGGCCATGGGAGAGTGTCTCCATGGAATTTTTTGGAGGTCTATCTATGTCAAGAAAACAGCATGCTTATCTTTACGTAGTTGTGGATAGATTCAATAAAATGTGTATACTTATGCCATGTAAGAAAACCATTACTGTTGAACAGACTGCTGAACTTTATTTTCAACATGTATGGGTTCATTATGGATTGCCTACTTCTATTGTTAGTGACTGGGATTCCAAGTTCATTGGGAATTTTTGGTCCAATCTTTGAAGTATGATGGACACAAAGTTGAAAAGAGTGTTGCTTTTCATTCGCAAACTGATGCCCAGACCGAGGTGGTGAGCAGAACCGTTGTGCATCTATTGAGAGGATATTGCAGCAAACATCCTAAGTTGTGGTATGAGCAACTGCACTACATTCAGCATGCTTACAACTGGGCAAAGCACTCTTCTACAAATAAATCACCTTTTGAAGTATGCTTTTGGTATTTGCCAAAATCACCATTAGACTTCATCTTTGAGAAGGATGTTGCAATTGATGGGCATAGTGATATTGACAAGGCTCGAAATTTCATTGAGAAAATTCAGATTATACAACAACGAGTTCAAGAACAACTTGAGAAAAATCAAATCAAATACAAGGAGAGGCATGAAAAAATAGAGTTGATCACAAGTTTCAAGAAGGATATGAGGTATGGTTTCACATAAGCAAAGAAAGGATGCAAGGAGAAGATAAAAAGCTCAAACCCATTCACTATGGTCCATCCAAGTTCATAAAGCAAGTTGGTAACAATGCATTTCAACTTGACTTGCCTTCATATATGCAAATATATTCAATTGTTAATGTTGAAAACTTATGTTTATATGAGCCACCTTTGATCGATGATCAAGGAAGTGATGTTCAACTGCCTTCTATTGAAGATTACTTGCCAGAATTTATGGATGAGCTCAAGGAAGAAACAATTCTTGACAAAAGGACAAGAGCATCCAAGAGGGGAAATGTTGACTACCTTCGAGTTGGGCTCAAAGGTAGTAAGCCAAGAAAGGTAAAGTGGATGGAAGTTGGAAAGGTGAGGGATTTGTACCCTCATCTACTAAACAGGTAATCAAGTCTTTTGGGGTCCAAAAGCTTCCCAATGAGGAGGTGTGATCGGGTGTTCATAAATTTTTCTCAAAATTAAAAGTTATATGATTCGGTTGAAACTAGGATGGTTGCGAAGATCTCATCTTCCTGATTCTGGCGCTACAAACGGTTTGAAAAACCGATGTCATATGAGGGAGATATCGCGTTATGATTGATTTCCCAAATAGCTAAATTTTACAATAGGTTTGACTAGGATGCCCAGTCAACATGCAAGTGCACAATCAGAAAAAAAGGAATATTACTAAGAGTATTTATTTTTCTCAGAGCCCGTTAGAGGCTAACAAGTGGCATATTGTGATTGGGTTAAGTTGTACGAGTTGTGTTTTAGCGGCCAATTGGAGGGTGACACATGGCCAACCTTGAGGGTGCCACGTGTCCCCTCGACGGTATGACAAAATTTTATGGAGGCCACCAGGTTTGACCTCGCAACCTCCTGTGGAGCAGCCAACCACCACACTGCATGAGCTATGCATAAGAATTAACTACTAAGGGTTGAATGTTATATTTAAAGTTTGAAAAATTTACATTCGGGGGTTAGGACCGTCGACGGTCCAAGGTTTGTTGTCACATGTTAACGACAACCAACTGCAACATCAAACTCAAACTCCAACAGTTTCATTTGAAACCTTATCACATGACTCCGCAGACTTTGTGGTTAAGTACCAATAGTTATGGTGACTCTGTGTTAACTCTAGTTTTAAAACAACTTACCACGGTTTCGGCATGGGGTTCCGCTCCAAGTTTAATGTAAACACGGGGTTCGGGGGTTGGCATGTGGCCACCACCTCCCCTCAATAGTTAACTTAAATGTTACAGTTTAAAACTGGCATAGAATTAGCAGCACCCTAATATTTTTGGAAATTGCCAAATGTAACTGCAGTTTAGTGGATTTCCCCACAATTAGTGGAGGTTTTCTAGGCGTTATTGGAAAATGGCTAGGAGGGTCAATTTTCGCCCAATCTGAGTGAATGAAGAGTCTATCTAGACTAATTGGAGCATTTTGGAGCCATTGGTGCAGAGAAAAAACCATTAGAGGCCTGCAAACACATGTATTTGCAAAATTTTGAGCATAATGAAAGAGGGACATGCCATTGGGAGCTAAACCAGCAGATGTAGCCCAAGAGGGGTGAACTGCTTCATCATGCATGTTTTGTAAATGTTATGTGTTGTTTTATTTCTCTGTTATACATTGTTGTTCAGTGTTATTTAGGCTTATTTTCATGCTTCTAATTCACTAAATTCACTTACAATTCGAGGTCTCAAACTTTGAGGAGAGGCTTGGAAAGCAATATTCCAGAGAACCAAGAAATCGTTTGTTGAAATTCCACTCGGATTTTTGTTTTATTAAAATAATTAACTGTTTTAATGTGAAACCTAAGTCTAAACTTAGGTAAATTAAACAATTAAAGGGTCTGAACCAGCAGATGTAGCCCAGGAAGGGTGAATTGCTTCATCATGCCTGTTGTGTAAATGTTTTGTGTTATTTTATTTCACCATTATACATTGTTGTTTAGTGTTAATTAGGCTTATTTTCATGATTTTAATTCACTAAATTCACTTACAATTCATGGTTAAAATCCTAAATACTTAAGCAAACTATGGAGACAAGTATGCACATGTTTTATCACTGAAAAGACACTTAGCACAGCAAACTAATACAGTAATATCTTTTATTATTAATAACAAAAAAAAAAAAGATGTCAAGTGATTAATTGTCATTAAATTTTTTAATTTTTTCCAGTTATATAACATTTTTTCACAATTTTCATCAATTAAAACATGTTTATAGAGGTTTCGACCCACCACAACTAGAAACACAATATGTAACTCTATCACTTAAATTAAACTCCATAAATATTAAAATTATTAATTTTAAATGTCAATTAAAAATAAAATTTATAAACTTGTAAAATAAATAAAAAAAATTATTTAATTCAAATTTATTTATACAAAAATTAATATAAGTAAATTATTTAATTCAAATGCTTTAAGAAATTAATTTGATTTGTGATTTTACAATCACTTTAATATCATCAATTGCAAAATTTGATTTGTGATTTGCAATCACTTTAATATCATCCATTGCAGTTTCAATTTGGAGTACAGAAACATTTATCTCATCGATTCTTATGAAGTTATATTTTTAAATCATAAAATAAGTCTTGAATTATGTATCTTTAATGTGGGACAACCAAAATCAATATTCTGAAAATGAACTAAACAAGGTGGTTGTGGGGCAGCTAGTCCCTGCCGCCAGCAAGACTACAAGTCAAAGAAACAACTTGAACCATCTTGTTTAAAGTTAATTTAATGTGCATGTTGCCATTTGTTTGAATGTTATATTATTAAAATGTTTGAATTTTATCTTATTAAAAAATATATATAAACAATATGAAAAACTTACAATGTCGCTAGGTATGCAACATTGCATGCAAACCACGTGCTTGCGTGTTCACTAATTTTCTGGAATGGCTGCATACAATACATTTCTTGACTTTTATCGTGTTGATCTCTGCGTACAAAACGTGCTAAGGAACTTGCAGGTTAAGTGGTTCCTTAGTCGACTCGTGCCAAAGTTTAGGAAATTGTGGCAATACACAGAGATTGCACATGTGCCAGATTGCAGATGATTAGAGATTGGAATCTCCCCTCACTAATGGAAGTGTAATAGGAAATCGGAGCCAATTCCTTCTACTTTATTGCATTACAGCACTAGCGAGTGTCATGCTTCACACAGTGATGAATCAAAGCCTTCAATAGATGTTTATTGCTAGCAGCAATGAAACGCAGCCAGCCTTCCGTATATAAGGTGAACCATCCTTCCTCCTTCTACGTTTGATTCCATTTCCATCAGCCGTCGGTGGGAGTGAGAAGTATGGGATATGTCTGGTGTTTATTCCATCACTCATCTAGATCTACGCTGTATATTAACATATTATGGTTCCGAGGGTCATCCATTACGAAAAGACTCACCACTTGCTTCGCTCTCCATTTTGTAGCAAATGCTTCCCACTGATGGTTTCTCTAGTAGATGGGAAAAATGAGCGAAGCCTAATCTGAGTATTTGACCGGCGAGTTGACCATAATCCCACTACCTGTTTCAGTTGACATGAATTAGTGCCAAAATACCAGATTCCATTATAAATATTGCTGAGCTATTATGGATACGATAAGAGTGAGCACACATGAGATGAGGTTTTTCCAAATAACACAAGAAAAGGAGACTTACAAGTGGAAGCAGGTGTGTACCTATCCCAGATTAGGTTTTGAAGATAATTGCCTATCGGTTGACAAGCAGCCATCAACATCTTGATTAGTTTTTGACCTTCGGTTCGTATAGGATTTAATTACAGATGACGCAACTAAGGATGAATAGCATCAAGGTACCCCCACTAACCAATAAGTAATTAAATGAATGTTGTTTTCTATTATGAAAATATTTGTATTTGAATGTTACGTCTGATTATACATGAATCTGGTCATGGGGATTTTATTTTCATGAATTTCTATTAATCTATGCTAGTTTATTCCTGGATTGAGCAAAACTTACTCCTCTTCAGTGACCCTTGAAACGTCCAACGTTATCTTTATATTTACTTGCCTCCACAAGACCTACTGAATAAGAGCCAAGCAAGTAGAATAAGCACCAAAAGCCCAGAACCACGCACAAATAACTACGAAAAGGTTTAGGAATGAGACAGACTTACCTGTGGCCTCTAGGCTTCTTACTTGCATCTGCCATCGAAATAACTATTTTGGACTTCTTCCTGTTTCCCCTTGCTTAATTCGCTTCATTCTAGCTTGCTCTACTTTTCTCTGCACTCTTAAGAAAGTTGTATTTCGGCTTACAGATATCTGATCCCTGGTAGCACGGGGTTCTTCGAACAAGATGGTATTGGAGTGACTTTGGTGTACTTGGAATAAATGACATGGAATTGCAATGCAGAAGATGGCATGAAACTTGGAATATCGTGAATTATAACTCCATGAATCAGCGGGGTGGCTTCTCCCGTCTATCGCGCTATTTGCTTTTAAAACAGCTCCATCCCCTGCTGGATGATTGTCGATTCGTAGCTACCCATGCTCCCCCGATTCTTGATGGCACCACTGGTTGGATGGTTGAGTATCCAAGAGGGTTTCTCTTTCACAGAGATCGTATAGAACCCTTCTTTAGTTGATATCGTTGCGTTTAACAACTAACTTCTATCTCAACAGCCACACAAGGAAGCGGAGGGTAGGTGTCAAGTACTTCAGCAAAACCCAACTACAAGTGGCTACATGATACTGTATCACCAGGCCAATTGCATGCAGCCTCTCTGATACTGACAATATTAGATAATATTACAACTAGAACATGAAATAACAAAATTTGGACTATGTTGTTTTCCACAAATTAATTTGCAAACATAAAATGTTTGCTAACTAATGTTAGCATTACATAATACAAACTTAAAATTCCGTGAGAACTTTGTATCAATGGACATTTAGCCTAGGTTTCAATAGCCCTTGCCTCGATATGAGGCCAAATAAGATCTCAAAACCGCTGATTGGTTGAGACGACAGTTGAATTAATCTTATTCGTTGACCAAAAAAGTATAGATTGCAAACAGAGGGTTAAATTTATTTGTCTACCTTTAAGTTTTGTGCAGTACTAATGAAAAATTCAGAAACGATTACAATAGTCCTTGCCTACCCCGAAGGGGCAGGGACTAATAAAGCAGATAATAACAAAAGCTGGAAATATTGAAACCAACTCTGAATTGCATAAAATAAAATCTATATTCCAACAACGAATGCCTTATGCAGTGTGCCCTTGCTGCGTAGGTCTTAGTTGGAGAATACCATATGCAGTGGGCCCTTGTTGTGTAGGTCTTAGTTGGCAACATACTACGTGGCATTTAACTTAGTTATCACACATTTAAAATTCATTGTGATGTATTCTGGAAATAATGAACTGAATTTTTTTAAGTAAAAATACAACATTTTATTAGTTAAAATATATATATATATATATATATATATATATAACATTTTATTAAATAAAATAAATGTGTACATAATTATACATAATATATGTCACAATAATCCCATATTATATATAACTGAAATCAAGATAAGAAAGCGAAACACTAGATATAGCCCAAACAAACACCCAAAAAGGCCATCTTGTAAAACGGACCAAGGAACAACATAGACAAAACCCAATCCCGGCAGCCCGCGGATAAAGAAATTTATTAACAAAACATAAAGACAAAAAGAGATAATAAACTTTATTAACAAAATATAAGAAAAAAATGAGGTAAAAAATATGTGAAAGTAAGGATTTTTGAAGCAAAATTCGAGGACACTGATAACAAAAATGACGAAATTCTGTAGCCCAACAGAAGGTATATTAGACTTGATGCCTATCAAATTTTTCAAAAGAATTCATGTCAGACGTAATGCCAATTTTTTTTTTAAATGTGAGGTTATTTCTTCCAAAGTTATTGTCGGTACTCAAATCGTCAGTTTCTCTGTTTTTTTAAATGATTGTAATTTAAAAAATAGGTATTTTTAATTTTTACATAAATTTAATAATTCTAATAATCACATTATTAGGATTTGGTCGACGTTTCGAACCATCTAATGTAGTTCATCCTCAAGACAAGGCGAAGAAGGGAAACAATCTCAATGAATAAATAGTAAAGATGCATCATTGCCCGGAGTTAGTTGTTAAAATTTATAAGCAAAAATCGGAATTAGTGATGCATCCCTACATCTCTTAAGGAACGTGAGATCAGATTTCTTCTTTACCAATTGTAGTTGAGTCCGTTCAAATTGACGAACTTTATCAACCATTCCCCTTCCGTATAGGGAAATTATGTTAGATCTAAGACTTTTGTGATCCATAATGTAGATAGATAGAAAATCTTTTGGATTAATCACATCATTAGGATTTGGTCGACGTTTCGAACCATCGAAGGTGGTTCATCCTCAGGACAAGGCGAAGAAGGAAAACAATCTCAATGAATAAATAGCAAGGATGCACTGTTACACTAAAATCTGTCATTCTGACATTTTACCATGAGTATGAGCTCATTATTACTCATACTTCCTCCTTTTGCAAGTCTAACATACCAGCTCCTCATGTCAAGCTTCAAAATCAGAGAAAAGTCCCTAAAATCCCCTAAGAATTGAATCCCCCTAGAATTGGTATCGCACTTTCTCTGTTCATTCCCTGCGGTCCCGCACCTAAATCTCAGCCTGCCTGCGGAACCATAACGCACTTTCTTTGTGTAATGGGTGCGGACCTCCGTAAAATATAAAAAGGCGAGAAAGTAAAGATAAAAAGTGAATTCCAGGATGAATTCTAGAAGATTCTAGATGGGAATTTTCGGGAATGGATAAGCTTTGAGAAGGTTCATCTGCAACGTTCATCTGCATCCCTCACTTGATGGAGCTAACCCCTTGATGTAGGAGCTAATCCCTTTGAGGGAGGATTCTATCCCTTCATATTTGGAACAAGAAACCTCCTCTTTTCCACTATAAAAAGAGGCCTTGGGTAGCCTCAAAGGGAGTTCAAGCTTAAGATATTTGAAGTTAAATGTTGTTGAAATTCAGTCTCAATTAACTAAGACTTTCTGTGAGGTTAAATCACTCTTTCTGTGAGGTTAAATCACTCATCTCTATTTGTCTTGGTTCAAAGAGTGCAATGCTTATCAAATTAGAAGATATTCCTGCTTCGGACCCCAGGAGGACCTGCACAACATCAAGGAACATGTTGTAAAGGTTTTCTTTATTTTAAGTTAATACAAATATACTCATTTCTCTCATTAAACTGTCTATTCATGGTTTATTTCATAAATTCCTTGATCATTATGATAAGTATGGTTTATAATAATGTCTATACGAGGGTGTTGTGTAATATTTTTGCTTGTTTGTGGTAGGATTTACAAGGAACGTTCTTTCGGTGCACGGGAAGGACTTGACGAAATCAAACGACGTTGGACATAAGGTAGGCCTTACACCTATATAGTGTTTTTATGAATCTTATATGCTTAGAGAGAGATTAGTATAATTGGTTGTTTGTTGCTAGTTACCTTTTGTACTAGAGAGATCGGTCTTGTCCGCAAGACGGATTAATCTACACAACAAAATGGCGACCATACTGGGGAAAGAACTTGTTCTTTTGGTTCTCTTTTATTTTTGATTTGAGGAAACATTTTTTCCTGGTTTTTGATTGATACACATCTGTCTGGGTACTTTAGATTTTCCCTGTTTTTGAAAATTTAGAAGTATTTTGAGTTTTTCTATAATTTTTCCTAGGACCGCACTTTGCATTACTTTGACAGTGCGGGCAGGTTCACACTTTCTGTAAGGATACAGTGCGGAACCGCACCTGTCGATACTGGTTACCTGCGGACCCTGTAAAAATTTTAGAAAGTCCCTAGATTTCTTTTTCTAGTTTATTTTTAGATCTTTGGTTTCTGCCCAGACTGATAGTTGTTTTTGTCGAGAATTTTTTGCAAATGAACTCCAACAGTGTTAATGTTTTGATGATTTTCTAGAAGATTTTTCCGATTGGATTGTTTTTCCGAATGGTCTTTGTAGTGATTCGAACTTTTGACAATTTGCAGTATCTCAGATTACATTGATCTCTTTTTGTCTTTTGAATCCGACCTCATTGTGAAAACATCCTATATTGAGAAATTAAGCCTTTTGTTTCTTTGCAAATCTTCGAAAAGGCTTGGTTCAAAGTTTTGAATTTCATTTTTTATAAAAACATATTTTGAGTGTTTTTGATCTGTTTGTTATCTGAACGAATAGATTCCTAGTTTGCTGAACAACTAAGGGAAACATTCATAAAAAAAAATCTTAAAATCTTTTACTCAATTTAGATCATAGTTCTCAAGATTAGATTTTTTAGTTTTGAGTAGATTTAGTTTTTGTAGCTTTCTTTTGAATAAAAATTGTTTTGTAGCTTCTAGTTTGGAAAAGAAAAGGATTTTTCTTGTGAGCTTTGATAGTTTATTGAAAAGACAAAATAGTTTCTTTCAATTAGTTTTCATGTTTAAAGAAGGAATTTAAAGGATTGCATTCTCTAACTCTTTCTTTAGATAGAAAGTTCATTGAAAGAAAAAAGAATTGAATATCATCATAGGTGCATTTTAGTGTTTTTTGGAAGTCGAGTCTTCACATTATCCAAAGTTTCATTTCCGCACCCATTGAATTAAGAAAACAGCTCCTAAAAGTAATGCTTAAATAAAATTCATCTAGTAATATTTTTATTTCTAGGGCTCTTATCACCAACATAGCTTAGGCTAGTATCTTGGAGTAGGGAGTAATTAACTCTCCAAGATAGCTAAAACAAACAAGCAGACAAATCTTGCGGTAGGAAGAATTCCAGTTGTTGCATGTATGCTCTGGGAAGCTCCTCTTAAAGGAGTTAAGCACGAGATCATATCTGAACCAGTGGGGTAATCAATCCTTCCTCATTGGGAACGATAGAAGATATACACGTATTAAAAACGGTAAACCTCGGATAGACCATTGTCGAGGAGCAAGGGGTCACTTGTCGGTAAACCTTGGATTCTGTTCAAGGAGCCTTCAAGGGGATTGAGCTTTGTTACTCTGCCCTTGCGTGTGTGTCGGATCGTAGACTGTTCCCCCAGGTATATTTGTTTCAATTGGTAACCTTAGAGGCCATAATCTTTAGGATTCTTTCCTAAGGTGACGGTGGAGGGAAGATCCCACTGTACCTGGAACAGACATCGACTAGACTCACTTGGACTCTCTGGGGGGTTCTCTTCACTCGAGATGGTTTTGTGAAGAAACTTGTGCCAGTCTGTTTCATTAAGCAGGTTGTCGGGGTAACTGTTCCAACCGCCCTTTTCGTGTTAAAATTCTACTAAGTTGGATTTCATCACCAACTTGTCTTTTTAGTACGGAAAGTTGCCTGTTTTTGTGTGGTTTCAACTCTTATATTTTTAAGCGAATGATTCAATTGTTTGTTTCTTAGAGACTTTAGGTATTTTCATTGAAATTTTTCTTTGTTTGCGTGTGATTAGATAATTTTTAATCGTGGCGGAATTGCCGAGACAATCCCAGAGAATACAAGGGAAACCTCCTGAATATTCACCAGGTCAACTTGAAGGGCTTCGAGCTCTGGTACCACACAGTAGCCGTAGACTTAGGTCAACAGAAGTTGAAAGCTCTGCTATAGTAATACATCCTGATCATCAAATACCTACAACAGAATACATTCAAGAATCGATTTCAGTTTCTGAAGTTACTGAAAATATTTCCCCTTCTGGTGAATTATCTGACGAACCTGAAATCTCTGAGCCTGAAACTAAGTCTTTTGTGTTAGAAACATCCTCAGGATTTGTTACACCAACTTCTAGCGATCCAGGTTCACCTAGGGTAAGAAATATCATTACAGAAAATCTTCCCTCTGGACTTATATCTATTGAAGAACTTACTAATCCAGACGAAGACATATCTCTTCCCAACTCCCCTCAATCGTTAAATCTTAGGGAGCGTGAATCTATTTTCTACAGCCCTATTCGAACTAATCCCTGGTATCTTTCTTTAACTGATTTTTTAGAGAATCCGGGTCTTACTTTTTATCCACCTCGAGTTCCATTTCATCCTACACCCAGAGGTTATTATCCGTCATCTATTATGGCTGGAGAGTCGTCCATGTTTTTGCAAACGCCTGAATCTTTTTTACATGGTGGTCCTTCTGTTCCTGCGGGATATCAGTCTTTGTCTGGTACTTTCTCAGGAGCAACTCCTCAACCTATCGAAAATGTGTTATCATCTGGTCTTGGTGGACTTAAAATTGAAGCGTCGAACGCAGAGCAAGTTTATATGATGTCTGGTAACATTCCTAATCCTCAAGCACAAGGCAGTCAGTTTCCTTCTGGGGGTCAACCTCAGGGAACTCAGTTACCGCCTGGGGGGCAACCTCAGGGTAGTCAATTACCGCCTGGGGGGCAACCTCAAGGTAGTCAGTTACCACCCGGGGCACAACCTCAAGGTAACTTTTTCCCAGGACAAACTGTGGATCCATATTATTTTGGGGGGCAACCCCAAGGACAGTACATACCTCAGGGTTATCAACCTCAAGGACAGTACATTCCTCAAGGTCAACCCCAAACTCAATATGCTCCTTAGGGTCCTCAACAACCCCAACTTCAGTATGTGCCTCAAGGTTATCAACCTCAAGGGCAGTACCCAATGCAAGGTTACCAACAGCCTTCTGGTCAACCATCTGTTCAAGGAGCCGGAAATTTACCTTATTATCAACCCTACGTTCAACCAGGTTTTGGTCCTTACGTTCAACCTTCTACGGGACAATACCCCAGAATGATGGTGTGGGATCCGTCCCAATATCAACAGCCTTTGCAGCCTAATGTGCAGTTGCCTTATCAACCTGGTCAACCATTGGTTTCTGGTTCAACTCAGCAACCTGTTCAGCCAGCTATTCAAACTCCTGCACCTAGTTCAGTTCAGAAGGTTGGGCCTAGTACACCTCAGACTCCGCCTCAAACTGCTGCAACTGCTGCAACGTCTGTTCAACCTGTCACACCTGTTTCTGGAGTATCTGTAGCCCCGAGTTTGGCTATCCCTGTATCCGTGCAAATTCCTCAAGTCTCTGTACCTCAGTCAGGACCTTCAGTTCAGACTACAGTTCAGATGCCTGCAGGACAAACTGGTACAAGTACAGTTGTTACGAGTCAATCTCAATTTACGTATCAACCGTACCAAGGACAACCGCAATTCGGTCCCTATGTACAGAATCCAAGCTATCAACCGTACCCTAGTTATACTTATCAACAACCTCAATATGGTCCGATTCATCCTGGTTATCCGGGAGGTTACACAATACCTAACGCTAATCCGATTCCTAGTTATCCTGGGTATCCGCCTCCTGGATCTGCTTTGGCTTCTCAAGGTTTTCGTGACCCTAACCGTCAATTACCGTTCATCGCAACTTTGGACTTATCTGATTTGACGCGCCTTACAAATGATCCTATTTTTTATTATCAGAACTGGCCGCCAATGCCTCATAAGTTGCCTAGTGATATACCGAAATTTGAAGGTAAGTCAGGAGAGGATCCATCAAATCATGTTATGACTTATCACCTTTGGTGTGCATCTAATTCAATTATTGATGATTCGATTCGCTTACGTCTTTTCCAAAGAACCCTCATAGGTCTTGTAGCCAAATGGTACATTGAGTTGCCACGAGGCTCGTTTCATAATTTCAGTCAGTTAGCAACATCTTTCTTAACTCATTTTCAGTTGCCTGTCAGATACGACAACGGCACAGAATTATTAACTTCGCTAAAACAATCTACGTCCACGTATATTTCTGATCATATTCATGAATGGCGACGTAGACGAAGTTTGGTGAAAGTTTACATTCCGGATCAAATTTTGGCAGAATGGTTTGTTAAATCATTATTACCCAAGATCACTGAAGATGTAGCTAAGGCTGGTGTTGTTACTGAAGAGCAAGTAATTGCTCAGGCTCAGTACCTAGACCTCGTCTATACGCAGTCAGGTACTCTACATGAGAAAATTCCCGATCTTCCCAAACAAGGTCAAATAGCTGCTGCTCCTTCAGGGTCTCATGCCACTGATGGTATGATTGGTACAGTTAGTTCTAAAAGTAAGAAGAAATCCTCAAAGAATTCTTCTCCAATTATAACTTTACCTGATTCCCCGAAAGGAGAATCCTCTCCCGAAGTTTCCGCCGACATTCATGTCGTTGAAACATCTACGGCAAAATCAAAATCCGGTGGTAAAAAGAAGGGGAGGAACAAAAACAAAAAGAATTCGAAAGAGAAAACAGATAAAGATGAATCCAATGACGAAAAACGTAAACCTCGTTATCCTTGCTTCATTTGTGAACAAGATCATTTCACGAAAGAATGTCCATATCGAGAGGAAGTTACGAAACTCGTTAAAGGATCACAACAACCTGCTGTCTTGAAGGATCCTTTTCCAGTTCAAGATAGTAAAATGATTGGTTCTTCCTCGACTACTTTAGAAGAGCCTATTATGATGATGTCTCATGTAAGGATTGCGACGCAATCGCAAGATTACGGTTCTAAGAATCCCGTTGATGGCAAAGAAGGAGTCTTCTAATGCGAATGCATCAAATACAACTCCTCCTGTTTCCGGTCCGCTACAGATCGAGAAACAAAATCCAGACTTGATAATCAAACCGCCTGCTAAAGGTGTTCTTCATAAATCAGCTTTCAATCCACATGCGAGAGCTGCTCAGAATTACAACATTGTTGAAGATTTAGTTGTTTCTCCTTCAGCAATGTCGGCTTTGGAAGTGTTGCAATCGTGTCCAGTACAATGTAAATTATTATTGTCTGCCATAGGAGTTGTTGATGTTCAGGATTCTAACCTTATAATCTTCGATTTAGAAACTAGTACACCATGTCTTCCTCACCAAATGGCTTTCCAGATTCCAGTGTTAGTCAAAAACAGACCTATTCTTCGGACTGTGATTGATGAGGGAGCTTCCACGTGTATTATGTCGATTCAGTGTTGGAAATCTCTTGGTTCTCCTACACTTAACCAATCTCCGACGATTCTAAAAGCTTTTGATGGTCGAGGTTTTCAACCTTATGGTATTTTGCAGGATTTACCCATAGGGGTTGAAGGAAAAATCGTTAATCTAGATGTGAAGTGGTTGATGCCCCTCTAGATTACAACCTTCTACTGGGTCGTAGTTGGTCTTATGCTATGACTGTTGTTGTCTCTTCGGTCTTTTGACTCATAAAATTTCCATATCAAGGAAAGATCGTGACAATAGATCAGTTAACTTATTTTTCGTCCGACCCAGCCTCTACAGAAACAATCCAGCATGTTGGTAAAATGACTATCCCTTATAAGGATGTTGGAGTAGGTTTGATTAAAGATTCTGGTTTACTAGGAACTTTTTCCTTTCCTCCTCCTAACGTATCGCCTTCTACTGCAACTATTCATATGATTTCGTCAGACACTGTTATGTTTGATGATCCTTGGATTATTCCTTCAGAATCCGAGATAGATTCATTTGATGGCATGATGCCTTTGAGTCCATTTGAAATTGCGTACCAGGCTGTACAGTCTTTTTCCGACCCCTCTTCAACCGAAGTTGATCCAATGAATGGGATCCAAGAGGAATCACTTTCTATATCTAGTTCAGCTACAACGACATTTCCTGAACTTGTTCATACATATGAGCAAATTCGTGAGTTTTTTTCTGTTGATGATTTACCATGGGAAGATCTACATCACCGATCTTCATTTTTACCTGAATTAGATCATTTTGAAAATGATTTCGCTTCAATTTTTACTGCTGAATATGCCAAGGAACCTCAGAATCCATTGCAAAATCCTGATTCTGAGTTAAATTTGGAAAATATATCTAGAACGGTTCCAATTGACATTTCAGTAAAACCAGGAATAATTGAAAACGTTCATATAGGCGCTTGTTGTATGGATGAAGAAATTCAGACTTATAAAGCCCTATTTCAAGAATTCCATGACGTGTTTGCCTGGTCTTATGAAGAAATGCCAGGAATTGATCCATCGATCGTGGTTCATGAAATTAAGACTTACCCGGATGCTAAACCTGTTCGTCAACGATTACGTCAAATTCATCCTAGAAAAGATGTTGCTATAAAAACTGAAGTTGAAAAATTACTTCGAGCATGATTCATTTATCCAATTCCTTTAACGGATTGGGTATCGAATATTGTTCCTGTAACTAAAAAACAAGGAACGATAAGAGTATGTATCGACTATAGGGATATTAATCGAGCGTGTCCAAAAGATAATTATCCAACTCCTTATATCGATCAAATAATCGATGATTGTGCTGGCAGTGAATTATTTTCCTTCATGGATGGTTTTTCCAGCTACAATCAAATAAACATACTCCCTGCAGATCAACCCAAAACAGCTTTCATTTGTCCGTGGGGAACGTTTGCTTATTGTAAACTACCTTTTGGACTAAAGAACGCTGGAGCAACTTTTCAACGGGCTATGTCTTATGCATTTCATGACATTAAACACATTGTCCAGCCATATCTAGATGATTTACCTGCTTATTCATTACGTAGGGCCGATCATCCCACTCATTTAAGAGCAATCTTTATGAGATGTAGGCATTATCGGATAAGGCTGAATCCGCATAAATGTGTTTTCTGCGTAGAATCAGGTCGATTACTGGGATTTGTTGTCTCGAAAGCAGGCATTCACGTCGATCCATCGAAGGTCGAAGCTATTGTTAAATTGCCTCCTCCTTCGACTTTGCGCCAACTCCAAAGTTTGCAGGGGAAAGCAAACTTTTTACGTAGATTTATTCCTAACTATGCCGAGCTTAAAAAGGGTTTTACCCGGTTGTTGAAACAGAACATTCCGTTCTTTTGGGACGAGATCGCTGATCGATCTTTTGATGCACTTAAACACGCGTTGACCCATGCACCGTTATTGCATCCTCCCAACTACAACCAAGATTACATTTTGTATCTCGCTGCTTCTCATTCCACCATTGGGATGGTACTAGTCTAGGAAGATGAATCTCACAACGAACATGTGATTTATTATCTTAGTCGAAATTTGAATCCGACTGAAATCAAATACACACATGTGGAGAAATTGGCCTTGGCAGCTGTTCAAGCTGTCCAACGTTTTAGACATTACATCTTGTTACGTAAAACCACGGTAATTTCTAATTGCAACCCTATGATGTATATTTTGACCAAACAATTACTAGGGGGCAAATATTCCAAATGGATAGTTATCCTGCAGGAATTTGACTTGGAATTTGAAAAATCCAAGGCAAAGAAATCTTTGGTATTTGCGGAACTGATGTGTGATTTCCCCTCTACTGATACTGAAACAGTGGCAGAAGAGTCCATTGCAGACGAATCTTTGTTTCTTATCAGTACTCTTGATCCATGGTATGGGGATATTATTGTGTATCTCCAAACCCAATCTTTTCAGCCTGACATTTCACGAACTCAGCGACGGAAAATACGCTTCCAATCCCAATAATATAACATCATTGGTGATACACTTTATCGACGAGGAGCAGATTCTGTTTTCCGACGTTGTCTAACTCATGAAGAAGCTAAGAAGGTCTTAAATGACTGTCATTCTGGAGCATGTGGCGGTCATATGTCTGGGTATGCCACCGCCCAAAAGATATTGCGTGCAGGTTATTTCTGGCCAACATTATTCAAAGATTGCATTTATGCGGTTCGGAAATTCCACAACTGTCAAATTTTTGATCGAAAAATGCGCGCGCCACCCGCTCCTCTTCACCCTATAATTGTTGTTGGTCCTTTCGCGAAATGGGGTATCGATTTTATCACATGTAACCCTCACTCGGCCGAGGGGCATGCCTATATTATTCTCGCAGTAGATTATTTTACAAAATGGGCCGAGGCGATGCCTACATATTCAGCTGACGGCAAAATTGCTGCAACATTCATATTTAATCACATAATTGCTAGGTTCGGTGTTCCTCAAGCTATTATTACGGATCATGGAAGTCATTTTCGGAATATCATGATGACTGAACTGACAGAACAACTTGGCCTACGCCACGATAGTTCCACTCCGTACTATCCACAAGCAAATGGTCTGGTTGAAGCCATTAACAAAGTTTTAGTCACCATGATTAAACGAATCATTGGTATTCACAAGACGAATTGGAATTCCATGTTCAATATCGAACCTCAGTCAAAACATCAACGGGTTTCACTCCTTTTCAACTGGTTTACGGTTTGGAAGCTGTGTTGCCGATTGAATGCGAAATACCGTCACTAAAATTAGCCGTAGAATTACTTCCAGCTACTTCTGAAGAGGAGAAACGTCTCTTGTACTTAGCCCAATTAGATGAGAATCGACGAAATGCTGCAATAGCAAACGAGGCTCATGTTAAAAGTATCAAAGCTCAGTATGATAGAAATGTGACCCCTCGAAATTTTTCAGAAGGAGACCTAGTTTTACTTTATGATCAAGCTAACGACAAGCTAGGAGCTGGGAAATTCGTGCCTATGTGGCATGGTCCTTACATTGTGAAACAAAAGTTAGAAAAAGGGGCCTATGAATTAATAGATTTTGACGGTGTCCCTTTGGATAAACCCAGAAATGGGCTTTATCTAAAGCGATATTATGCTTAAACGAGGTGTGGAGATTTTTGTTAGTTTAGATTTCTTTGCTGCTGGTGTGTTTTAGATTAGAAAAGTGTGCCTAGTTTAGAAGTGTGTTTTGTCACTATTCCTGCTTATCTGAGTTTTACTCTTGATATTACAGATGCCGGCGTCTCTTCAAACCTACATTGGTTTTGCTAATGGTGCTTGTCGTAGTACACGGAACATTTCTTCCGCAGCTTGGGTTATCTATTCACCCTCTGACGAGTTAGTATCCATGCATGGGGTAAGCCTTGGTCAAACAACAAATAACATTGCCGAGTATAGTGCAGTGATTGAGTTATTTTCTGAATCCATATCATTTGGAATTCGGAATTTGATTGTAAGGTTGGATTCTGAACTTGTTGTGTTACAGCTTAACAGGGTTTATACCATTAGAAATCCGGTGTTATTAAGGTTTTTTTTAAGAGTTCGTCTCTTGGAACGTGAGTTTGATTACATTGAATATCAACATATTCCAAGACATTTAAATACATTAGCAGATTCAATTGCTTCTAGTATGATAAATAGACATTTGCAATAATTAAAAGCAGTAAAACAAACAACATTCACATATGTACACAGATAGCCGTCAAAATAGTGATATATCATAGTATAGGAGTGTGTTCAAAAAATATACATCGTCTTCGATCATAGGTTGGAAACACCTTATGATCGGCAAAAATGATAATACAAAAGTCAAAAATGTGAGTCTACACGATCATCCCATCACTGATGGTAATCTCGATAAGAAACAACTGCCAGGGCCACCCTGCATAGGAACCTCCTGAAAGGTCCTGGGACTCCAATCACATATCTCTGTAGCCTGAGAGGAATGTCATCTATACTGGTCTCTGGTATATCTAGAGTCAAGCGCTCTAGATGATGCTCCAAATCAGTCAAAATCTCTACTGATTGGCCTGCTGGGGCTGGTGCGGGCGCAACTGGTTGTCTCCTCTCGAAAGGTTGGAGATGAGCTGGTCGATGTGGACCCACGTCTGTATTCAAAAAAAAATTGGTTATTATTTTTCTAAGACGATAAAAAACTAAAAAAAATTAGAACTTAGCAAACGTTGAAAAATAATTTTACCTGAATCATCCCACTGTTCCCCTGCAGGGAGAGACATCTCTCTGTCACCGCGGAAATCTATCCCAGCATACGGAAAATCCTCTATCATGAAAACTTGGCGATCCAGCCAACGAAAATAAGAAGAAGGGAATCGTACAATCTCAGTGCCCTCAATAGCATGACGGGCCATCAGCGCGGACCAACGAACCATTCTTGGTTCTCGAGGTCGACCGGCATCAACAGCAATACTTTGTGGAGCTAATTGAGGGATCCTCTCCAGAGCAAAAGAAACGATGATGGATCCGTATCCAAAGTTTTTCAGTTTCCCAGTTTTTGCTCTGGTAAGTTGGCCTTTTATATTGGCCAACACAGCTTCACACCAGTTAAAGATGGTGCCGCGAAAACAGTCCACTGCAACACGCATTTGGGAACTAGTAGCCACATGAAGTGCGGCACTCCCACACAGTTTGGTAACAGTAAAAGCTATAACTTTCAACTTAGGACGGATGATATGTTTTATGTCAATCCGTTTGTCCCGAGGATTTACCTGATCATTGCAAAATTCGAGTTGAAGACTAGCGACAGTTTGGCCACCTGGCCTAGTCCCAAACAAGGATACATGTTCGCCCCTCTTGGACAAACCAGTCAAAAAGTATATATCCTCCAGCTCGATTTCGAGCCGGTGGCCACCAATGAAGAAGCACTGGTCCTCCACATGCCATCTGTCTACCAACCATGTTAAGAGTTCCACTTGTGCCCTCATGCCAGAGATGGCCCAGAATTTGTATAAGCCACATGCTTTTAATGCCCTTTGTGTGGGAAAATGAAGCATTACAGCTTCATCCACTTCCTCATGCTCTCTTTCTCGACAGATAAGCATCTTGTTAATCCTGCAATACAAAATAAGGCAAGTTAGAATGATTTTATTTGAAAAAATTTGGCAGAAAAATGAGAAAACCATGCTTAAAAAATTGACCGCGCGGGTACCGCACCCGCTCTTTGTAAACAGAGCTTAGCTCCGCACGCGGACTGTGTTCTGGGTGCGGTACCCACGATTTTTTCTTGTTAGGAAAAAATCGGGGTCCGCAGGTAACCTGTGTCCCACCTGCGGACCCCGCGGGCGCATTTTTGAACCATTTTTTGCCCTAAAAAATCAAACTAAAGCCTAAAAATGAATTTCAAACGGATGAAAAACAAGATAAGGAGGTCGTGGATTACCTGGGGCTGACGATTTTCGATTCCAACGGTTGAATTTTCCAGAATCTTCACGGGAACTTTTTTATCCAAAAGCTTTTTACTTTTCACTCTGGAACTGAACGGTAAAAATGAAATAGAAAAAGTCCTTTTTATAAGTTTTTTCGAATGAATGAATTTTTAATTTATTTATTTTTCACTTTAAAAAGGGTATTTTTGAAAGCATTTTTACTTATCTTAAACAGGTATGTGTAATGTTTCAAGTTTTTGTGCAGAAACTGGATTTTTCAAGTGAACTGATCGTTTTTCAACAAAGAGCATACTTTTATCACTTTTTCGGATTCTTTCAAAAAATCTACGAAAAAGCGAAACCATGGAGTCCTCTTTTAAGCCCTTTTTAGACTCTCTAAATATGAAAAGATTGCCGAGTACTTGATTATTCGAACTCGTTAAAGTAAATGAATGATCGTCCCTTCAGTATAAGTTTACCCCTTTTACGGACTGAAATGGACTATTTACAAAAAAGGTATACGTTGACTAATTACGGTCAATAGAGTTCTCTCCCGCATTATTTTATCCTTTTTCGAGCTCGAGAGACTAAATTTACGAAAAAGTACACCCATGGAGTTTTCTTAAGTTTTTCTTCTGACTCCCTAAAACTGAAAAACACCGAGTTTCTCCTATACTGGACTCGTTAAAACTTAACAGTAAAGGACCTGTTTAATTTTCAACGGGAACGAACCACTCCTTCTTAGGGTTCGAATTTTAAACTAAGTTGGACTCATCCGAAGGATGAGCTTATAATCAAGCAAATGTTCTCCTCCTCAAGCTTGTCAAAAATAAAGAGGTACTTGCCAGAAATGGTGGGGGAAAAGAGAGAAAAATGGGCATGTTTGTTGTATTTTAAATTTTCGAAAACTCAGTCAACCACTCTTGGACACGACACTTATATTCACCTGGGTTGGGAAATCCTTTGCCTAACAGTTAATCAAACCACATTGAAAGTTTTCTGCCGGTTTCTGGGTATTAGCTTTGGGTCAATTGTCACCAAGCCATCTGCAGTGTCGTTATGTGTCCAAGAGAACAGTTCAAGTAAACCATTCATCTGCAAAATATCTGTCATCCATCTTTGACCATCCTTGAGTCAGTCCTTGCCAATATATTTTCAAAACTTGATCTATGATTTCGTGTTGTGGGCTTGCCTATGACAGATCACTTTCTATTGACATCAGCACATTATCTAGAAATATGATCCAGAAATCATCAGTACCTTGAAATCTGCATGCCTTAATGGCAGGTTTCTCGTTTTCGACGACAAGTTGCATCATTGACCTTCGATCGAATGATTTCGTGAGATGTTCGACTTCAGCTCATTCATTCACATTTCATGGATTGTACTGAGTACTTTGAGAGCCATTGACATTACTGGTGGTTTCTCTCACACTTGTTAACAGTTCACATCATTGACTGGTAATCAAGTGGTTTCTACCATGTTCGACTTCAATACATTTATTCACATGGATAGAATCGTACTGGTTCGAGATACGGAAATCAAGACCCTGGATCTAGTTTCCACCATCCAGGCTGCGAGGAATTTTGTTATCATCTATACAGTAGACTTTTGATAAACAGATGGCTGCGTCCATACTGTGTCTACATATATTTGTACTATGATGTATTCAAAATCATTCCTGTATCAGAACGATTTTAGTTAGTTTATAGTTAGTTTTTATCTGAGTATGGGAATGCCTACCTCAGTGATGACATATACATGTATATATTTTGCATTGAATGTTTTTACAGGTACCAACTGGGGTGTCCACAGGATGATCTTTGAAATGATAAAGTACTGCACTCTTCATATATGACAGACTACAGCTTCATCTATTCCATACTTTGCACTTTAGGGGGCAATTTGTTACACTGAAAACTGTCACCTTGACATTCTGCTGACTGTATGAGCTCATTATTACTCATACTTCCTCCTTTTTCAAGTCCAATATACCAGCTCCTCATATCAAGCTTCAAAATCAGAAGAAAATCCCTAAAATCCCCTAAGAATTGGTATCGCACTTTCTCTATGCATTCCCTGCGGTCCCGCACCTAAATCTCAGCCTGCATGCGGAACCATAACGCACTTTCTTTGTGTAATGGGTGCGGACCCCTGTAAAACATAAAAAGGCGAGAAAGTAAAGATAAAAGATGAATTCCAGATGAATTCTAGAAGATTCTAGATGGGAATTTTCGGGAATGGATACGCTTTGAGAAGGTTCATGCATCCCTCACTTGATGGAGCTAACCCCTTGATGTAAGGAGCTTATCCCTTTGAAGGAGGATTCTATCCCTTCATATTTGGAACAAGAAACCTCCTCTTTTCCACTATAAAAAGAGGCCTTGGGTAGCCTCAAAGGGAGTTCAAGCTTAAGATATTTGAAGTTAAATGCTGTTGAAATTCAGACTTAGTTAACTAAGACTTTCTGTGAGGTTAAATCACTCATCTCTATTTGTCTTGGTTCAAAGAGTGCAATTCTTGTCAAATTAGAAGAGATTCCTGCTTCGGACCCCAGGAGGACCTGCACAACATCAAGGCACAGGTTGTAAAGGTTTTCTATATTTGAAGTTAATACAAATATACTCATTTCTCTCATTAAACTGTCTATTCATGGTTTATTTCATAAATTCCTTGATCATTATGATAAGTATGATTTATAATAATGTCTATACAGGTGCTGTGTAATCTTTTTTGCTTGTTTGTGACTGCAGATTCACGAGGAACGTTCTTTCAGTGCACGGGAAGGACTTCAACGAGATCAAGCAAGCATTGGACATAAGGTAGGCCTTACACCTATATAGTGTTTTTATGAATCTTATATGCTTAGAGAGAGATTAGTATAATTGGTTGTTTGTTGCTAGTTACCTTTAGTACTAGAGAGATCGGTCTTGTCCGCAAGACGGATTAATCTACACAACATGCATCATTGCCCAGAGTTAGCTGTTAAAACTTACGAGAAAAAACCGGAATTAGTGATGCATCCCTACATCTCTTAAGGAACGTGAGATCAGATTTCTTCTTTGTCAATTGTAGTTGAGCCTGTTCAAATTGACGAGCTTTATTAGCCATTCCCCTTTCGTAAAAGGCAATTATGTTAGATCTAAGACTTTTGTGATCCATAATGTTGATAGATAGAAAATCTTTCGTATTAATCTCATCATTAGGATTTGGTCAACATTTCGAACCATCTAATGTGGTTCATCCTCAGGACAAGGCGAAGAAGGAAAACGATCTCAATGAATAAATAGTAAGGATGCATCATTGCCCGGAGTTAGCTGTTAAAACTTACGAGCAAAAACCGGAATTAGTGATGTATCCCTACATCTCTTAAGGAATGTGAGATCAAATTTCTTCTTTGCCAATTTTAGTCGAGCCCGTTCAAATTGACGAGCTTTATCAGCTATTCCCCTTCTGTATAGGGCAATTATGTTAGATCTAAGACTTTTGTGATCCATAATGTAGATAGATAGAAAATCTTTCGGATTAATCACATCACTAGGATTTGGTCGACGTTTCGAACCATGTAATGTGTTTCATCCTCAGGACAAGGCGAAGAAGGAAAACGATCTCAATGAATAAATAGTAAGGATGCATCATTTCCCGGAGTTAGTTGTTAAAAATTACGAGCAGAAACCGGAATTAGTGATGCATCCCTACATCTCTTAAGGAACATGAGATCAAATTTCTTCTTTTCCAATTGTAGTCGAGCCTGTTCAAATTGACGAGCTTTATCAGCCATTCCCCTTCCGTATAGGGAAATTATGTTAGATCTAAGACTTTTGTGATCCATAATGTAGATAGATAGAAAATCTTTCGGATTAATCACATCATTAGGATTTGGTCGACGTTTTGAACCATCTAATGTGGTTCATCCTCAGGAAAAGGTGAAGAAGGAAAACAATCTCAATGAATAAATAGTAAGGATGCATCATTGCCCGGAGTTAGCTGTTACAGAAGGGGAATGGTTGATAAACCTCGTTAATTTGAACAGGCTCGACTACAATTGGCAAAGAAGAAATATGATCTCACGTTCCTTAAGAGATGTAGGGATGCATCACTAATTCTGGTTTTTGCTCGTAAGTTTTAACAACTAACTCCAGGCAATGATGCATCCTTATTATTTATTCATTAAGATCGTTTTCCTTCTTCGCCTTGTCCTGAGGATGAACCACATTAGATGGTTCGAAACATCAACCAAATCCTAATGATGTGATTAATCCAAAAGATTTTCTATCTATCTACATTATGGATCACAAAAGTCTTAGATCTAACATAATTGCCCTATATGGAAGGGGAATGGTTGATAAAGCTCATTAATTTGAACGGGCTCGACTACAATTGGAAAAGAAGAAATCTGGTCTCACGTTCCTTAAGAGATGTAGGGATGCATCACTAATTCCGGTTTTTCTCGTAAGTTTAACAGCTAACTCCGGGCAATGATGCATCCTTACTATTTATTCATTGAGATGATTTTCCTTCTTCGCCTTGTCCTGAGGATGAACCACATTAGATGGTTCGAAACGTCAACCAAATCCTAATGATGTGATTAATTCAAAAGATTTTCTATCTATCTACATTATGGATCACAAAAGTCTTAGATCTAACATAATTTCCCTATACGGAAGGGGAATGGTTGATAAAGCTCATCAATTTGAATGGGCTCGACTACAATTGGCAAAGAAGAAATCTTATCTCACGTTCCTTAAGAGATGTAGGGATGCATCACTAATTTCAGTTTTTGCTCATAATTTTTAACAGCTAATTCCGGGCAATGATGCATCCTTACTATTTATTCATTGAGATCGTTTTCCTTCTTCGCCTTGTCCTGAGGATGAACCACATTAGATGGTTCGAAACGTCGACCAAATCCTAATGATGTGATTAATCCGAAAGATTTTCTATCTATCTACATTATGGATCACAAAAGTCTTAAATCTAACATAATTTCCCTATACGGAAGGGGAATGGCTGATAAAGCTCGTCAATTTGAACGAGCTCGACTACAATTGGCAAAGAAGAAATTTGATCTCACGTTCCTTAAGAGATGTAGGGATGCATCACTAATTCCGGTTTTTGATCGTAAGTTTTAACAGCTAACTCCGGGCAATGATGCATCCTTACTATTTATTCATTGAGATCGTTTTCCTTCTTCGCCTTGCCCTGAGGATGAACCACATTAGATGGTTCGAAACGTCGACCAAATCCTAAAGATGTGATTAATCCAAAAGATTTTCTATCTATATACATTATGAATCACAAAAGTCTTAGATCTAACAATTCTAATAATTTTGATTATTTTAAAATGGATTAAAATTTTGTATTCAATATTTTAATTAAAAAATAAACTCTAATTTTTAACAACGATTTTATCAAATTTAAAATTCAAAATGATATAAGTGTTCTCTACTTTAGAATTTATGAATTTTGGGTAATTTATTAAGTATATTTAACACATAACACTATTATATGATCAAAATTTATTTATTTATTTATTTATTTTCGAAATTGAAATAAGTATTATATCATTATTATACATAGTAGTTAGTATGTGTAGAATAAAGATTAACTAAACTAAAAAATATAAATATAAATTTTATCACAAAAATAAAATAAGTAATAAAATATTATAGTGTTGAATGTTATTATCAAAAATTAAGAAATATGATTAACTAATAAAAAGTAAAAAAATTTAAATAAAAAAATAAAGCTAAAAACAAAAAATTAATAACTAATAGAAAAAGAAGTTATTAAACAATTTATAATAGAAATGGAAGTTACTGAACAATTTATAATAAAAGCTCAACCAATCACCTTACAAATAAATAAATTTAAATAATAATAATAATAAAAATAAAAAAAATTAAATTACCAATTTTAAATTATGGATAAACTGCAAAAATAAACTACAAACTATTACATCAAAGTTTTTATCTAAATTGAATTTGAATTTAATCATTTTTTCAAACCATTTTTTTTCAATATATAAAACTACAAACTATTACATCAAATTTTTTATCTAAATTAAATTTGAATTTAATCATTTTTTTTTCCAACCAATTTTTTTTCAATATATATCTCAATTTATACTACCAATGTAAAATACATACTATTTGCCATAATTTAAAATAGTAAACATTCTGATTTTTACATATCCTGAAGTCTATCCGTACCACTTACATTATATGGGAAGACCTATCTTCCTATTCACTGTGGACTCATCATTCCCCAAGTTGGTGAGTCTTTAATTTGTTGTTTGACTTTGGCACGAAAAACCTTTAATGAATCCTTTATAAATTATAATTAAAAAGCTCTCCTAACTCACTTACATTGCATTTAATCAAACTTCATTAAAAATGTCTTTGCAGACAATCATGCTCTGTTTTACATTCACAGAGCAATGACTACTCAATAAATGATTATATTTAATGATCTTTTTTTTGGACTGCACGTTTTCAAACGCTTAAAAACTCCATGAAAAATGTTTGTATTAAATCCAATGTCAGCATTATCAGAACTGAATAATTTTTGACATATTGGCGGTGCTGTGATTACATGGATACACCGTACATGATACAACCCTGCTTATCGTGAACCCTGAGAAGTGATGGAATTTGACTAGTCATTATTGGGTAATTTGTCTATCAAATACAGTCAAAAAGAACAAGTGATAGAAATTGCTAAATTTAAAGTGTTTCGAAATTTCTACATTATCTTTGAATTTCTACACAAGCTTAATAGTATAGGAGACCATAGACTTACTAAGCTAGCTTTAAATTCCAGCCAAAACCACCTAAGGCTTAAACGAGGTTGGTATAAAGACACCATGGCTTGATTAAACCATTGGGAGATCGACCAGAATGTTGCATTGCAAAACATTAATAACATTAAAAAAATTGTTACTTCTAAGTTCAAAGAAAAAATGTTGTGTGAGAAAGATCTAGCAACTAAAAGAAAATTAAGATATTATAAGGAGGTCATCAACCCCACCCTAGAAGATCAAAAGTATCTCCCTGTTTTAATTAATATAGCCAAGATTAGAATGAACTCTCATGAGCTCCATAGTGAAACGAGTGATTGGAAACTTCCTAAAACACCATGGATGGAAAGGATCTGCCATTTCTGTGAGAAGATTGGTCTCAGTGTATGTTAACCATCATCATCATCATCATCATCATTATCATCATCATATCAGTAGCTAAAAGTTATCGGTTAAGCTTTGTTAAACCCTTGAGATGTGATCCCCTTAGGGTTAAACTTTGTTAAACCCTTGAGATGTGATCCCTTTGGGCTGCCCCGCCTCCAAAAGAAATTAATTTAGGTCATACATTTTAAATTTGTTATTAAAAAACATAAAATTATAAATTAAGATTCGATTAAGATTTGATTAATATTTGTTTATAGTTTTATTAAATACACAAAATCTTCAATTAACTTAAAACAAGCTTAAAACTAATTTAATTTATATGATGCATTTCAAAGTTGCTATTGCAAAACATAACACTATGAGTAAGGATTTGATATTAAAGTTATGATCCACTACCAAAATTACTTTCAAAATTTGGTCATAAAAAATATTCCAAAATCAAACTCTATAAAAATTCCAAAATCAAATCCATAAATGAAATTAATTAGACTATAAAAATGCATCATTAGACTATTGTAAAAACTTTGTGGAAGTTGTAATTGGTTATAATGTGACTTGGACTCACTCATCTTTACAATGTTAAGAAATATTTTATAAACTATGAAATTTCGATTAATCGGATTATATATATATATATATATATATTTATATACAAACTGAAAAGAAGAAATCTCACTATATCTATCAACTTACATCAATATTAACAATATTAAGCAAAATTTTGATATATTGGCAATCCTCTTATATGTACCAAGTTGAGTCCTGCTCATTCACTGTGAGTCTAAGTCTCATTGATATGTATTTACAGTAATGCAAATAGAGTTAAATATGATGATATACATATACTCTACTCATGAAAATTTTGCTATTGTGAATCATAAAACTATGAGCCAATACATATTCATAAAGTTTAAACTTTCCATCTGAGAAGTGGCCAGACTTCATAAATATTTGATTCACAAAAATGTTTCTAAATAATAAGAAATTATTCCAAGACTCTACAAAATAACCCTGCTCCATTGTTATTTTGTTTCAGACATCTACCAACTATTATTTCACAGTACGTCCAGCCAAATTATCAAAAATAAGCGTTGGGTTTGCATGTGTCAAGTAATAATAAGTGAACTGCATTTGCATAATATTTACAGGCCAAGCAACGCTCATGTAGCTCCTGCCATCACCCATCATGAAAGTTCAGAGCATAGCTTCCAACATCATATTTGAATCCCTGAGATGGCCTTGTTGTAGCTATCATATTTCTCAACTTGGTTCTAAGCTTCCAGAACAGATGCCTCCGACTGATATTGCCATACCCCATGCCCAACTCTTCCTTACCCATATCTACCCACAGGCAGCCCTTCTTCGCTCTAATCCAACACCACCACCATTGCCACAACTCTTTGTTTCCATGGGTATTCATAGATGCAGGATCTTTGTCAGATGATGGAGGTTCTTCATAATGAGGAGAATAACTTCCCACATTGAAGAAATATCCCATTCTGAAACTTGCAACACAAGGAGCTCTTAAATGAAATGATTGACCAAATCTCACATACACATACCCTGAAGTATTCCCAATTTCCTAGTGTTCCACATTCAGGAAAAAAAAAAACAAAACAAACAAACAAACTACGAACTATTTGGTTTCTTGCAGTGGGATTATTCCTCTTTGTGTTATCTAGGTTTATTTGGAGCCTACACCATTGTTCCTTTAGGAACAATGAATAAGCCCTTGAAGGCTGCCTACAACTAAGAGTTTCCAAAGAGAGGTGTGCCATAATCCCCAACGATGTCTCCATTGTTGAAATTTAAGTATCCTTTGCCTTTAACAACTCTTGTACTTGTTGCAATTAATTTCTTAACTGCTAGTTTTCTTTTTCAATTTTCTCTCTTCTATTTGCTTCATCGATCCCTAAGAAGGCCATTTCTTCCCTCAACTTGTTTACTTCATCTTCCATCTTGGAAATGCCATCCAACTGGCCTTTATGTTTTTTTATTCTTTTCCATCTGTGTGTTTCCACCTTGGTATTTTCTACTTCAAGCATCAAATAGGGCACCATATGTGCAGGGAGAATCCTCCCTAATGCCCCTACAATAAGGGGGTCAACCCTTAATGGTCAAGAGAAGAAGGAAGGTGACTTCCTTTGGGAAAAGTTTTTTGAGCCTTCTTTGTCTCCTGTAGCTTTGCAATTTGTTCATGTAGCTATAGGTTGTTCTTATAGCTGGAAAATTCATTCATGTAGTTGAACTGCCTTCCCTATTGTCTCAGGTAGTACTAAATTTTTTCTCTACTATGCATATGTTTCATGTGCTTGTGGTTTGATCCAGGTGGAAATTTGTGGCCACTCACTTATTCCATTTAAACCCCCACCATCGGTTTTTTCAGTTTTTCAGTTTCAGCACAACTTACTATTTTTAGCAGTTTTTCGGGTCTTGAACTTTCGGAGCCGTTTTGAGGCCCTAAACGACATTTTTTGGAAAAACTGGGAGCAACATGAGTCAATGTACCAATGTTTCTCACATAAAAACTTGTATTCCTCTGATATATCTTTCGAACGAGGTATGGTGCGCGTCAAATGGAGATCGTATGCCAAAGTTACGTCCCCAGGAAGTTGAAACACCAATTTACCCAAACGGGACCCATATTTTTGGCACTCCATCTCATAGGGTTAGGTTTTTGGATGTTTAGAGTTTTCCATTTTTTCTCAATAATAAATAGGGCCTCAAGCTTCATTGTAACATAGTTTAGAAGCATGTAGCCACCACATCTCTTCTCAAAGATACGCTACCAATGCCTTAGCTAGTTTATTTCCATTATGTCTGTAAACATATTTATATTATTTGATATTAATGAAATGAAATATTATTTCCACTGCATCCCTGTGTTTATGTTTATTTATGTGTATTATTGCGTTCTTGCATAAATCCGGATGAGTGGTATTAGAGCAGTCTTCTCTTTCTCTGTTTTTCTTTGCATGTCCCCAACAAGGTCAGGGTATAAGGATTTAGGGCTCGATCTGGTTGAACCCTTGCAAGATCGGCCTCGCAAACCCCGACGACCTCCCATGGCAGAAGAAAAGAAAGATGAGGGAGCAAGAGATTCTATCAAGATATTGCTTGAGGAGGCCCTCGAGAAACAAAGAAACACGATGATGGATAACTTTGTTCAGATCATTCAATGGCTGCCCACCTACGACGCATCTGCATCCAACAACCACTTTGGAGGTGCCACTCCCTTCAAGGTATAGGTAAACTTTGACATTCATGTATTTGAAGGCTAGATAGATGCATATGCCGTAAATAAATGGTTGAATTTGCTAGAAGGGTATTTCTCAGTCCATGATTTCTCTGACCGAGAAAATATTACTTTTGCACTCCTCAAAGCCGCCCCCCATGTCAAAGACTGGTGGGAAACCTACTGTGAGCAAAAGGACAAGGAGGAACCCTCTTTTTTCTCAGTCGCACCCACCTAGAATTTGTTCCGAGACGACATCAAGGAACAATATTACAACGTGGCGAGCTATGAGGACAAGTACATCCAATGGACCATGTTGCGGCAGCAAAGGGATCACGATGTGCATGAACTGATGAAGTTGTTACATACCCTGCACACAAAGTTGGGTATTAAATATTCAAAGAAAAATTTGGTGATCAAGTACCGCACTTGTCTGCATAGACACATTCTTGAGGAAATGTTGTTCCTTGAAATTACCTAACTTGGCACGAAATATCTCTATGCCACCAAGATCAAGCAAAAATTAAGCCGAAGAAGCGAGACTTTGGATTCACAAATCCAAAGCCACGGAAAGGCGCCCCCGAACCATAGAACAGGGGGCAGAGCCAAAGCGGAGCGACTCAGAACACCACCAAAAATCCAAAGAAGGACTCGAGGAAGTGGTGTGAATTTCATAACAGCCCCACTTAAAGCATAAATGAGTATCGGACCAAACAGTCGCCAGTGGCCGAACTAAAGGCACCTGAATCAGATGCATGTTCTAATCTTGAGCTAGAACCAGACAAGCGAGATGATAATGGGAAGTAGGTCATTGATGGGGACTCCAGTTCCATTGTTGCCACCACCAAACTCCAGAGGGAGGATCCAGAGGAGGGGGAGCGCCTCCTGCATTCGTAGATGTGGGTGAAGGGTTCTCCATTGCAATTCCTTGTCGATAGCGGAAGCCAAAAGAACCTGATTTTAGTAGAGGTCATGAAGTGACTCGACCTACCGACCATAGCACACCCGCAGTCGTATACAATCAGGTGGCTTCACCCATGGAGAGATCTATGCGTCCGCCAACAGTGTCGCCTTCCGTATAGCATCAAGCCATTCACGGATGAGGTATTGTGTGATGTTGCTCCTCTTGATATAGTTGATATATTATTGGGCCAACCATACTTGTGGAGGCGACATGGTGTGTATGAGTCTAGGCCTTGTTCTATTGTTATTACTTTGGGAAATAAATTGTACAGGATACTGGATGTAGTACCGCTTCCTGCCATCTCCTTGACTATTGCAAAACAACGCAGTAAGATTATTTCCCAAAATAGGAAATTTATTTTCCTTACAACTCGATCACAGGGAAATAATAATATTATGGCCACAACCTCGAAACAGGGCTCCCCTGCATGGCTGCAACAGATGTACAAAGTCGTGGAGGAATACGAGGACATTTTATCCTCACCTACAGAGGTTCCTCTACACTGTCAACAGAAGCACTCCATCGATCTACCCCCAGCGCACCACCGCCTGATATTGTCATACCTCATGCGATTACACAGACAAAATCCACACATGTATTGTCTAAGGAAACCAAATCTATTGAATGCATCTATCACGTCCACCAATAGGTCCACGACATCCTCGACAAATCCAATACCAAGTTCAGCAGAATTTGCCTCTCATGGAGGAACTTAACGCAATGGAGACCATTTCTTCCCAAGGAGGGAGGAACGATCCAGGTGGATATTGGTGGCCACCCACCTATTCCATTTAAATCCCCACCATCGATTCTTTCATTTTTTCAATTTCGGCACAACGTTTTGAGGAACTAAACGACGTTTTTTGGAAAACCCGAGAGCAACATGGGTTCATCAACCAATATATTTCACATATAAAGTGTATTCCTTGTATATATCTTTCTAACGAGGTATGGTGCGTGTAAAATGGAGATCATATGCCAAAGTTACGTCCTTGGGAGTTGAAACACCAATTTACCCAAACAGGGCCCATAGTTTTGGCGCTTCATCTCCTAGGATTAGGTTTTTGGAGGTTTAGGGTTTTCTATTGTTTCTCAATAATAAATAGGTCCTCGGGCCTCATTGTAACATAGTTCAGAGGCCTGTAGACGCCACATCTCTTCTCAAAGATACGCTACCAACGCCCTAGCTAGTTTATTTCCATTATGTCTGTAAGCATATTTATGTTATTTGATATTAATGAAACGAAATATTATTTCTGTTGCATCCTTGTGTTTATGTTTATTTCTATGTATTATTGCGTTCCTACAAAAATCTAGATCAGTGGTATCAGAGCGGTCTACTCTTTCTTTGTTTTTCTTTGCATGTCCCCAACAAGGTCAGGGTATAAGGAGTTAGGGCTTGATTTGTTTGAACCCTTGCAAGATCAGCCTTGCAAACCCCGATGACCTCCCATGGCGGAAGAAAATAAAGACGAGGGAGCAGGAGATCCTATCAAAATATTTCTTGATGAGGCCCTCAATAAACAAAGGAATGTGATGATGGATAACTTTGCTCAAATCCTTCAGCTATTGCCCACCTACGACGTATCTACTTCCAACAACCACTATGGAGGCGCCACTCCCTTCAAGGTATATGTAAACTTTGACATCCATGTATTTGAAGGCCAGATAGATCTAGACATAGTAGATAAATGATTGAATTTTCTAGAAAGGTATTTCTTGGTCCATGATTTCTCTGACCGAGGAAAGATTATTTTTGCACTCCTCAAATCCACCCCCCATGTCAAAGACTGGTGGGAATCCCACTGTAAGCAAAAGGACTAGGGGGAACCCTCTCTGTTCTCGGTCGCACCCACTTGGAATTTGTTCTGAGATGGCATCAAGGAACAATATTACTCCGTGGGGAGCTATGAGGACAAGTACATCCAATAGACCATGTTGCAGCAGCAAAGGGATCAAGATGTGCACGAACTAACAAATTTGTTCCATACCCTGCACACAAAGTTGGGTATTAAAGATTCAGAGAGATATTTGGTGCTCAAGTACCGAAATTTTCTACACAGACACATTCAGGAGGAAATGGAGTTCCTTGACATTACCTCGCTTGGAACGACATATTTCTATGCCGCCAAGATCGAGCAGAAATTTAAACAGAAGAAGTAAGACTTTGGATCCACGAATCCGAAGCCAAGGAAAGGCACCCCTAAACCACAGAACAGGGGGCAGAGCCAAAGCAGGGTGACTCAAAAAACCACCAAAAATCCAAAGAAGGACACAAGGAAGTGGTGTGAATTTCACAACAGCCCCACTCACATTACAAATGATTTTCGGGCCAAACAGTTGTTCGTGGTTGAACTAAAGGCACCCGAATCAGATGCAAGTTCTGATCATGAGCCAAAACCAAACAAGCGAGACGAAAAATGGAAGCATATCATTGATGTGGACCCCAGTGCCATTGTTGCCACCACCAAGCTCCAGAGGGAGGGTCCCAAGGATCCAGAGGAGGGGGAGCGCCTCTTCAATTCATAGATGTGGGTGAAGGGTTCTCCACTACAATTCCTTGTTGATAGCGGAAGCCAAAATAACCTCATTTCAGTAAAGGTCGTGAAGCAGCTTGGCCTATCGACCATAGCACACCCGTAGTTGTATACCATCGGGTGGCTGCACCTAGGGAGATATCTCCGCATCCGCCAGCAGTGTCACCTTCCATACAGCATCAAGTCGTTCACGGATGAGGTATTGTGTGATGTTGCTACTCTTGATGTAGTGGATGTATTATTGGGCGAACCATACTTGTGGAGGCGACATGCTGTGTATGAGTCTAGGCCTCATTCTGTTGTTATTACTTTGGGAAATATATTGTACAGGATATCAGAGGTAGTACCGCCTCCTGCCATCTCCTTGACTATTGCAAAACAACGCAGTAAGATTGTTTCCCAAACCAGGAAAATTATTTCCTTACAACTCGCTGATAGGGAAAGAAGAAGATTGTGGCCAAAACCTCAAAACAGGGCTCCCCTATATGGCTGCAGAAGATGGACAAAGTTGTGGAGGAATACAAGGACATTTCTCCTCACCCATAGAGGTTCCTATACACTGTCAGGAGAAGCACTCCATCAATCTGACCCCTGGTGCATCGCCGCTTAATATTGCCATACCTCATGTGATTACACAGACAGAATCCACACATGTATTATTTGGTGAAACTAAATCTATTGAACGCATCCAGCACATCTGCCATCACGTCCGCCAGCAGGTCCACGACATCCTAGACAAATCCAATACCAAGTTCAGCAAAATTTGCCTCTCATAGAGGAACTTAACGCAATGGGGACCATTGCATCCTAAGGAGGAAGGAATGATCCAGGTGGATATTGGTGGCCACCCACCTATTCCATTTAAACCCCCACCATCGGTTCTTTTAGTTTTTCAGTTTCAGCACAACTTACTATTTTTAGCAGTTTTTTGGGTCCTGAAATTCCGGAGCCGTTTTGAGGCTCTAAACAACGTTTTTTGGAAAAACCGGGGGAAACATGGGTCCTTCGACCGATGTTTCTCACATTAAAAGTTGTATTCCGTAGATATATATTTCTAACGAGGTATGATGCACATCAAACGGAGATCGTATGCCAAAGTTATGTCCCAAGAAGTTGAAACGGTAATTTACCCAAACGGGGCCCATATTTTTGGTGCTTCATCTCCTAGGGTTAGGCTTTTGGATGTTTAGGGTTTTCTATTGTTTCTCAATAATAAGTATGCCCTCAAGCCTCATTTAAACACAATTTAGAGGCCTGTAGCCGCCATATCTCTTCTCAGAGATACACTACCAGCGCCCTAGCTAGTATATTTCCATTATGTCTATAAGCATATTTTTGTTATTTGATATTAATGAGATGGAATATTATTTCCGTTGCATACCTGTGTTTATGTTTATTTATGTTTATTATTGTGTTCCTGCATAAATCTAGATCAGTGGTATCAGAGCAGTCTGCCCTTTCTCTTTTTTTCTTTGCATGTCCCAAACAAGGTCAAGGTATAAGGAGTTAGGGCTCGATCTTGTTGAACCCTTGCAAGATCGGCCTCAAACCCCGACGACCTCCCATGGAAAAAGAAAATAAAGACGAGGGAGCAGGAGATCCTATCAAAATATTGCTCGAGGATGCCCTCGAGAAACAAAGGAACTCGATGATGGATAACTTTGCTCATATCCTTCAACGGCTGCCCACCTACGGCGCATATGCATCCAACAAACATTATGGAGGTGCCACTCCCTTCAAGTTATAGGTAAACTTTGACATTACTATATTTGAAGGCAAAATAGATGCAGACGCCACAGATAAATGATTCAATTTGCTAGAAGGTTATTTCTCGGTCCATGATTTCTCCGAACGAGAAAAGATTAATTTTGCACTCCTCAAAGCAACCCCCCATGTCAAAGGCTGGTGGTAAACCTATTGTGATCAAAAGGACGAGGGGGGGGCCTCTCTGTTCTCAGTCACACCCACTAGGAATTCGTTCTAAGATGGCATGAAGGAACAATATTACCCTGTGGGGAGCTCTGAGGACAAGTACATCCAATGGACCACGTTGTGGCAGCAAAGGGATCAAGATGTGCACAAACTAATGAATTCGTTCCATACCCTGCGCACAAAGTTGGGTATTAAAGATTCAGAGAGACATTTGGTGCTCAAGTACCGTAGTTTTCTACACAGACACATTCAGGAGGAAATGGATTTCCTCTACATTACCTCGCTTGGCACGGCATATCGCTATGTCTTTAAGATCAAGCAGAAGAAGCGAGTCTTTGGATCCGTGAATCCGAAGCCACGGAAAGATGCCCACGAACCACAGAACAAGGGGCGGAGCCAAAGAGGGGTGACTTATAACACCACCAAACATCCAAAGAAGTACATGGGGAAGTGGTGTGAATTTCATAACAGCCCCACTCACAACACAAACGAGTGTTGGGAAAAACAGTCGTTTGTGGCCGAACTGAAGGCACCTGAATCAGATGCATGTTTTGATCCTGAGCCAGAACCAAACAAGCGAGATGATAAAGGGAAACAGATCATTGATTTAGACCCTAGTGCCATTATTCCCACCACCAAGCTCCAGAGGGAGGATCCTGAGGATCAAGAGGAGGGGGAACGCCTCTTCCATTCACAAATGTGGGTGAAGGGTTCTCCACTGCAATTCCTTGTCGATAGCGGAAGTCAAAGAACCTCATTTCAGCAGAGGTCGTGAAGCAGCTCGACCTATCGACCATATCACACCCTCAGCCATATATCATCGGGTGGCTTCACCCAGGGAGAGATCTCCGCGTCCACCAGCAGTGCCGCCTTCCATACAACATCAAGCCATTCACGGATGAGGTATTGTGTGATGTTTCTCCTGATGTAGCTGATGTATTATTGGGCCAACCATACTTGTGGAGGTGACATGTTGTGTATGATTCTAGCCCTTGTTCAGTTTTATTACTTTGGGAAATAAATTTTATAGGATACGAGAGGTAGTACCGCCTCTTGCCATCTCCTTGATTATTGCAAAACAACATAGTAAGATTGTTTCCCAAACTAGGAAATTTATTTTCCTTACAACTCGTTCACAGGGAAATAAGAATATTATGTCCACAACCTCGAAACAGGGCTCTCCTTCACGGCTGCAGTAGATGGACAAAATTGTGGAGGAATACGAGGACATTTTCTCCTCACCCATAGAGGTTCCTCTACATTGTCAAGAGAAGCACTCCATCGATCTGACCCCCGACACACTGTCACCCTATATTTCCATACCTCATGCGATTACACAACATAATCCACACATGTACTGTCTGAGGAAACCAAATCTATTGAACACATCTAGCACATTCACCAGCAGGTCCACGACATCCTGGACAACTCTAATACCAAGTTCAACAAAATTTTCCTCTCATGGAGGAAATTAATGCAATGGGGACCATTGCTTCTTAAGGAGGGAGGAATGATCCAGGTGGATATTGGTGGCCACCCACCTATTCCATTTAAACCCCCACCATCGTTACTTTCAGTTTTTTAGTTTCGGCATAACTTACTATTTTTAGCAGTTTTTCGGGTTTTGAACTTCCAATGCTGTTTTGAGGCCCTAATCGAGGTTTTTTGGAAAAACCGAGAGAAATATGGGTCCATGACCCACCCATTTTTATCACATCAAAAGTTGTATTCCTTGGTTAGATATTTATAATGAGGTATGGTGCACGTCAAATGGAGATCATATGCCCAAGTTATGTCCCTAGGAAGTTGAAACACCAATTTACCCAAACGGGGCCCATAGTTTTGGCGCTTCATCTCCTAGGGTTAGGTTTTTGGATGTTTAGGGTTTTCCATTATTTCTCAATAATCAATAGGCCCTCGAGCCTCATTGTAACACAATTCATAGGCCTGTAGCCTCCACATCTCTTCTCAGAGATACACTACCAGCGCCCTAGCTAGTTTATTTCCATTATGTCTGTAAACATATTTATGTTATATGATATTAATGAAATGAAATATTATTTCCATTGCATCCCTGTGTTTATGTTTATTTTTGTGTATTATTTTGTTCCTACATAAATTTGGATTAGTGGTATCAGAGCGGTCTGCTCTTTCTCTATTTTTCTTTGCATGTCCCAAACAAGGTCAAGGTATAAGGAGTTAGGGCTCGATCTGGTTGAAACCTTGCAAGATCGGCCTTGCAAACCCTGACGAGGCAGAAGAAAAGAAAGAAGAGGGAGCAGGATATCCTATCAAAATATTGCTCGAGGAGGTCCTCGAGGAACAAAGGAACGCGATGATGGATAAATTTTCTCAAATCCTTCAACGACTGCCCACCTATGACGCATCTGCATCCAAAAACCACTCTAGAGGTGCCACTCCCTTCAAGGTAAGGTAAACTTTGGCATTCCTGTATTTGAAGGCCAGATAGATGCAGGCGTCGTAGATAAATGGTTGAATTTTCTAGAAGGATATTTCTCGGTCCATGATTTCTCCTACCGAGAAAAGATTATTTTTTCACTCCTCAAATCCGCCCCCCATGTCAAAGACTGGTGGGAAACCTAATGTGAGAAAAAGGACAAGGGGGAACCCTCTCTGTTCTTAGTTGAACCCACTTGGAATTTGTTCTAAGACGACATCAAGGAACAATATTTCCCCATGGGGAGCTATGAGGACAAGTACATCCAATGGACCTCGCTGCGGCACAAAATGGATCAAGATGTGCACGAACTGGCGAATTTGTTCCATACCATGCGCACAAAGTTGGGTATTAAAGATCTAGAGAGAAATTTGGTGCTCAATTACCGCAGTTGTCTACACAGACACATTCAGGAGGAAATGGCATTCCTCGAAATTACCTTGCTTGGCACGGCATATCGCTATGCCGCTAAGATCGAGCAGAAATTTAAGCAGAAAAAGTGAGACTTTGGATCTATGAATTCGAAGCCAGGGAAAGGCGCCCCCAAACCACAGAACAGGGGGCAGAGCCAATTTGGGGTAACTCAGAACACCACCACAAATCCAAATAAGGACACGGGTAAGTGCTGTGAATTTCATAACAGCCCCACTCACAACACAAACGAGTTTCGGGCCAAACAGTCATTGGTGGCCGAACTAAAGGCACCTAAATCAGATGCATGTTCTGATCCTAAGACATAACCAGAAAAGCGAGTTGACAAAGGGAAGAATATCATTGATGTGGACCTCAGTTCCATTTTTGCCACCCCCAATCTACAGAGGGAGGATCTCGAGGATCCAGAGGAGGGGGAGCACCTCTTCCATTCACAGATGTGGGTGAAGGGTTCTCCACTACAATTCCTTGTCGATAGCAGAAACCAAAAGAACCTCATTTCAACAGAGGTAGTGAAGCAGCTCGGCCTACCGACCATAGCACACTCACAACTGTATACCATCGAGTGGCTTCACCCAAGGAGAGATCTTTGCGTCCAGTGGCAGTGTTGCCTTTTGTACAACATCAAGCCATTCATAGATGAGGTATTGTGTGATGTTGCTCCTCTTGATGTAGCTCATGTATTATTGGGCCAACCATACTTGTGGAGGCGACATGTTGTGTATGAGTCTATGCCTTTTTCTGTTTCTATTACTTTGGGAAATAAATTGTACAGGATACCGGAGGTAGTACCACCTCCTGCCATCTCCTTGACTATGGCAAAGCAACACAGTAAGATTGTTTCCCAAACCAGGAAATTTATTTTCCTTACAACTCGCTCATAGGGAAAGAAGAAGATTGTGGCCACAACCTCCAAACAGGGCTCCCCTGCATGGCTGCAACAGATGGACAAAGTCGTGGAGGAATACGAGGACTTTTTCTCCTCACCCACAGAGGTTCCTCTACACTGTCAGGAGAAGCACTCCATCTATCTGATCCTTGGCGCACTCTCGCCTGATATTTCCATACCTCATGCGATTACACAGATATAATCCACACATGTACTATCTGAGGAAACCAAATGTATTGAACGCATCCAGCATGTCCGCCATCACGTCCACAATATCCTGGACAAATCCAATACCAAGTTCAGGGGAATTGGCCTCTCATGGAGGAACTTAACGCAATGGGAGCCATTGCTTCCTAAGGAGGGAGGAATGATCCAGGTGGATATTTGTGGCCACCCACCTATTCTATTTAAACCCCCACCATCGGTTCTTCCATTTTTTCAATTTTGGCACAACTTACTATTTTTAGCAGTTTTTCGGGTCTTGAACTTCCAGAGCTGTTTTGAGGCCCTAAACGATGTTTTTTGGAAAAAATGACAGCAAAAATAATCAATGGCTTGATGTTTTTCACATCAAAAGTTTTAGTCCTAAGATAGATCTTTCTAACGAGGTATGGTGCGCGTCAAACAAAGATCGTATGCCAAAGTTATGTCCCCGGGAAGTTGAAACACCAATTTACCCAAATGGGGCCCATAGTTTTGGCACTTCATCTCCTAGAGTTATGTTTTTCCATTGTTTCTCAATAATAAATAGGCCCTCAAGCCTCATTTTAACATAGTTCAGAGGCCTGTAGCTACCACATCTCTTCTCAGAGATACGCTACCAACGCCCTAGCTAGTTTATTTCCATTATGTCTATAAGCATATTTCTGTTATTTGATATGAATGAAATGAAATATTATTTCAGTTGCATCCCTGTGTTTATGTTTATTTCTGTGTATTATTTTGTTCGTGCATAAATCCGGATCATGGTTCTGGTAATATTTTTACTTTTTCCTCCTGTAGCTCCTTCCCTTCAATACTAGGTTTTTCTTCAATTGTGATGGGAATAGTAGAAGGTGGTATAGATTTCCCATTGAACTTGATTCTAGTAATTTTTCTTCTTGTGCATGCATGCTTACCTTTTTCTTGGTAGGGATACTTAGGCCGGCCAAGGTAGTTGCAATATTTTTTCTTCTTCTTCTTCTAGGGTGTCTATCCTCTTCCATTTTGAAGGGATTGATACTACCTTCCCTTTTATTTTCTTAGTTGTTCCTTTCTTTCATTTATTGAGTTATGCTTGGGCCTTTAAGAATTCTGACTTTTCCATGTCTACAAAATCAAACCAAGGGATAAGATGTTGCAGGTCCTCTAGTGTGTCTAGTAAAATTAACTTGACCAGGTTGTGGCAGCCCACATAGTTTTGTTTTCCCTCTTTTACCTTGGCACTCATTTCTTTTAGGGATTGCAGGAGGAAAAATGGAATACTTAATATCTTATTAACTTGAAGGTGGGACTAGAACCTCAACTAGTATAGTAATCAAAGTAGATGGACATAAATTATTCTCAATATATCTTCATAGGAAATATACTTAAGAATGTGGTAAGCCACTTCAACCCAAGGGTTAGGGAAAATTTTTTTCCTTATCCCATTTTTGGCCTCATCAGGTTGCTCATTTGGAAAGAAAAATCCCCTCTTATCAATGAGGGTTTCTTGCCTTTCCTCCTTGTTCCAATGCATCCCTTTTAGGAGATTTGTAATTTTTCCAATGAAATCCTCATTGATATAAAACACCAACCCTTTGACTACAAAGAGAGAGAGAGAATATTAAATCACACTCCTCAATATCACATCTATACTAAAGAGTGAAATATATGATGAGTGAATATTATGTATGAGAAGAACTCTCTCCTTTATATATATGAGCAAAGGAGGTGAACATTATAATGTGGGCCTAAGCCCTTATAAAAAACTATACTAGAAATTTTTAGGTCTACACCAATGAAGCATTCTACTCCAAACAACACATGCCATGCTCCAAGGTGATGTCATACACAATAAGGGCTCCAAGATAATACAACTACACAAAGTGTGTCCACATCACTCCATGTTAAAGCCCTAATAAGCATTCATTATTAGTTTACTAATTATGGTTAAGTTAGCCTAATGGTATGTTACATCATGCCAATTTTTCTACTTTATTATAAATAGGAGAGGTATTTAACACCATCACAAACCTCCACAAACTTCGTTGATCCTCCTAATCCATTTACTCTACTAACTCCATTTCCCCTGCAATAACCTTGTTGCAACCATATTCTCCTCAAGCTAATGTCCAGCTTATATCATTATGAATCCAAGCAACTCCATGTTATCTAGATTGTGATGCTCTCCTCCAACATGCACAATGTTCCTCCTAAGTAGGGCATTCTCTAGGAAACTGAACCTCTTCATGTGACAATCATAAAGGATGTCACCTGAGCTATCAAAATAAGTCCAATTCCCTAGAGAATAATATCAAGCCAACACTTAATTAAGGTCAAGAAATCATTGAGCAAGTCATCTCCACCCTAGAAACCCCTCATGGATGTAACAACCTTGGTTAAAAATCCATTTAAAAAAAAAATAAGACCAAGGTCATGGGACATCTATTACAAGTTGAATGGTGGGAAACAACATCCTAGTGGGTGACACTTTGGTTTATTATGGCTAAAGGAAATTGGAAAATGAAATGGAAAAGGCTTTGGAAGGCAAAGAGGCAATATTAGCATTTTATTTATGAAAATAAACGAAAATAGGAGAAAAGGGAGGTGAAAGGTCGCAGGTTGCATGTGAGGGGGAAAATGAAGGAAAATAATGGAAAATGAAAAAAATAGAGGCCTCATTGATAAAAAAGCTTCAGAGGAGAATTTGGTAACCTTTTGTCAGTTCTATGGTGGATCTCTCTTCTATTCTCTCTCTCATACTCTTGGACATAGAGTTTTCTTGGAGCACTCTTAGAGGAGCGTGGCATACTTTGAGTTTGGAGCAAGAAGGAAAAGAAAAAGAAAGAAAGTGCAAGGGGATAGTGGGATCAACAAATACATCTGGATTTATTTGCAAGTATCGAGGTTCATGTATGGTTTCCTTGCTAGTTTTGGCATGCATGACACATGCATGTGGTTTCTTGGTTATGATCTATCATTGGCTTGGAGGATTACTCGGATTGATAGTGGTTTTTCCCAGCCTTTCCATTTCCTGCATAGCCATGTTTTTGTGGGTTGTACTTTTATTTTCTGGTTGGTTCTCGTGTTCCTTTGGTTGTGGGTTGAGTTACTAGTTCCTAGAAGCCTTGGTTGGAAAAATGCTCTGGAAGACCTGTAACAACTTGGGTTGAGTTACTAGTCCTGGAAGCCCTGGTTGGAAAAACTCTCTAGAAGCCCAACGATAGCTATGGGTTGAGTTACTATTCACGGAAGCCCTGGTTGGAACAAACACTCTAGAGCCCTAGACAACTTGGGGCAAATACCAATATGGTGATGGTTAGTGATGTCTGACCGTGAGGTGGAATCATTGGTTGAGGGTTGAGGTGGTTGGCCTCTGGAAGCCCTGGTTTGGTTGTGCTTGACGTGTTTCATGATATCCCACATTCATGCTTGGAATATGGTATGGGGGTGACTGGTTGAAAGAAATATTTAGTTCAGCCTAGTCTATGGTTGAATGTTACATGGAATTCCTTGACTTGGTTGAATTTTTATATGTTAATAATAGTTATTTTTACCTTGGTATTTTCATGAGTAAAGGTACTTGATGTTATGTGGCTTTAATGGTTATTTCCTCATTGATATATCTCTAGTTATTTGTTGGTTATAAGCATATTTTATGACAGTTATGTTGTATGGATATCATCATGTTTTTATTAGTATGTAAAATAATAATGAATGGATGACCTAATATATGATAATGCAACTAATGCGAGAAGTCATAAATCCTTCTTGACGATTATGAGATAAGTATGAGACCCCTATGCTCATATCTGTTGTTGAAACCTATAGATTTCATATTTGCGATATGTTTGACAAAATGCCATGTCATGGTTGGGCTTGGTTAGGTAAATTCCTTAATCAAGTTTTCTTTTATGGGCTTTGTCTTAGTGTCATTAATTGTCTTGAAAAATCAAGTTTCAGGTAGTGGTTGGAGAATAGCCCTAAAAAAGTGGCTTAAATATCACATTCTATGTTATATAATTGGATGAAAAATATTACAGTCTCCCCCTTGCAAGCATTGTGGGAGCAACTGGGGTTTTTTTTAGTGAAAAGGAAGTTTCACTCAAGGATTGGGCACCTGGAGGGGTGGTTTAGCTTTTTTGGTTCTTGTAGATCCTGAGGAAGGTCAGTAAGGTTCTCTTGTGTCGATTCCACTTCTTAAGGTGATCTAGGAGGTTGAATCATACCATAGTAAATCTTCGTCACATGTTTACCCCAGATAGTCGTTTACTTGGGTAGATGTGGGAGGAGGGTGTTACAATGGATCATCTCTCATGCTTCAATCGATACCAAACTATCTGGGATTTGAATATACACCATGCACCTCAAAGCTCATGAAGCACCCCAAAACATGGTGTAAACATTTCCAAAGTAACACAAAAAACCAACAATCGGACCCCTCAATGCAAAACTTACTCTTACTTCTCCTTTGGTGTAAAAAAAAATAGTTCCTTATCAACCAAAAATATATTTAACAATAATGAATTTCTTTCACCAACTTTCCCTTTGGTCCTCTCATAAATTATTATTAAACCTAAGAGTAAGACTAATGCTATTCTATTACAAATTCCACAACACAGGATATAATAGTTTAGAATAAAAAATATTAAACTCTTTCTATGAGATCAATGTAATATGGAAATACAACCAAATTCAGAGTGTTCCATGTTATGGTATTTTCTTCTCTCCATAGTTGATATCTAGCACATTCTCCTTAAATCTTTGAATCCATTTAAATTGGCTCACACAAACTTAAACTAAGAATATCATGTAGAGATTTGTAAACAATGTCTAGTCTTGGAAACATTGCAGTGTCCCTCCAATTAGAACATTTTCTCTATCAAAGATATCTATATTCTTGTCAAAACATCCCTAAATGTATTCCTATTTAAGCTTCTATGCCATTTTATCACAATCTCCCAATTCATATTGTGAGGTTGTGGCAAGTGAACCTTTTGTCAACGTGAATTAGCATAATGCGGTTTATAAGATTGCCCAACAAATGCAGCTAAACTAACATGTAAAACCTAAGCATAGGGAAGGTCTCATTTGAATCCCATGGCTAAGACATAAGATTGATGGGAGAAAGATAACAAATGCTAGCTACAACCATTTCTACCTTCATATTATAATAAGCAATTTATCCATTCATTGCATTTACTATTAGAGTTATATTATATTATCCATTATATTATACTATAGACACAATTATCCAATACATTATAGTGCATAATCATAAATAGAAAATACAGGCTATTTGGTTACAGGTTGAAAAGTCTTGCTATTTGGTTACAGGCTGGGGATGAAAATACAAAAAAATTTCAGCAACATGCAAATGGGCGCAGGGCTGCTAATGCCATTTGGGAATTGTTTGATCAAAATGGATTTATTGCAATAACTCAATCACAACTACATGATCTGGGCACCCGGCACTTCACCAACCTTTACAGGGCGACACCAAACATTGATCTCCTAGACATTATGCACATTACACAGCATTTTAAACGTTTTGTGGATCAGGAGCAGATATCTAACCTCAATGCACCAGTTACTATGGGTGAACTGGATGGAGTTTTGAAATGGTTCAAAAGGGACAAAATCCCTGGGCCTAATGGCTAGCCCATTGAGTTTTTCATCCATTTCTTTGAACTCATGGAAAATGGCATTCTGATTATGATTGAGGATAGCAGGGTGAGTGGCAGGATATATGATCGCTTTAATACTACCTTTATTGTGCTCATTCCAAAATCGGACAACCTGACCAGCTTCCATGAGTACAGACCCATATCTCTCTATAACTACATTTACAAGATCATATCAAAAATAATTGCAAATCGTATCAAGCCTTTCTTATCCTCACATATTGAAAAGGAACAATTTGCATTTCTAAAACATAGGCAAATCCATGAAGCTATTGGTACTGCCCAGGAGGCCCTTCATTCCATAAAAACTCAGCGCCTCAAATCCACTATTCTCAAAATTGACCTTACAAAGGCTTTTGATCAGGTAAACTAGAGTTACCTTCATCTCATACTTATTCACTCTAGCTTTCCTCATACATTTATAAACTGGATTATGGGCTGCATCTGTCATGCTACGTTTAGCATATTGATCAATGGCATTGCATCTGATTTATTTCATGCGGGGCGGGGTCTATGTCAGGGATGTCCTCTCTCACCATTATTATTTGTACTGGTTATGGAGGGTCTCTCTGTCCTCATAAAAAATGCAAAGGCTCGGGGAATTTTACAGGGACTCTGGATCAATGATATACTACATCTCACTCATCTTTTATTTGTGGATGATGTACTAATTTTCCTCAATGGCTCTAGATAGGACTCTGTACAATTTGACTTGCTACTTAAATGCTTTTGCAGGGCCACCGGTATGGTACCAAATGCCCTCAAATCCACTATTATCATGAATGGATGCTCGGGACTGGAACAAGGCACTACCATGAATCTATTTGACTATGTCTGCATAAATATCATCGATGGTCTCAAATATTTGGGATATCATATAAAACCAAATGATTATAAAATCAAAGACTGGAACTGGATCATTGCTAAAATTGAACGCAGGATCAATGTTTGGTATAACCAATGGTTATCCAGGGCTGGTCGACTGGTCCTCATAAAGTCTGTGCTAGAAGCTATCCCGGTCTATCGGATGACCCTGGCATGGATACCTATTGGTATTACTAATAGAATCAAATGTATATGAGAAAATTTTTATGGTGCAACCAGGGAAAGGACTCTACTTTTTCTTGGATTACTTGGGATCACATCAACATACCTAAACAATGGGGTGGTTGGGGGATCAAATATCTCCATCATTTTTCGAGGGCTTTCGCTGCCAAAATGTGTTGGCACTTAATCACTGGAAAGAGCCTCTGGAAGGAGTTAATTGATGCAAAATATATTGCGCCACAGAATACTCTTGAATGGATCAGAGACAGAATCGGGCAGTCGACTGGTGCATCCATAATCTGGAAGGCGATCACAAAAGCGGCTCACATCATCCAAAAGGGTTTATCATGGAAAATTGGAACTGGAACATCTGTCTAAATTGGCTCTAATTCTTGGTCTGGGAGAGGTGAATTTTACAGATTACCTAATTTCATTCTTGAGAACTTGGCTCACAGGAACATATACTACCTCACACAGATTGCAGACCATGATCATACCACTTGGCGAGGTTAGGCCTAGTTTCAGGCAGAATATTTCGAGATCCCACAGGAAGGCACACAGATTTGGCATAATTACATTTGGGCACTTATTGCATCAAAAATGTGTATCACTGATCAGGAGGACAAATTGATATGGGCCTGCTCACCTGATGGGAAATATGCACCTAAACTTGGATACCTGGCTCTTATCCAGACTAAAGAACCCCCACTAAAAGTTTGGTGGTGGCGTAATGTTTGGAAATTGAAGGCCCCGCACAAGCACAAAACCTTATTCTGGTGCATTCTAAATCACTGCATTCCCACCATGGATTTCCTCCACAGACGGGCTTTTCATGGACCATCACAATGCTGCTACTGTCTCTCAAATTGTGAGGATACTACCCACCTATTTCTATAGTGCAACATTATTAGGGGTATCTGGGCTCGGGTCATTTCTGATTTAGGCTGTTGACATCTCTGGCAGGGTGACACATTAATTGACTCATGGACAAATTGGTGGCAGCTATATGCATACTTCCCGAGGATGTGCAATCTCCCCCTGATTTTGGCTTGGGAGATCTAGATTGGCCGAAACAAGTTGATCTTCAATGGGATACCAATCGATTGTGACAAAATATGTGCTGCTACTATTGCTACATTCCAACTCCTACCTGTGGATCGACAACACATTCACCCCACAATCGGGACACCTGAAAGCTTTGATCATAGTCGACCTTGGGCCTACTTTGATGGTGCGTCCAACACACGGGGATGTGGAGGGGGCGCCACTCTCCATTTAAATGATCACCACCACTACAAAATCAGAATGGGATTGGGACCTGGCACAAACAACTATGTTGAACTACAATGCCTTAGACTCCTTCTGACATTTTCTTGGGAAATTCATTGCAATTCCATACAGATTTTTGGGGACTCACAACTTGTGATCAATTGGTTCAATAATCTTGCTCATTGTCACTCGCACACACTATCTGCCCTGCTGCGAGAGGTTCATAAACTCAGAATCTTATTTGACTCCATCTCTGTGGTACACATTTACAGGTCTCGGAACAAAGTGGCTGACCAGTTATCCAAATAAGCTACGAAGCTGAATTGGGGCACCTGGCACTTTACTGAATAGACTGGAGAACAGGTTAACAGATTTTTCCATTGGCCTTTTATGGATGACGCACTTGCATTTTGGGTTGTCTAGATGCACAGTTGTTGGGAGGATTTTGTTTCTATCTCCCTTGATCACCTATCGGCATGTATATTTATACTTTATTATATATTGTCTCTATTTCCAGTAAGTTATGCACCGAACTTACATTGTAAATATTGGTAACATTCTGAACTGTTTTTTGGGACTATTTAGCCTACATGAAGGCAAGTGTGGCAGATTAATGTGAAAATTCATAGACTGATTAGTATTAATACACTACCAGCATATGTAACATGTAACCTATCTTAATGAAAAGTTACGCATTTTTTCTTTGTGAAAAAAAAATACAATATAATGGTAATGAACAAATTTTGAAGTGGGAAGATCATTCCATTCATATCACCAAAAGTAGAATCATTGTTACATGGCTTAATGACCTGTTATGGAGTTATAACTCACTACAAAACCAAACAAAACATTTGTTTATAATGTGTTTGAGATTTCAGGATTTAAACTATGTAAAAGATTTAGAAACTTCTAACATTTCAAGTGAACACTCTACTCATCATTGGAAACATATAAAGTTTAAATAACTAAGAAAGAGCACAAAAAATATATATATAGGATAACCATCCAAAGGCAAATATTGCAACATCATAGGAAAATCAATAAATTCTTATGAAATAATAAAGAATTAAAAGCCAAATAATTAAATTAAAAAAATCATTATAAATTAAAAACAAATAATTAAAAACAAATAATTAAAAATATAATATTGTAATGTCTACCCATAAACGTTAGAAATATTTACCATACAAACAAATTATTTTACCACTTAATTTATACCTCTAATACATTATTATAATTACTATAACTTTTACCCTTACATATAATTGTAATAATTATTTACTTATACATAAAAATTTGAAAACTTACCTTTACCTTTGGAATCCTAGGGGTTTAACTCACTAGGTTTGAGTTCTACATATGGACTCTACCAATCCCATGGTAAGTCTATGCATATTATACATTGCAATCTCTTTAATCATATGATAAGGGGTACCTTATGGAAAACATTATAACAAAATCGATATCATTCCTATTCATTAATTATTGGACTGTTAGTTCGGCATTGGATATTTGCTTTGATTGTTGTGCCAACTGGCCGCAACTACAATCCTTGAGATGATGAACTATTGGTACATGTTTTAATTGTTTAATATTTGGTTTAATCCCGCCTCATATCATTGACATACATGAGGCATTCATGAAATTGACAAGTGGACTTCTCTCAGCCCTTGGATCCTCGGAAAATCCATAGACAAACATGGTTCAAGGGTAGTTAGGGTGTAACCCTACCCCCCCAAACCCTAACCGATTTCATTTTTCTCCTCGCACTTCGTTGGCTTTTCACTTTCATCAAGTTCTCGGTTCGGCTTTCTGGTATGCCTCACAGTGGTGAGGTAATGGATTTCTCGTCCCACCCTGGCCATCCAACTATGGCACACCTCGTTCTACTAATATTTATGGTGCTCTATTGGTGTTTTCCCTTGATGCTGAGACACTTTACTCTGTCTTACAGCCATGGTGGCTTGGCTTGTGCTGGTGATCTAAAAGGAGTGTATTATTTCTGTTGTGCTAAGTGTCCTTTCAGTAATATAAACATGTACAATTTGTCTCCATATGTTTTCTTAAGGAATGAGAGTTTTAACCATGAAAATTAGATGAATTAGTGAACTTTAAGCATGTAAATAAGCCTTAAAAACACTGAACAAAATTGCAAAATAGAGAAAAACATTCACACATAAGTTTTACACAGTAGGCATGATGAAGCAATTCACCCCTCCTGGGCTTCATCTGTTGGTCCAGCTCCCAATGTCATATCCCTCTTTGTCATTATGCTAAAATTGTTAATTGCATATGTTTACAGGCCTCTAATGGTTGTTTTCTCTGCACCAATGGCTCTAGAATGCTCAAATTAGTCTATGTAGACTCTTGTTTCACCAAAATTGGACGAAAATTGACCTCCCAATGCATTTTTCCCAATGTCAGCTAGAAAAAATCCACTAAATGTGGAGACAGGCAGTTAACCGCAGTTAACTGGAAATTAGGGACGCGCTATTAATTCTATCGTTTAAACCGTTTGGATTAACATAAAATGAGTAGGCGCATGTGACATGTCCCCTAGTCTAAAGGTTTCGATTAGTTAACCGTTAATCCGCATATAACATCGTGAGTTGGAAACTGGAGTGGGTAATGTTCCGCAACCCACGACATTTGATGCCATACTCCCACATGTGAACACATTACTCCTTTCTGCCGGTGGTTACGGTCGATGTTACCTTCGCATAACTTACAACTTTAACCGCGTGATGTGAACACCTTCCAAATCGTCGGTGTTATGGTTTCAATAACCGTCAGAGTTATAACAAATGTCGTAGCATGTGAACAAGTGCTTGGCATTGGCCACCGGGTTTATGAACTGTTGAATAGCCTCTGGTTAAAAAATTTGATGTCGCGAGTTATTAACCATGTGAACAAGTCTATTCTCTACCGCCAGTTATGGTTAAATGTTGATTTAAGGCCACAACTCCAGTGCTTGGGCGCATGGAGGGGGGGATGGCCTCCCAAGCCCCCATATGAAAAACTTACAAATGATAAAACGAAGCAGCATCCAATACATGGTAAGAAACTTGGATAGGCAGACTGGTCAAGTCTTGGGCGTGTGCATGCAAAGGTCAGTTGTTCGAACCTCCAGAGCTCCATAAAAATTTTACCACAGAAATCTGAGGACATGTGGTGACCTGCGGGCTTGACATGTGGTGACCTACGGGCTTGCCATGTGTCACTCATCCAACAATGCTTCAAAATCCATCCAATAGCCAATAAACAACTATGTACCATAAACATTCAATGACCCAGATTGATCAACGTGGCATGATCCTGTTCACTAGGTAAAATGGAATATTCCAAGTATATACCTATTGAGTACCTGCATGCTGACTAGGCATCCAGTCACAAAAATTTGTTGTTCGGGAAAACGAATAGAACATGATATCTTTCTCATACAACATTGGTTTTTTGAATCGTTCGTGGCTCCAGAATCGCAACGACAAGACCTTTCCAGTCGCTTAGGTTCAGACATGTTTCAAGCACTTTCATTTTTTAGCATAACACTTGATCTCCTCATCACACCTCCCCACTGGGAAGCTTTTCGACCCTAAAATATCTCTGGAATACTGAAATTGAAGATGAGGAGAATGTGTCCCCACTCTTCCAATATTTATCCACTAAAATTTCCCTAATTTCATTAATTGGAGATTTTCATGAAACGACAAATTTTTCCTTGATTTCGTTGACCAACCATTGTTGTTTTTGACATTGTCATGCTGCATTGCAGAAAAACAAACTAACTTTGTAGTAAACATTTGTTTTCTACATTGGTATATAATCAAAGGAACTTGGAATTTCTCTCACCTTGCATCCCGTCCTTATGGCGACTTTTTGCTAAATTTGCCTTGAACTTGTGTCAATTCTTGACCAAGTTTATTTGCCATTGTACCATGTATTTCTGAAACCAGTAATGAACATTTCTGAATCATGTGCCTTCTTTGTCAAGTTTCTTTGCCCTCTCTTTGACCTTTGCAACATCTTGCATTGGCACTTTGTTTTCAGCACCGTTCAACACCAATGTCGACTACTGCAACTACTTGTCATATTCTTTCAAAGACAATCCGCTTTCAAACTGAAACAACTCATTACATACATCAGTATTTGTTTGAAAAGGATTATGTAAAACTTTTCTTTGTTTAATAATCATCAATGTCAAGTTTTGGCTTGCATTGACGAGCCTCTTCATCTGCCCTACATTAACTAAAGAAGTGTCTAGCTTTTTACGATGAGATCTCACAATATACTCCTTGCCATATTTGAATATATGGTATTTGTTATCATGGACATGGAAGCTCGCTTTACTGTCATACAAGTAAGGACTTCCCAATACCATACTTGTTATATCAAGCGGAACAACATCTAATTCAACTGTGTCAATGAAATGTGCAGTCATTGCAAAACTCAACATGCACTTCTTTGAAACCTGTAAATTTGCATCCTTACAAAGCCACCCAAGTGGATATGGTTTTGGATGTGGAATGGTATTAAGATTAAGTTTCTTGACCAAGTCTTCAGATATTAAATTCTCTTGTGACCCACTGTCAAACAGTGTGTCAACCTTGGTATGTTTGGAAATGACCCTCACATGAAACAATTTAATTCCTTTTTCTTCATTTGGAGCAGGTATGTGACAGTTAGATATACTAGAACTGGGTTTAGTTTCTTTATCTTTCCCCTTTATGTTCTTTAGTCCCATAGCTATGATTTTTGTTTCATCTCCTGAATCTGACCCTAGGTCTTGTTCAGCTATTACAACAATTTTTCCTTTCTCCTTGGCTTTCTCTTTAGCTTTAAAACTTTCTGGTTTCAACTCTGGATGAAATTTCCAACAATGGTCTTCATCATGGCTAGTTTTAGAACAGTGTTTGCAAAAGAATTTTCCCTTCTCTTTTATAGTATTTGCATTTCTCTTTTTCTTCCATTTGCCTTTAAACTCATTTTCCCCATTCTCATCTAGATTTTGTTTTCCTCTTGCCTCTAGATGTGTGGCTTGAACACATACTTCATCTAGGCTTGTAGGGTTAAACATGAAGATTGTATGTCCTAATTAGGTATGTAAGCCTCCTATATACTTGAGCAAAGTGTCTTGACTATGCAAATCTACTCCGAATAAAAGATCTCTTCTCCTAAATTCTTGAGTATACACTTGAACATTTTGTCCTTTCAATTGCTTAAAATTTTGTGAGTCCATTATGGCTTTCTACATGTGCGCTAATGGATAAAACTATTGTTTTATTGCAGAAATGAAATTAGTCCATGATAAAATAATCTTACCATATTTCTTGATCTCCTCCTTTTTTTTGGCTTCCCACCAAACAAGTGTTGCACCTTCCATTCTCAACGAAGCTAGTTGGATTTTTGTATCATCATCATGAAAATTTTGGATTCTCAAATAGACCTCTAATTTCCTAATCCAATTATCTAGATTTTCTGCATTAAATTCACCATCAAACATTGGCAATTCAAACTTAACATCAATTTTTAGAAAAGGACTTTTACCCATGTTCTTTGACTTGTATGGCTGATGTACTGAAGATGAAGTAGAGGATGATGAGAATGAAGATGAGGGTGATAATGGTGACTTTCCACTGTCTCCATTTCCTCCATTTCCCTTCTTTGATTTATCTTCATCATTGTGGCCTCCTGATGATCCCTGACCTTCCTTGTGAAGTTTTGATCCTTCTCCTTCTATTCTTTCATTCCTGTCTTGATAAAGGACTCTCACAATTTCAGTCATTTCAAGGAATGCTTTCTTGAACACTCTTTCTTCCTCTTTGGGATCCACCTCTTCATGGGTTTCTTCTTCTCCTGGAGGCATGATTGATGATGTTTCTGCTTCTCTTGGAGGTGAACTAGGTTTTGTAGAATGTGGCAATCTTACCCTCCTTTGTTGTGGCTCACTTTGAGAACCTCTTTCTTTCACCAATTTGCCTTCTCCTCTCTTAAGCTTAAGCCTAGTAAGCATGAAAACCCTTGGAAATAGTTAAAAAATCCTTGCACATAAAAACACCAGAGATAAAATTCTAGCTCTGATACCAACTTGATCTTAAAGAAGTGTATTAGTTCTGTTGTGCTAAGTTTTCTTTCAGTAATATCAACATGTGCAATTTGTCTCCATATGTTTGCTTAAGAAATGAGAGTTTTAACCATGAAAATTAGATGAATTAGTGAACTTTAAGCATGTAAATAAGCCTTAAAAACACTGAACAATAGTGCATAATAGAGAAAAACATTCACACATAAGTTTTACATAGTAGGCATGATGAAGCAGTTCACCCCTCCTGGGCCACATCTGCTGGTCCAGCTCCCAATGGCATGTCCCTCTTTGTCATTATGCTAAAAATTATAAATTACATATGTTTACAGGCCTCTAATATTTTTTTTCTCTGCACTAATGGCTCCATAATTCTCAAATTAGTTTAGGTAGACTCTTGTTTCACCAAAATTGGTCGAAAATTGACCTCCCAATGCATTTTTCCCAATTTTAGCTAGAAAAACTTCATTAAATATGGAGACAGATAGTTAACTGCAGTTAGATTTAGTTAAAACCCTAAAAATTAGGGGGGCGCTATTAATTATGTCATTTAAACCGTTTGGATTAAAATAAAATGGTTAGGCGCATGTGACATGTCCCCTAGCCCGAAGGTTTCGATTAGTTAACCATTAATCCACATATAACAATGTGAGTTGGAAACTGGAGTGGGCAATGTTCCACAACCCACGATATTTGATGCCATACTCCCGCATGTGAACACCTTACTCCTTTCCTCTGGTGGTTACGGTCGATGTTACCATCGCATAACTTACAAATTTAACCGCGTGATGTGAACACCTTCGAAACTATCGGTGTTATGGTTTCAATAGCCGCCAGAGTTATAACAAATGTCGTAGCATATGAACAAGTGCTTGGCATTGGCCGCTAAGTTTATGAAATGTTGAATAGCCTTCGTTTAAAAACTTTGATTTCGTGGGTTATTAACCATGTGAAAAAGTCTATTCTCCGCCACCGGTTATGGTTAACTGTTGGTTTAAGGCCACAGGTCCAGCGCTTGGGCGTATGGAGGGGGGGCTGGCCTCCCAAGCCCCCATATGCAAAACTTACAAACAATAAAACAAAGTGGTGTCCAATACATGGTAAGAAACTTGGATAGGCGGACTGGTCAAGTCTTGGGCGTGTGCGTGCAGAGGTCGGTTGTTCGAACCTCCGGAGCTCCATAAAAATTTTACCATATAAATCTGAGGACACGTGGCCGTTGAATGTTTATGGTACGGAATTGTTTATTGGCTGCTGGATGGGTTTTGAAGCACTGTTGGATGAGTGACACATGGCATGATCCTGTTGGCTGGGTAAAAATGGAATATTCCAAGTATATATTTGTTGACTGTACCTGCATGTTGACTGGGCATTTAGTCACAAAATTTTGTTGTTCTGGAAAACGAACAAAACATGATATCTTCCTCATACGACATCGGTTTTTCGAACCATTCGCGACACCAGAATCAAAACGACGATACCTTTCTGGTCGCTCAAGTTCGGACCTGTTTCGAGCACATTCATTTTTTAGCATAACACTTGATCTCCTGATCAGTTGGCATATCACTTCAACCATTCCTCCATGCGGTCAATCCCATACTATGGTCTTGCATGTTTTGGAGGAGACTGTTCGACTTCGTCCAAGCCGACACAGGTAAGTCTCGGGGTTTCGTTGAGGTTTAATGGATTATTCTCTTGCATAATTATTTGTTCAAATTATTTTTATACTCTTTAAACTTTTTTCTTCTCCTTCCAAGTTTTATCATCCCAGGGCTGCTTTCGTTTATGAGGTAAATCTTGACTTGAATTCCGCGTCTGAGTGTTATGGTCATCTTGTTATTTTCTGGAAAATTTGAGAAGTTATTTATGTAATGTATGATGTTTTTGGTTGTGGCAGGTAACTTATTACCAAACCCTACCCTTTATAGCTCGGTCTCCACCAACCTAAGGTGTTTTCCTCTTGCATGTTCAGGTACACTAATCCTCTGTTGTATTTTTCGATACTATTCCAACCCCTTTTGATTTGAAAGAGTTTTAATATGAAATTATAAAAATTAATGTTTTCTGTTGAGGATATTTAAGTTTTGGTTATGAATAGCCCACCATGGCTTACAAATAAGGACTTATTTGTTGACTGTATCTGTGAGTTTTGGATATGGAGGGCTAAGAACCCATTTTTTTCCTCGGTTGACAGTACAATTCCTATTTCGATCTTGTTGCATATATTTAATTTTCTGGTTCGGCCTTCCATAATTTTCAAATCTGTAATATTAAGTATTGGTTCATGAATTAAAATTTGTCTGTAGTGAATGATAAATTTTAATGTCTATTGGGTTTGTGCCACAATGACTTCCTTCGCCATGAATTTAAATTCTTTATTGTTGTTTTACCATCTATATGCAGTGTATTATCATAGTCCCACCTTCAAAGGTAATGAATGGTTTTTCTAGATTCATGTGAAGCTTGTCGACAGGGTTCTCACCCTCTAGAATTTTATCTATATATTCTATTCGGTTCTGATAATTTTTATTTTGCAAAGTTAGCATAGAAGGAACCTAATCCAGAGGTGTATATATATAGCACAATTTCCATATTTATATTTTTTTGCCATGATGTTCCTTCAGGAAGGTTATTCTATATTTATTTGCTTTCAATACATGTTATACTCTAAGAGTTATATTCTTATTTTTCCTGTTTGATATTACATGATATTGTGAATTTTACTATTACAGTTTAACTGTTACATACATCAATTTTCCTCTTTATTTTTTCCTTTTTTATTATGTCTCCATTCCCAGGTGTCCAGATCATCTGTAAATAAAAAGGGATCCTTCCCAATCCCTCAGTCCATGTATAACTAGTCCACTTGAGGGTAGATTGTCCTGTCTGGGATTTATGCTCCGGATGGAAATAATTGTTCCGTCAATTATTTCCTTTATTTTAGGGTTTCCAAACTTAATCACCAAATTATTTGATTTCCATTATTCAGACCTTCCTTTGCAGATTGAGGGCACATTGTTCTCTGAACATGAATACTCTAATCTAGAGCAAGAAGGTTTAGAATTAAATAATTTAAATCTAACTGGTACATTGCTAATAATTAATTCATCACAGAATTTATCTCATTCTAAACTTACACACAAAAATTATTTCCAGAAATAAAGCACTTATAAAAAACAAAGGAACACTTTATGCTATTCCTTTCAGGTTCATAGCACCTACTTCAAATAAAAAGAACCGATGGTTTCCTCCCAACCATGAGAGAGGCTATTACATCCTCTGCTCCCCTTGTGCTCCTCGTCAGAGTATGATTGCTTAGTAGTTTTCTCTAGAAAGAGAGACCTCAAGACCGTCGTCTAGTATCTTCTTCCATTTCAGGTTTTTATTAGAGTTCCATTGGCTCCAACTAGCTCTGGACACTCTCACCTTTCATCTATCTTGTTGTCTTTTTCCTTTTGCACAGAACCCCTTTTCCTCATCAGGGTTTTCTTTTTATTCCCAGAGGAAAGGTAACTCTCAAGTAACTATTTTTAATATAACCACTTTGGTAACTTGGGCACTTAACCATCAGTTTATGGAGACCACTCCATAATTAATCTTTATATAAAAAATAAGAATTAAACTTTTATTCATAATTTTCTTAATATACTCATTAAGCCAGCTTAACTTTAAACAAGTCAAATGTATCAATTTAAATAACATAACAACTCAAATCCAGGTGTTACAAATATATAATAAAAAATAAAATAAAAATAAATAATAAAAAACTCATAGTAAAATGATAAAAAGTTAATTGAAGCATATCTAATTAATAGAAAAAGTAGTTAAGATGGAAATGAAAATTGAAATAAATGAGGAAGGGAACCCTTTATAGGTTAAGGCCTTTACATATGTATACTTGTATCCTTAGGCAACTTGGTCGCTTATTCCATTAGCTTATTGTTATGGCAATAAAGACTCTATTTATCCATTATTCGTTTTTCTCTTTAGTACTTCATCAATTGGCCTCTTCAAACTTAATATTTTTCCCTAATTCTTTGGCTTCCATGTAGTGTGGCACATGTTTTTCTTTATTATTGTTAATCGAAGTCTAAGTGGAGTAGTGTAAATCATGGTTTTTGTCCAGTTAGAAACTCCATACCTTCTTAGGTCTAAATCACCAACAAGAACTAATCTCAACATAAAATGATTTCTCTTTCAATTCATCACATGATCTAGGTTACATAATATTTTGCCTTCATTTTCTCCCCATCTAGAAAATGATAAAGATAAATGAGAGCTCAATTGGTTATATATAGTATAGATACTTTATAATTTTATACATGTTTTAATTGTTTTTATGTGGTAAGGTGTTTGTTTTAGAGTTTAAGAGAGATTGCTGGATAACAAACTTTTCTTCTATAGTTTTCATACTCTTGCATTACCCCAGGGTAATCTCCTCTCAGTAGTTTTGGACCTTTATAAATAATGGTGTATCTAAAGTTATACTTCGTTGAAGATAAGATCCCCAAGCTACTTTTTTGTTATATGAATCTTTTTTTATTAAATATAATAATCTATAAAGGAAGTTAAAAAAAAAGTGTCAAAGTGATTAATTGTTGTTAAATTTCTTAATTTTTTTCCAATTATACAACTTTTGTCACAATTTTCATCAAATAGATCATATCTTTGGAAATCTGGACCCACCATAATTAGAAACACAATATGCACCTCTGTCACTCTAAACTCCTTAAACGCTAAATTTCTTAATTTTAAAAGTCAATTAAAATTAAAATTTGTAAAAGAAATATAAAAAATTATCTAATTAAATAAAATTTATTTGTACACAAATTAATATAACTAAATTATTTAATTCAACTATATTGCCAAATATAATTTAATTTGTGATTTGCAATCACTTTAATATCGTCAATTGCAGTTTAATTTGAGTACATGAATATTTATTTCTACAATTTGTATGAAGCACTATTTGAGTTATGTAGTTTTAATGTGGGACAACAAGAATCAATATTTATGAAAATGAACTAGATAAAGCAAATAATAACAAAAGCTCGAAATATTGAAACCAACTCTGAATGGCATAAAATAAAATCAAAATTCCAACAACGAATACCATATGCAGTGGGCCCTTGCTACGTAGGTCTTAGTTGCCAACAAACTACATGGTATTTAACTCAGTTATCATGCATTAAAACAAGAACATAAATGAAAGAGCCGATTTGTGTTTTGTATTTTAGCAAAATGAGTGGAATTACATCGAATTCAAAATATTTCAGTGTTTTGTTCATAATTGATGCCAATAAAATGGAAGCATTGATTATGAAGGTGGATTTATATAAGGCATATGCTAGTATAAATTGGTCTTTCATCAGTGTTGTTATGCTCAAGGTTGGTATGACTATTCACAACATAAGGTGGATTATGGCATGCATCACTACTGTTAGATATTTGGTAATCATTAATGAGGTGCCTTCGGATTTCTTTAAGGTTGGGCGTGGCCCGAGGCAAGGATGTGCCTTGTCACCTCTGATCTTTATCCTTGTTAAGGATGGCTTCAGCAAGATTATGGCGACAAAAAAACAATCTGGAAATTTTGAAGGCATCGTATTCTCTCCCATTGTCTCTATCAATCACTCTTTATTTTTTGACGATCTCTTGGTTTTTAGCAGGCTTATCAGAGAAAAATGGGCATATTTTCATTTCATTTTAAACCAATTTGGAGTGGCCATGGGCCTATGTATTAATGAAGGAAAATCTGTCATGGTGTATGAATATGGGGACACCAATATGATTGAAGCAATGGCTCGTTTATTTGGGGTCCCGATTGTACACATCTCAGAGGACATGCAATATCTTGGTTTCAGGCTGAAAGCATCTGGTTACAAATCGGGGGACTAGACGTGGTTGGTGGATAAATTTTATCACAGGATTCAAAAATGGGCTCATCGTTGGTTGTCTCTAGGTGGTAGGTATATTTTGGTTCAAGTAGTGCTTCAGCAGCTAGCGGTGTATTGGGCCCATATTTTCTATCTCCCTATTCGGATCATCGCGCTCATAAAATCTGTCATGTCCCAGTTCATATGGTCGGGTGCAAAGGGCGTAAAAAAGTTTAATTTGTGAAAATTAGAGTCTATATCGGTGCCCAAGAAATATGGAGGGTTGGGGTTGTTGAACGTGCACCTTTTCTCTCATGCACTTTTGATGAAATCTCTCTAGAGGGCACTCACAGGCTCGAGCTTTTGGGTAGACATAATAAAATTTAAGTATCTGGATGGGCCACCCCACCTGCAACTGTACAAGAATTTGTATGCCCATCAAAAGCGCGGCTCCTACATATGGAATGGTTTTCAAAGGTGATCTATCTTTTTGCTGAACGTCTGACCTAGAAATTTAGCAACGGCCAGAACATTCTTCTGGGGTATGAAAAAATAATGGGGATCAGCTCAGACTCATTAAATCTGGATGCACACCTCCTTCATAGGTTATCTCATCGGGGTATCTTCTTTCTATCGCAAGTAATCTCACACTGGCATCTTGGATGCCTGATCTGGAAATCGACATCCTCCTTGGGGTTGAGGGATGATGATGTTGGTCATTAGTTGGCTTTTGTGGAGTCTCTTAAAACTGGGGGCCTTTGTCTTCATCGGGGAGGAGACCAGATCATTTGGGAAGGGGCGTTGAAGGGGAATGCATCATTGTTGCTGAATCTTATCAGCACCTTATTTTCAATCAGATGGAGGACAAGCGTCCCCCACCCTTCCTCCCTTTTTTGTTCTTGGCACATACGAACCAAAATCTTACTATTTAGATGGCTTGTGTGGAAAAACTGCATTCTGACTTGGGACAACCTCATTAAGAGGGAGTTCCATGGTCCTAGTAGATGTTTTTTTTTGTCTGGATAATTTCGAATCTGTTTTTCATCTTTTCATCTCTTGCCATGTTATCCTCAATCTTTGGACCCTCTTCTCTGATTTTTTTCTCAATCTGGGTTGGCAGCCACTGAGTATTATAAGTGCCTTGAATGATTGGGGGTCACTGCATTCTTGTTATAAAGCTCTGCCTTTATTTCTTTTTTGGGAGGTTTGGAAGGCCCGCAACGACTTCCTCTTTGAAAATTTTCCTCTGGCACTGTCTCACATACATGGGGCTATTTTATCATCGATCTCTGGTGTTTCCTCCCCTCCTCTATCTTTAAAGGATCTGTCCTGTCACCTTAGGCCTTATCCCATCTCACTTCTAGCAGATTTTTTCAATGGGACTCAACAGGGGGGAGTATGTGCGTGCGGAGCCTGGATTAAGGTCGGCAATCAAGAAATATTCCATCTCTTTTGGAATGGGGGAAAGGGCACTAACTCGAAGGCAGAGGTATCGACCTTATGGAGTGCTCTTTGGATGACTTACAATATTCAACTTAGGACAGTTCACATATATGGGGATGTAAAATCCGTCATAGATGGCATCAGTGGAAAGTCTTGCTTTCAGCCCAATGGTCTTCAGGGATGGATTTAGCACATTAAACACCTAATGGACAAACTCGGGATGTCTCCATTGATTCACATATACAGGGAGGGAAATTCAAGAGCGGATCGTCTCTCCAAACGTGGGTTGCGGGCTTCTTTTGGCAACATGGTGATCCAACATTATAAGGGTGCTTAGTTGTTCTATGAGTACTCAGTCCCGACCCCCTGATTGCTTTCAGAGCTATCAGTTGTTGTGTGCCATTGATCCTTTTCTATGTTTACTTGTATTGTGTAGGTAGCAGGCCTACCTGTTTTTTGTCTTTCCTCCTTAATGTTGTCATGTTTTGAAAAATTGGTACTTACCTGGATAGGCTTAGCAAATATGTTTCATCTATGAAAATCATATGAGGACAGGTACAGGTACAATGCAGTGGTCTGGATGTGCATGTGCTATATTTCACAAAACAATACTTATGTCTTTGTATAGGCTGTGATATGAACATCGCAGTCATATGCTATATTCTCTTTTGCTATTAGTTTCTATATACCTGTGTTTTCCATATAAATACAAGGTGTTTTTTCCTCTCTGAAAAAAGAGAGTTACAATAGGTCTGTTTGGCTCGCTTTTCATAGAGAAACTACTATCTAAATGACAATCGTTGAAACCAAAATTATAAATATCAAAACATAGTTTCCAATAACACAAAAACAAGAATCCGAATCCTTGAGATAAAGTATTCAATTCTTTAAAATGTTTTAAATTTCTTATTTTTTCCTAAAATAAAAAAAATATTTTTTTCATATTTCACATAAAATTAAAAAATATAAATTTTTAATTATATAATAATACATTTTAATAATTTAAAAAAATTATATATATATATATATATATATATATATATATATATATATATATAATCTTAACTAAATCTTATTTCTCTACACCAAATACATCTTAAACTTTATAACCTTCATCCATAAAACATAAATCCATCTCCACAAAACCTGCTACCATCTCTAACACACAATTAGGCCTCAGGGTCAGCATAATCTTTCAAATCAATGACCCCCAAACATAGTTGAGCTATCGATTTAAGATCATTATGGAAACAGTTTTAATTGAAATTATTATTTAATTCATAAAAATAAGCCAGTATAAAATAAATAAATAAAATTATTTTAAAATTCATTGTGATGTAACTTAAGAATAATGAATTATTTAAAAAAAAAAAAATATTTTATTAAATAAAAAGGTATACATAATCATGCATATACGTTAGAATAATTCCTATATTACATATAACTGAAATCAAGATATAGAGACACAAGTCCTTCCAAAATACCTAACCCACCTAAGTAGGGAATACTAAATATAGCCCAAACAAACACCCAAAAAGCCCAGCTTGAAAACGGACCAGGGAACCACACGTACAAAACTCAATCCCGGCAGCCCGCCGATAATGAACTTTATTAACAAAATATAAAGATAAAAAGAGATAATAAACTTTATTAACAAAATATAAGAAAAAAATGAGGTAAAAAAATACGTGAAAGTGAGGATTTTTGAAGCAAAATTCGAGGACACTGATAAAAAAAAAAAATGACTGAATTCTGTAGCCCAACAGAAGGTATATTAGACTGAATGCCCATCAACTTTTTCAAAAGGAGACATGTCAGACATAATGCCAAAAATATTTTTCAAATGTGAGGTTATTTCTTCCAAAGTTATAGTAACTCTTCACAATATAGTAACTCTCCAATTTACCCAATCTAGTGAGTCTTCAATTTGTACACTGACTTTGGCACGAAACAACTTTAATGAATCCTTTATAAATTATAATTAAAATGCTCTCTTACTGACTTTATATTGCATTTAATCAAACTTCATTAAAAATGTCTACGCTGACACTCATGCTCTGTTTTCCATTCACACAGCTTTGATAAAATTAAAACAATTCAGCAATGACTACTCAATAAATTATTATATTTAATGATCCTTTTTTGGGACTGCACGCTTTCAAACGCTTAAAAACTCCATGACAAATGTTTTTGCCAACGCCAATGTCAGCATTATTAGAACTGAATAAATTTTGACATATTGGCGGTGCTGTGATCTGGATATCCACACATGGATACACCGTACATGATACAGCCCTACTTATCGTGAACCTTGAGCAGTGGGCATGCCTTGAGCAGTGATGGAATTTGACTAATCATTACGGCGAGCCTTATTTCCACTGCTATAGGCCCATTAATGCGTCGAGGCAGGAAATGCCGGCCGCACGATGATCTAATCTGACGGCGAGCATTTCCTGCCTAGGCGCTTTAATGGGTCTATGGTAGTGGAAATAAGGCTCGCCAATCATTACTGGGTGATTCCTCTGTCAAATACAGTCAAGAAATATTTGTATCATAAAATATTATTGATAAAATAATTGAAACAAACAAGTTGTAGAAATTGCCAAATTTAAGGTGCTTCAGATTTGGAATTTCTACACTAGCCCTGAACCCTATAGATAGTTTTAAGTAAAATGATATATACAATTTAATATATATAATTTATTTCTTGTAAATCGGAATTTTGGATATTTAATGATATAAAAAAGTAAAGTTACTTGTTGATTTATTTTTTGTGTTCATTGAATGTATAAATATTTGGTTCATAATTTTATTTAGTGTTTATTAAATGTATAGATGTTTAGTTTATTGAATATCCAGAATTTTAAATTTACATATAAAAAATTTAGTCCCAAGGGTTAGCTCAATTATTATAATTTCAGTAGCTAAAAGTACTTCTAATAAAAAGTCATGGAGTCAATTTTCTTGGAAACCCTCACTGTTAAGCTTTGCTAGTAATCGTGTGGAATGTGATCCCTTCTGGCTGCCCTGCCTCTACAAAAATTTAATATAAGTCATACATTTTAAACTTATTATTAAAAAACATAAAAGTATACATTAAGATTTGTTTATGGTTTTATTAAATACACAAAATCTTCAATTATCATAAAACTAACTTAATTTGTATGATGCATTTCAAACTTGCTCTTGCAAAACATAAAACTATGAGTAAGGATTTGATATTAAAGTTATGATCCACTACCAAAATTACTCTTAAAATTTGGATGAATTATATATATATAAAAGCTGAAATGAAAAAATGTCAATGTATCTACCAACTTATGTCAATATTATCATGAGCAAAATTCTGACATATTGGAGATCCTATGATATATATCCAATCGTTGATATGTATTTACACTAATGCCAATAGAGTTAAACATGATGATTTACATATACTCTACTGATGAAAATTTTGCTATTGTGAATCATGCCAATACATATCCATAAGGTTTAAACTTTCCATCTGAGAAGTTGCCACACTTCATAAATATTTTTTTAACAAAATTGTTTATAAACAGTAAGAAACTATTCCAAGACTCTACAAAATAATCTTACTCCATTGCTGCTTGGTTTCATACATCCACCAACTGTTATTTCACAGTATGTCCAACCAAACTATCATAACTAAGAGTTGGGTTTGCATGTGTCAAGTACTAATGGGTGCACTACATTTGCATGATATTGCAGGCCAAGCAATGCTCATGCAGTTCCTGCCAACACCCATAATCAAAGTTCAGAGCATAGCTTCCAACATCATATTTGAATCCCTGAGATGGCCTTCTTGTAGCTATCATGTTTCTCAACTTGGCTCTAAGCTTCCAGCACAGATGCATCCAGTTGATCTTGCCACACCCCATGCCCAACTCTTCCTTACCCATATCCACCCACAAATAGTCCTTCTTGGCTCTAATCCAATACCACCACCATTTCCACATCTCTTTGTTTCCATGGGTATTCATAGATGTAGGATCTCTATCAGATGATGGAGGTTCTTCACAGTGAGGAGAATAACCTCCCACATTGACACAATATACCATTTTGAAACTTGTAACACAAAGAGATCTTAAATGAAATGGTTGACCAAGGCTCACATACACCTACCCTGCAGTATTCCTAATTTCCCGAGGTTCCACATTCCCTTTTCTAAGAAAAAAACAATGAACTATTTGGTTTCTTGTAGTTGGATTATTCCTCATTGTGCTATCTAGTTTATTTGGATCCTATACCATTGTTCCTTTAGGAACAATGAATAAGCCCTTGAAGGCTGCCTACAACTAACAATTTCCAAAGAGAGGTGAGCCATAGTCCCCAAGGATGTCTCCATTGTTGAAATTTGAGCATCATTTGCCTTCAACAACTCTTGTGCTTGTTGCAATTAATTTCTTAACTGCTAGTTTTATTTTTCAATTTTCTCTCTTCTATTTGCTTCAACGATCCTTAAGAAGGCCATTTCCTCCCTCAACTTGTTTACTTCATCTTCCATCTTAGCAATGTCATCCAACCCTTTATGTTTTTTTTTTATTCTTTTCCATCTGTGTGTTTCCACCTTGGTCTTTTCTACTTCAAGCATGAAATAGGGCACCATATGTGCAAGGAGAATCCTCCCTAATGTCCTTGCGATAAGGGGGTCAACCCTTAATGGCCAGGAGAAGAAGGAAGGTGGCTTCCTTTGGGAAAAGTGTTTTGAGCCTTCTTTGTCTCATGTAGATATGCAAGTTGTTCTTGTAGCTATAGGTTGTTCTTATAGCTGGAAAATCCATTCATGTAGTTGATTTGCCTTCCCTATTGTCTTAGGTAGTACTAAAATGTTTCTCTACTATGCGTCTGTTTCATGTGCTTGTGGTTTTGGTAATATTTTTACTTCTTCCTCCTGTAGCTCCTTCCATTCAATACTAGGTTTTTCTTCAATTGTGATGGGAATAGTAGAAGGTGGTATAGATTTCCCATTGAAGTTAATTCTAGTACTTTTTCTTCTTGTGCATGCCTGCTTACCTTTTTCTTGGTAGGGGTGCTTAGGCCTGCCAAGGCAATTTCAATCACTTTTTTTTCTTCTTCTTCTAGGGTGTCTATCCTCTTCCACTTTGAAGGGATTGCTACTGCCTTCCCTTTTATTTTCTTGGTTGTTCCTTTCTTTCGTTTACGGAGTTATGCTTGGCCCTTTAAGAATGACTGCTTGTCCATGTCTACAAAATCAAACCAAGGGATAAGATTGTGCAGGTCCTCTAGTGTGTCTAATACAATTAACTTGATCAGGTTGTGGTAGCCCACATAGTTTAGTTTTCCCTCTTTTACCTTGGCACTCGTTTCTTTTAGGGATTGCAAGAGGAAAAATGGAATACTTAATAGCTCTTTAATTGGAAGGTGGGACTAGAACCTCAACTAGTATAGTAATTAAAAATAATGTGCATAAATTATGCTCAGTATACCTTCATAGAAAATATACTTAAGAATGTGGTAAGCCACTTCATCCCAAGGGTTAGGAAAACTTTCTCTCCTTATCCCATTTTTGGCTTCCTCAGACTGCTCATTTGGAAAGAAAAATTTCCTCTTAGCAATGAGGTTTTCTTTCCTTTCCTCCTTGTTCCAATACATCCCTTTTAGGAGAGTTACAATTTTGCTAACGAAATCCTCATTGATATAAATCACCAACCCTTTGACTACAAAGAGAGAGAGAGAAGATTAATTCACACTCCTTAATATCACACCTATACTAAAGACTGAAATATATGATGAGTGAATATTATGTATGAGAAGAACTCTCTCCTTTATATATATGAGCAATAAAGGAGGTGAACAATATAATGTGGGCCTAAGCCCTTATAAAAAACCTATACTAGACATTTTTAGGCCTACACCAATGAAGCATTCCACTCCAAAGAACACATGCCATGCTCCAAGGTGATGTCATACACAATAAGGGCTCCAAGATAATACAACTACACAAAGTGTGTCCACATCACTCCATGTTAAATCCCTAATAATAATTCATTATTAGTTAGCCTAGTGGTATGTTACATCATGCCACTTTTTCTACTTTATTATAGATAAGAGAGGGATTTAACACTTCATCACAAGCCTCCACAAACTTCGTTGATCGTCCTAATCCATTTACTCTACTAACTCCATTTCCCCTGCAAGAACCTTGTTGCAAGCCTATTCTCCTCAAGCTAATGCCAATCTTATATCATTAGGAATCCAAGCAACTCCATGTTATCTAGATTTGTATTCTCTCCTCCAGCGTGCATAATGTTCCTCCTAAGTAGGGCATTCTCTAAGAAACTAAACCTCTCCATGTGACAATCATAAAGGATGTCACTTGAGCTATCAAAAGAAATCCAATTCCCTAGAGAAGAATATCAAGCCAACACCTAATTGAGGTCAATAAATCATTGAGAAAGTCATCTCCGCCATAGAAACCCATCATGGATGTAACATCCTTGGTTAAAAATCCATGTAAAAAAAGATAAGACGAAGGTCATGGGACATGTATTACAAGTTGAATGTTGGGAAAAAAAATCCTAGTGGGTGACACTTTGGTTTATTATGGCTAAAGGAAATTGGAAAAGGAATCGGAAAAGGATTTTGAAAGGAAAATAAGCATTATTGACATTTTATTTATGAAAATAAACAAAAATAGGAGAAAAGGGAGGTTAAATGTCACGGGTTTCATGTGAGGAGGAAAATGAAGGAAAATAATGGAAAATGAATAAAATAGAGGCCTCATTGATAAAAAGGCTTATGAGGATCAGTTGGTAACCTTTTGTCAGTTCTATGGTGGATATCTCTTCTATTCTCTCTCTCATACTCTTGGACACAGAGTTTTCTTGGAGACTCTTGGAGGAGTGTGGCATACATGGAATTTGGAGCAAGAAGGAAAAGGAAAAGCAAGAAAGTGCGAGGGGATAGCGGGATCAGTAGCTACAGCTGGATTTCTTTGCAGGTATTGAGTTTCATGTATGGTTTCCTTGCTATTTTTGGCATGCATGACACATGCATGTGGTTTCTTGGTTATGATCTATCATTGGCATGGAGCATTGTCCGAATTGACAATGGTGTTGCCTAGCCTTTCCATTTCCTGGATAGCTATGTTGTTGTGGGTTGTACTTTTGTTTTATGGTTATGTTTTTTTTTTCTAAGTTAGTCTATTTCTATTATATTATACATGGAAAAACATTACATAGCTCTTCCTTCGGATTTGGCAAGCCAGTTCCGGAGGGAAGTATCAAGAGTTTGAAAACAAAATACGGACTGCCCCAGATGGGGAAACCAGTCCACGAGTAGCGAAAATTAAGAGCTGCCCAGAATAGGAAACCAGCATACATAGTTTTGAAACTGAAACTAAAACATAACAGAGAAAGGTTCTAAAACATGTTCAAACTAGAGAACACTATGAGATAACTGAAGTGAGAGAAGAGCACCCAGCATTTGAAATTAAGGTGGACCTTCATTCATCTTGTTGGGGTTGGGGTATTCCTCCTCGATCCTGCAAACATAGAAAGAATCATCATCCTCCTTGCTCAGCACGTGGATTGGAGTCTGAAGCCGTGGCGACACCTGAGCATCTGGCCAGTTGGAGGTGGCAGCAAGATGACTGGTGTCCTCTTCCTTACCTCCTGCGTCGTTTCTTGAACTTCGACCGTCCATGGAACCCGAATTGTTGCTGGTGCAATGACTGCTGCTGGAGGCGCTCTGCACAGGCAAAGTTTTCATCTTGCGAGGAATGAAGGCCGGACCGGACTAAAGAGTGGACTTGTGCGGGCGTTTCTTGGGCCGAATGCCAAAGGAAGCAGGTGGGGAGACTAGGAGATGAAAGGATAATTGTGCAGACAGGTTGACGGGGTCGAGCCTGCTTGGCTCCTCCCAGCCCACTGAAAGGTTTAATTCCCTTCCCATGGAAGTCGATAGAGGGGGTATGGAGGGGAGGCCGCGTACTCCAACCCTTTGACACTGCATTCGATGACGCCTAGGCATGATAGGCGAGGGAGGAGAGGCGCAAGACAGGAACAGGACGCTCGACGGAGCAGGAGAGGAGCTACCACCACTTAAATTCGTCGAGGGGCGGCTGCAACAGGACTAAGCAGGGCCAAGAGCTGAGGAATGAAGGGTAAAGTAGGAGGCAAGCACAGAAAGCTGAAAGGAAAGCCAAATGGAGGCCTGAGGAGCACGGTGAACAGGCTTAATAGCCATGGTAGCAAGACCGAGAGTCGTTAATGGTTTGCAGCAGGAGGACGTCTCGAAGAAGCTGGCGGGGAGTGAAATAATGGTTGGCATGCTCGTGCATTTAATGTCGGGCTGACGACCATGTGCGAGCGTGTGGGGCGGACAGCTACCCCGCCACATGGCGCCCATGTGGCCCATATTTTCACAGCAAGGCACCCGCATTCGGGGTTTTTTATGGTTATGTTGTATTATACAACACCCCCCATTTATTTTAATAATAAAATAGGGACCCTTTAAAAAATAAATAGAAATTTATGAGCATGATTTCATTTTAGCGTAAGTCTTAAAACTTTAGGAATAAAGGTTTTTTTTCCTTTCCACTTTGATTTCAAAGCCTTCACCACAAATCGCATAACTTACAAGCCAATTAAGTTAAAATACATATAGGATTTTCGAATTGCGATATGCGCTTCAACCTTTTTGGAATTATATAAAATCCCCATTGAAAAAGCTTTAAAAATCCCTTTAAAAGAGAAATCGTGTCGCGCCTTTTTAAAAGAACAAAATTATAACATTTCAGAAAAGTTGCGATGTGTCAGACCCGATGAAACAATAAAAGAATAATTAAAAGTATCCAAAAGTCCGATAAAGCGTAACAATGTGAGTCTTTAGCGCATTTAATGTTTCACAACGAGAAACCAAATGAAAAGTTTTATACACTGTAATAAGTTGCAATGTGCGATTTGAGTAGATCACATTTCGCAAGATTCATTGGCGATGAAAACATAACTATTGGTATCTGTTAAAAGTTGCAATGCACGATATAAAAAATTACTATTCAAGTGCATGAAATGATTCTTATCTAATCAATCTGTTATAAGATCTAATGTCTTAGATCATTAGATTAGACATATTGCGTAAGGTGTGTAAGAGATTTGATATAAATAGTTATGGGTTATTAACGACATTTAATGGGTGCAAGGTTCAAAAGATTGATATCTACTTGAAGCGTGTTTTAAATTTAGAGCGCTGGATTTTTATTATGATGTTTTAACTCTATTCTCTATCCTTCTCTCTATTAATCTCAGATTTGAAATGATTTATTTCACCTGAATCCAGGAAACCACCTAACGAAGTAAGAATAACTAGAATGACAAAGAAAGGCAAGGCAATTGCCCAAACGTCCTTTGCAGAAGACACATACATGTCTCCATTGTTCTCAAACATAACGTTCAACAAGGATTGTGGGAGTTCTTCATGGGATGAAATGTACAACCTGTTTGAGGGAGAACATCCAAGAGAATTAGTGAAAACAGTAACAACAAATGAGGTAGTTTCATCAGACCCATGTTACTTTGAAGTTGCATGTTCGTTTGTTCACATAATAGCGACGAGGCCGAAGATTTTACCATACACATATATGGTAAAGTGGTTCATTAACAACCTTAACATAGCAGACAGATCATTAAAGAATTCTAAGCCGAAGAATATTGGTTCGTTCACTGTAGAGGATTTACAGATAATGTATCACTTGCCCATGTCGCAGAGGAATTATGATAAAGCTTTTATCCAAAGCTTTACGAAGAAGAATACAGGCCTCATGAAAGTGATAAAGGGATGGAAAGAAGACCAAGGCAAGCTAAAGTGGGATAAACTTGGTATGTACCCGATAGTATAGTTACCCTCCCCTAATTGTTATACAACTGGAATGTTATGTAGGCTATTTGTTAAACCAGATACCACTAGATTTTCCATAGAATGGGTTTCTTTGATTGACGCAATCGACGGAAATGGACAAGCCATGATCCCACTCCAGTTCATATTTACCATAAAGAACTGTGGGAATCTATGGTCATCTGCATTTCTATAAAAGTTGTAATGGAGTTATGTTGCCCATCCACCATACCATATTTAATGAAAGAGCCCCTAGAATTTCTAAGGAAGCTAGCACATATATTGTACCAGTTGCTAGATGGTTTGCTGAAGAAAATTTCACTTATATCAAAGTTTTTGGGAGTTATTATTTCCCCATGTTTTTCCTTATTATGTTCATGATAGGCTTTTAGCCAGAGATATTTCTTATCAAACTTTAGTCCGCGGTGTGACCAAATAACTCAGAGATTCCAGAAAATCTATCTGGCCTACTTTCCCAGTATAGTGTTGTTGAGATTGCAACAAGATGATGAGCTTAGTGGAAAGGAGTCGCCTTCACTAAGTGGGCCCGCAGGCTATTTTTGGCGCAAAGTCTATTTTTAGACTATGTCTATTTTTAGACATATGGATCACGGTCTATGAGTTGCAGGATCTTATTTGTGGATGATAGTCCAAGTTGGAAAAATATATGGACTTCTATTTTTAGACATACTGCGCGGAATCTATTTTTTAGATTGCCAGTCTAAAAATAGATATGTCGAATATTATTAGCTCTTAATAATATTTGGACTATAAACATTATCTTATCCTCTTGGAGCACTTCAGTTTGATGCCTGGATGTGGCACATGCAGCTGACAGAAGGAATTACGCTATTCCTAGGGTCTAAGTGGAACTATTGCATGATGACTTCAGTTAGAACTCATGTGAGTGAGTTTGGTGGAGTTGATTGAGGAGTTGATGGAGTTGTGTTCAGTTTAACTCAGTTAAACATAGTTGAGCTAGTTGTATCTAGTCTAACTGATTGATACACTAGTGGAAGTGGTGTGAATTAATTAATAATTAATTCACTAATTAATCAACTAATGAACACATCAGTTAAATTCAGTGCATGGACAGTTTCAGTGGAGATCAGTGATGGAGGTAGGTGAAAGAGCAGGTTGACTATCAGTTGTGACTATACTAGTGCATGAGATTTGCACACACATTGATTGAGATTGCCAATGAGGATTGCGCAGTACATACTGGTGGGATTTGAACCTTGATCTAATAATTATCCATCTTGGATTGCGCAGTAGAGGCAGGCAGACAGGTGGAGAAGATTGGAGCATGTGATATGTATGATCTGAGCTTGTTTTGTGTGTAAAAATTGGAGATAGTGCTGAGAGCTTGTGAGGAGTTTGTACTATGATTGTTACATGTTCTCTATCATTATAATATATAGATAGTTGGGGGTTTTCAGCTTTAAACTTTCCCATAAACACTGTGTTTATATGTGTGATTGATTATGTGGTTTTAATGTGCGCATGCGATTGTTTTTAATTCCGAAAATTGATGATCAATAGTAGAAGAGGTTATGTATTATGCATGAAGCTCAAATAGTGTGTGATCAGGATAATCTCGGTGAATAAGTTATCTATTATTCAAATTTCTACAAGTGTGGCAATTTTTCCCTTTTTGACATTGGTCATGCAACCAAAGAGATTTCAAATATCACTTCATTTAAGTTGGATTTGATGCCAAAGAGACCATATGATCCTAATGATGTGGTTAAAAATTTTACCAATAATATTAAACTCAAACCTTTCATGAATGAGAAGGACATGTTCGATGATTTATTCGAGGGTGTAGAAAAGTTTACAAATGTGTTGAAAATTGCATCTAATAAACTCAGTAAAGCAGATTTTGAAGCTTTTCAAGCATATAGAAGCAAGAGACTAGAAAAAATTCCTTTGGAACTGTTATTTATTGAAGATGTCAAAATGCCAACTCCCAACATTAGTCTAGATGATGAGGCTAAGGACATGTCAGAAGATGAATCTCGGGAAAGATCAAATCAAGAGTCAGATCAATCATAACACCACTCTCAGAATTCAGATCACTCCGACAATGAATCTGAAAGCAGGAATGAGAGTCCTGAGAAAATAATTGAGAAAGTGACTAAAGGAATTGAGATGAAAACTGAAGGAGAAATTAATGGATCTGAATCATCTTCTAAAGAATTTTAGCATATCCAGAATACACCCAAGCAGACAGAGAAACCTCAAGAAAAGTATTTAAATAAATAATGGGAGAATTTTTCTAAAGCACTGGAAACACCACCATCACCAAAGCCTAATGCTCATGAATCAACAATTTTCCAAACTCCATAGCAGACCAAGAATTTAGTGGAAATTGCAATGCCACTACAGCAGGTACCATAAGATCAGGATTAAGAGATTATCTCGGCCTACCCAACACAGGAAATCATTTTGAAGATTGAAGAAATAACTCCATTAGATGTTTTGTACAGCCCAGTCCATAAAGATGTAGTTAATAGAATAAAAAGAAGAAGGATCGATGAATCAGTAACTGCCCTTGCCAACGAATCAGTGGATGTTGTATGGAAGGACTCTCGTGCTACTCCTACTGAACATCTCATTAGACTATTGCAGTTTTCTGGAGCATATGCAACTACTATCATTGACAAAGCAGAAGAAGTCAAGCTTCTTATCAAACAACAGGAAGACAAAGTTCAAGAGTTGGAGAAACTACTAGAACATGAAAAGTTTAATTCTAGTAAGTAGATTGAAATGAAGATGTCACAATTCCAAAAGGACTTTGATAGATTAAAGTTGCAACACTAGGTATGTATTTCAGAAAAGGAAACTCAAATAGAAGCAACTATGGATAAATTGAAAATTCAGCCTCAAACATAGCAATTTATTAAAGAGGCACTTGAATGGAACACAAAGTTAAAGCAACAGCAAGAATATTTATGTCATCAAATTTCAGCTACAAGTTCATATTGTGATACAAGCAAAATTTTGATCCAACAAGTGGCTAACAAGAAGCTATAATGTGAAAAGATCCAAAAGAGGATTTCTGAGTTCATCCAATGGCAAGATTTTGATGAAGGAAAGAAGGCTGATCTCCCGAAGATTGATAAATTTCACAAAGATATCATATTCAAAGATTGGGAGATACAGTTAAGATAGGCAGAGAAGGAAACAACAAAGGCAACAAATTTGACCACTGAAATCATAGAATATGTTAATGGACAACTTCTAAAAGTCGAACCTATCAAAGAAGCTACATCCGAAGTACTTCCAGAGCTTAAACTATTAGAAGAAAAATGGAAGGAAAGAACATAAATAGAAGTAGAATCTATTAAAAATATAACTAAGTTTGATCAAGAAAATTACTAGAATTTTATGATCAAACCATATCATCAGTGTCAGACCCTACAATCATTAACTGATTCTACAAATAAGTCGCTTCCAACACTTTAAAATGCAGTGTTTAAAGGCTAGGTCAAATCTGGGATTACACAGCCAGCTTAGCTAAAGCCAATGGTAGATATTTGTCACCTCAGAGATTAAATGCGTAAAGAGGATCAGCCCACCTAAGCATGTTTTTATTTTTATTTCCTAGATTGTAGTTTAAGTTTACTCATTACGAGGAAGGTTGTTTAAAACCTCCTCCAATTTTTATGTAATAATCTATTTTAAACATATTTAGTTTAGTATTTAAACCCTTCTCATGCCTTTAGAGAAGGGTCCAGAAATTTGTCATAAACATTTGCAAAAAATGCATTTCTATAGTTTGTGAATGCCTTGATGAATTAATGGAAAAAAATCTGTTATCTTTTAATAATGAAGCTGTTTAACTGAAGTTGCATTATTGTACTCATTGAATCGCTTTAAAGTGAAGAGGAGCAGAAAATTACTATCGGTTTGAATGAGTAGAACCTCGTATATATGGTACTTTTACACGTTATATTGAGTTTTGCTTCTATAATTGACAGTCATCTTTTATCTGTATTGTATATGAAAATTGTTATCATAAGTGAATGTTAAATGCAATTTTGTAATGATATTTGTTTATGATTACTTATCTCATATATAATCAAACATATGAATGTGATATATATTTCACAATCCTTTTGATTAAACTATTTTTCCAAAAGAATTACTTTTACATAATTTTCATCTCTTTCAACTTTTGAATAATCTTCATTACCAATTGTTGAAAGATATCTTTCTAGATCGCATTAAGGAATTAACACTCCCGGGTATATAGTAGAATAGATATTTAAGTTAATGCATATGATATATTAAATCATTTTCCATTTGCATGTTAGAAACAAAACACACCCTCATCATTCTTATTGGGAAAATGGTCCCTTTATCGCCAGTCCGAGCCACTACACCAAATGGAAAAGGAATTTCTCTAAGGTACGGACCGGGTGGTTTTCCCCCATGTTATTGCAAGGGAATTCCGAGGCCTCAACATTTTGGCGCTAGAAGGATGGCCAATTGTGAATGAAAATAAGGTCTAATCAATCTAAAATCCAATCTAAGAGTCTCTCTCCCTCTAGATCCCCTTCAACTTCTAGAACATTAGCTAGATCTAAATCCTTAAGATCTGAAGTTGAACATCCATCTCCTAAGTATCCTAGTGAAACTCAACCAATACTATCTCCAGATTTTCACCAAAATTCCCCAAAATTTCAGTCTTTGATAGAAAAGTTAGAGAGAGTATCCATTTCTGCTAAAAATCCTGAAACTCATCAAACATCTGAAATTAGTGTTTAATCTTCTTTACAACCTAAACGAATATTAACTCGATCAAAAACTCAAAAGATAGGAATCCCCCCTTTTGAATTTCATATTGATCCTTCTTGAAGGAAAACAAAGAAGACCGAATCAGAGTCAACCACCAGCGAGGTCTTATCCAATAAACCACCTTATTCACCTCCATTACCTACACTCACTTCCACAACTTCTATTCCAATAATCAGTGTTAGTTTAACTAGTTCCAATACTCAAACTACTACTCCTACAACTAGTTTTAGCACTCAACTTGCATCTTCTTCAACTCAAAATTCACTTATCATCTCCACCCAAGGTCCAATGGCAAGCCAACGTCCTCTACCAAATGTAAAACCATGGAACAATCCAAATTTTATACAAATGCCTGCTTCTCTTCATCCTCTTCCAAAATACCCTGAAAGATGGCTACCTAAATTCAATCCGGATGATGGTTCTGAACAAGTACTGCAAACTGTAGCTGGTTTTGAACTTATGTCTTTTCTATATGGGTTTTCAGGATATAACCAAATCCTGGTACATCTAGATGACAAATTAAAGACTACATTCAGGACTAAGTGGGGAACTTATTCCTATCAAAAGATGTCATTTGGGTTAATCAATGCAAGGGCCTCTTTTCAAAGAGCCATGGACATAACTTTTAGAGGACTCATTAGCAAATCAGTGGTTATTTATCTAGATGCCATTACATTCTTTTATAGACAAGCAACCAACCATGTGAATGATCTAAAATAAGTCTTTTAGTGATGTAAAAAGTATGGAATTTAACTAAAACCAAAAGAAGTCATATGTTTCTTTAGATGAAGGAAAACTTTTAGGATTCATTGTGTCCAAAAAAGCTATTTATATTGATCTTGAAAGAATCGAAGAGATTAAAAGGATTCCTTTCCCTTATAATAAGAAACCCATGTAGTCATTTCTTGGACATATATATTTTGTAAAAAGGTTTGTCCCTGACTTTTCACAGATAGTTTTACCTTTACAAACAATGATTAAGAAAAATGTAGTCTTCAAGTGGGGACATAATGAAAGGGAAGCATTTGATTTAAGAAAACAATATATTATCAATGATCCATTCTTGACTACTCCCAATTTTCTTAATCCTTTCACTTTATATACATTCTCATCAGATACATCTTATGTTGTCGTTCTAACACAACTCAATGACCAACAAATTGAAGCACCAATATCATTTTTTAGTTCGAATTTGCAAGAAGCAAAACTAAACTATTCAATTGTTGAGAAACAAACATTTGTTGTATTCAAAGTTATAAAGAATTTTAGGCCATTTCTCCTTAAAAATCACACCAAGATAATAGTTCCATTCTCTGTAGTAAGGCAATTATTGATGCAAAGAGAACTAGGAGAGACAAGGGCTAACTGGGTTATTGCTTTACAAAAATATGATGTAGAAATTAGACCTTCTAAAATTGTTAGAGGTCAAAGTTTTTTCAGAATGCTAACAAGATAATCCCATTTATCATCACAGGCAGATTCAGGTAATGATGTGCAAGTGTCAGAGGCAAGCCTCAATGATGCTCAGTCTCAATATGTTGATCTCAAGTTTTATTTGGAAAATGGATATGCCCCAACACAACTGAGTTATAAAATTAAACATGCTTTAAGATTGAAAGCTAAGTATTACGAAATGATCAATGATGTATTTTTTAGAAGAAACTTTGATTCTATGTTATTAAGATGCTTAGAGAAAACTGAAGCAGAGAAAGTTTTGCAGGAACTCCGTGATGGACCAGTTGGAGGACATTTTGGAGGGAATACAACATCACATAAAATCTTGCATGCAGGTTACTATTGGCCAACACTTTTCAAAGATGCTCATGATTATGCAAGGAAATGCAAAGTTTGCCAAAGTGCATCTGGAAGACAAAGGAAACCAGATTTTCCATTACAACCAGTTAATATCGAGCAACCATTTGAGCAATGGGGATTATATATAATCGATGAGATTGTTCCTAACTCTTCCAAACAACATAAATACATCCTCACAACTACCGATTATTTTACTAAATGGGTGGAAGCAATTCCACTAAAAATATCTAACTCTAAGAATATTATTGAGTTCATTGATTAGTTTATCATAACTAGATTTGGTTTACCTACTGATTTGATGTTTGAAAATGCATCTTATTTCTCAGGAGGTACTATGATAGAATTTGTTATTGAAAGAGGTTTTAAACTCAAATATTCTGCTAACTATTATCCTCAATGAAATGGTTTATCATAATAAAAAAATAAAAAACTTATTAGAATAATTAAACAAAATGTTGACCAGGACCAGAGAATTTGGCACAAATCATTAACATTTTCTCTTTGGGCAGATCGAATAGCTCAGAAGGCCTCCATTGGCACTTCCCCATTTAATATTGTTTATGGGAAAGAAGTTGTTCTTCCTACCAATGTAGTTATTCCTTCTCTTGCCTTAGTCCAATTTGTTGATGAATCACCTTCTTCTTCTTTGCAAGTAAGACAATTTCAAATCCTTAAACTTGAATAAGAAAGAGAAAAAGCTAAAGTTACTCATGCACATCATCAATAGTTAGTTAAAGCTTCATTTGATACAACTTTTGTCACTCCAAAAACATTTCAAATTGGTGATCTGGTATTGAAAGTGGATAAGGCACACAAGGAAAAAGGTAAACAGACCAAATTCCAAAGACTATGGCTAGGACCATTTCAAATCATAGAAGAAATAGGCCCATCAACGTTTTTATTGCAAGATCTATTAGGCAAAAGAGATTATTTTCCTGTTAATGGGAAGATTTTAAAGAAATATTTTTCATAAGAGGTAACCCCTTCTATTCCCTGTATATTATTGTCTTTTATTTTTCTTAGGAAAATAAAATTTGAATGGTATTTATTTTTTTCTTTTCAAATAAACATCTCAGAAAATAATTTTTTATTTATTTCGTCTAGAAATAAGAATTGTTAAGGAAACAATTGAAATATTTGAATATTAAATAGATTTTATTTTGCTAAAAAATGTAATTTCACTGAAGTTATTTATTCTTTGATAAACTCTCATTTTTATAAAGTATGGTTATTCTATTATCAGTCAAGAAAAGAATCTTTAACATAGTACATGCTCTTTTATAGATAAGCAATCTTAAACTCTAAAATTTCCATCCAGAATCCTCAAAAGGACCAATGATTCACCCCATCCGGAAAAATTTTCAATTGTCAGAAAGTAATTCAAAAAATTATGCTAAAAATCTTAGAAGATAATAAGTCTCATCAAGAGCTTGTTTATCATGTTCATAGGAAAATAGTTAAACTGACATTACCAATATTTCCTAACAAAACAAGGTAATGACTTGAGATTATATCAAAGGGCAAGGAGTCTCATCAAGAGCTAGCTTGATTAGTTTAATTAAAACTAGTGAATGGCATTGTTAATATTTGGTTACTAAGCCAAGACAATGGTTTTTAAGGGATTAAAAATACATAGAAAATATGGACAAAAAAAGAAAATAAGTTCCAAAAGAGATAAAGTATATAAAATTGAACTTTTTTTTGTAAGATTGTAATTGTAACTGGATGGGAGAATGAATCATTGTTGGGTAAAAGGTAACCCTACCAAAGCTTAAATTTCCTACTGGATCAGAGGCTCTACCCGTGATAAAAGAGTATATATTTATAAAGCTAATCTGAAAGAGCCACCTGCTTCATCTTTTTGAACTTAGTAAAATATGATATAGATATTCATACTTTCATTTTTAAAGACGATTTCTTATGGATTATGATCAAGTGAGATTTTATTGCTTAGTTGAGATATTATTTATTGAAATTCATCCCTGCAACTATTTTTATTTTGAAAAGTTATAGAAATTTCAAAAAACCAATAAAGGATAACTAGTTCTCCCAAGTGAATTGCCAATTGTTGTACTATACAACACCTGCCATTTATTTTAATAAATAGGCACCCTTTAAAAATAAATAGAACTTTATGAGCATGATTTCATTTTAGCGTAAGTCTTAAAACTTTAGGAATAAAGGTTTTTTCCTTTCCTCTTTAATTTCAAAGCGTTCACCGCAAATCGCATAACTTACAAGCCAATAAAGTTAAAACACATACAATATTTGTGAATTGCGATATGTGCTTCAAACTTTGTGGAATTATATAAAATCCTTGTTGAAAAAACTTAAAAATCCCTTTAAAAGAGAAATCACGTCGCACCTTTTTAAAATAACAAACTTATAAGATTTCATAAAAGTTGCGATGAGTCAGCCCCGACAAAACAATAAAAGAACAATTAAAAGTATCCAAAAGTACGATAAAGCACAACAATGTGATTCTTTAGCACATTTCGCATTTCGCAGTGAGAAACCAAATGAAAAGTTTTATACACCGCAATAACTTGCGATGTGCGATTTGTGCAGATCGAATTTCGCAAGATTCATCGACGGCGAAAACATAACTATTGGTATTTGTTAAAAGTTGTAATGTGCAATATAAACACTTATTATTCAAGTGTGTGAAATGATTCTTATCTAATCAATCCATTGTAAGATCTAATGTCTTAGATCGATAGATTAGACATATTGCGTAAGGTGTGTAAGAGATTTGTTAGAAAGAGTTATGGGTTATTAACGACATTTAATGGGTGCAAGGTTCAAAAGATTGATATCTACTTGAAGCGTGTTTTGAATATAGAGCGCCAGATTTTGATTATGATTTTTTAAACTCTATTCTCTATCCTTCTCTCTATTAATCTCAGATCTGAATTTACTCGTTTCACCTAAATTTAGGAAACCACCTAACGAAGTAAGAATAATTGGAATGACAAAGAAAGGCAAGGCAATTGCCCAAACGTCCACTGCATAAGACACAGACATGCCTCCATTGTTCTCAGACACAATGCGCAACAAGGATTGTGGGCTTTCTTCATGGGATGTAATGTACAACCTGTTTGAGGGAGGACAACCAAGAGAATTAGTGAAAACGGTAACAACAGATGGGGCAGTTTCATCAGACTCGTCTTAATTTGAAGTTGCATGTTCGTTTCTTCACAGAATAGCGACGAGGCCGAAGATTTTACCATACACAGATATGGTAAAGTGGCTCATTGACAAACTTAACATAGCAGACAGATCATTCAAGAATTCTAAGCTGGAGAATATTGGTTTGTTCACTGTAGAGGATTTACGGATAATGTATCACTTGCCCATGCCGCAGAATAATTATGATAAAGCTTTTGTCCAAAGCTTTATGAAGAAGAATATAGACCTCATGAAAGTGATAAAGGGATGGAAAGAATACCAAGGCGAGCTAAAGCGGTATAAAATTGGTATGTACCTGATAGCACAGTTACCCTCCCCTTATTGTTATGCAACTGGAATGCTATGTAGGTTATTTGTAAAACCAGATACCACGAGATTTTCCATAGAATGGGTTCCTTTGATTGATGCAATCATTAATTCCTTTATTATGAATTGGGCAACCATTTTGTCCGATAATTTGGCTAAAACCATAATGGACTATAGGACAAATAGAGTCTATTCCACTAGGACAATACCTCCCTTCTACATGAGTGCTTACATCATGGATGCAATTTGCTTTTATTCAAGATTTCCTATCATGGGATGGAAATGGACAAGTGAGGACCCCACTCCAATTCATATTTACCATTAATTTTGCACATTTCTTCATTTGGTCTGATTTGGTTTGATTTTGCAAAGGATTTTTTTGGGGTTTAAGGACTTTTTGGCATAACATTCAAAGGACATTTCTTGGAGGTATGTGATACATTTTTTGGATGTTTTTTGAGCTTCAGGTTTTTTGAAGGTATTTTGTTTTTAGAGGTTTGGGGCTTAATTTTCATTATTATTTTTTAAGGTATTTTGGTTTTAGAAGTTTTGGGCTTAATTTTCATTGTTTTTAGAGGTTTTTGGGCTTAATTTCCAAAAGACGTTTTTTGGACTTAATTTCGAAATGACTCTTTTTAGGCTTAATATTCAAAGGAAATTTTTTGGAGGTATTTTTTAAAGTAATAATTTTTTAAAGGCTTTTTGGAGGTATTTTTGAAAGTGGCATTTTTTAAGAAGTTGGGATTAATTTTCAATGGACATTTTTGGGAGGTATTTTTGAAAGTGGCATTTTTTAAGAAGTTGGGATTAATTTTCAATGGACATTTTTTGGAGGTATTTTTTGAAGTGACAATTTTTTAGAGTACGTGTTTTGGGTTGAAGTAAATATTTTATAATGAATTTTAAAATGAGCTTTTTATGTAACTTTTTAAATGAAATTTTTTTGCAGGACTTGGAAGGAAATATTTTGAGCTTCATTTCATTTTTATATGACATTTTTTTCTCAGATTTTTTAAATTAAGTGTTTTGGATTGAAGTATGTATTTTTTGCAAATTTTTAAAATGAGTTTTTTTTTTTTTTTTAAATTAAATATTTTGTGATGTTTTTTTAATTGAGTTTTTGTCTAAATTTTTTGACCTTCATACTCTTATCATGGGAAATTGAAGGAATTGCACAAGAAAATATGATCGAACAAGAGACCCTGAGGAACGTAGAGAATAGGGGAGAGAATCTCACAAAAGAAAGAGAGAAGCCCTCTCAAATATTGAAAGGGAAAGTCAACCTCAACTAGAAGTTGAAGCAGGTATGTAAATGTAAATATTATGAATTTGATATTTAAAATTTTCCTAGTGTAAAATGTGAAGCTTAATTTTTATTTGATGAACTAATTTGAAAAATATTTTTCAATGTAAACAGAGAGAGATATTCCTCAAAACATCGATGATGAGATACAAAATTTTAAAAGAGAAAGTGAGAGAAATTGAACCAATGATTGAAGATGGTGAAAGTATTTGATAGAAATTCAAAGTAGAAGAAAATTGAATCATGAGGTATATATATATATATATATATATATATATATATATATATATATATATATATATATATATATATATATATATATACATATTTATTATTTAGTTATTTATTGAATATGTAAACTTATTATGTACTATTAATTTGAATATGTACAGATGAAATCAATGTCGATTATGAGATGTTAGAAAATGTTGACACTCACACATATGGAGATAAAAGAGCTTACCATGTTATACAATATCGTGTTAATCACATTTTTGATATGTACTTCATAAATGAAAATGTGGCAGTTCAAGCCCAAATGTTGAAAGGTCTCCTATCATTAAGGAAATTAAAAGAAGCTACAACTTTATTGGGTATTCGAAAATCAACAAAAGATTAAAAAATGAAGGAAAATGTGATACAAAATATAAATAGTGCTATAAATTCAATTAGAAGATCTAGACAGAAAAATGTTTCAGTTACACGTAGAGCAATACATATGGCAGTGGTTTCATCAAGTACTAAAGATAATCGCTTGGTAAAATCTATGGCACGAGCATTAGGAACCTCACAAAAAACTTTGCAGAAACATCGGAAATTTTGATTGCAAATAGATGTAAATGATTAACTCGCTTGTTGGAGAGCTATTTGTAGGCAACCATACAACGATAGACTTGGAGAAAATGTTAAAAAAACAATAAATGAATATTGGAAGAAAAAATCACATGTTTCGCCAAATGCAAGGGATGTGATGCAAAGAAGAATAGCACGAAATCAGTACAAAACAGAACCAAAACATTTCTTGGACACCAATCAGACAGAGTTTTTCAACAAGTTCAAAGAAGAGAATCGTGAAATTGATGTCTCAATCAATGCTTTTGTGCAACAAAAACCATGTTATGTAAAACCTATCACCGTACGCAACACTTGTTGTTGTCGTTATCATGTGGAATTTCAGTTATATTATGACACATTCCTTAATTTTGGTAGAACATTTTGGAAAGATTCACCTCCTCCTTCCACTATTCATGATTTCATATCTCAAATTCTATGTGGAAGAGAAAGCGATGAATTATTTTACGAAAAGAAATGTGTTTGTGGTAAAAAATGCGACGATTATGGAAATTTAACTAAATTTCAAAATAAATATCGTATTGATATAAATGATCAATCATTGTCCAACATGAAAGTGAAATGGAAGAGATATGAATATATCCATACATTGATTCAAGGTTCAAATAGTGCTAAAAGAATTTAATTACAAGAAGAAGAAATTTTTGTGATCGATTTTTTGAGAAAGTTTGAGGCAGAAATTGATAAATACACTAAGCATTCCCATAGAGTTCAATGGCAGGACTTGCAATTCAAAAAATCCCGTGAATTTTTTCCACCAGGGACAATTTTTTCAGTAATTGATTTTGCAGAAAACTACACATTTGTTCCACAAAAGAAATTCAGAGTGAATACTATCATTCTGACCAAGTCTCCATGCTCGTCCATATTCTATATAGACATGCTAAACAAAACGGTGATCATATAGAAAGCACTGGTGAAAATCGACATGTTATGAAAGAATATCATTTTTATATCAGTGACGATCATACACATGATACATATTTTGTACAACACTGTTTTGGAAATATTTATGACTCCTTGAAAAGTTGTGGAATAAAAATATAGTCAGATGGATGTGCAGGTCAATTCAAATATTCACGATCATTCTTTTGGTTGTGTTGTCTTCATAAGAAAACCTGCATTAAACATTGTTGGAATTTCTTTGAGACTGGTTATGGAAAAGGAGAACATGACAGTGCAGGGGCATGCATAAAACGAGCACTTCGAAGATATCAAATGAATCCCTCTGCAAACCGACTTGTGGACGTTAAAGAAGTTGTTCAATGGTGCATCACTGCACTAAGTCATGAGACTAACCAATCAAGGGAAGTGTGAAGGTACATTCAATTTTATTTTTATTGGATATCCAATTTTAAACAGTGTACATTTATCACAATGATTATCTTTGATGGTATTTCGATATCATATTTACATTCTTCTTTGAATTTTCCATATAAGTTTTTTTGTCATATTGGGGTTGAAGATGTAGATAGATCGATCAGAAATGATGTTAAAACAATAAAAGGGACTCAAAAATTGTATTCAATTAAAACAAAGTTGTCCACAAATGTGTTTGCATTGGATAAAAGAAAATATTATTGTTTTTGTCATGTTTGCATAGACGACACAAAATCCAATGATGTTTGTGAAAACAAAATGAATGTAAAAGGTTGGAAACATACATAGCTAAATACAAGGGGAAAATGTCTGTTGCAATGTTTGAAGAAATGCAATCAGAGGAAACTACAATATCATCTGATGGTGATCGAGTTTCTGATCTTGTTAGAGAAGGTAACATTTGAATTGTTTTCAAATGATAGAGATCTAGAAATAGATACTAAAATTTTTAAAGTTAATTTTCCATATTAATTATGATCTAAATTTAAATACATAAGTTTGATTTATTGTGCAGGAGATGTTTTTGTTGTAATTGCACTTACTATCAATGATGAAAATGTGAACTATTATTTGATGTGTTGCACTGAACAAAAGATGAAATTATTAGAAAACTATAATGATCACGAGTTTCCATATGACAGAGGGTCTATTATACTGAAAGGTTATTTTTTCAGACAAACTAATCAAAGTGGGGATTTTGTTTACTTTGAAGACTATGAACCTGATGTCATAAGTTGTCAATATAGTCACTTGGTGTGTGCAGCATGCATAAAGTTGATAAAGGTTCAATCAAAGAAAAAAACGAAAATTAAGAAATGGAAAATGTCAAAATCCGATCATGAACGAATCTTTGAAGATGGCATTCCATTGGATTTTTTTTTATTGAACTTCCCAACAATTTCTTCTATTTGGATTCATGATTTAGAACTTCCAGAACTCAACTAAAAATTGAACTGCCTTGTTATGTTATCTATGCAAGTGTTTGCACATGTACATTATTTTGGTACGTGCACACTAGTATCAACTGAAAGTAGCTTTTCTATGTGAATTGATGAAAAATGTCGCACGTACTAGGTATATATGTTCTAGAATGTAATTAACTGAAATTAGCTTTTCTATGTGCATTGATGAAAAATGTTGCACGTACTGGATATATATGTTCTAGAATGCAATTAAATAAAAGTAGCTTTTCTATGTGCATTGATGAAAAATGTTGCACGTACTGGATATGTATGTTCTAGAATGCAATTAACTGAAAGTAGCTTTTCTATGTGCATTGATGAAAAATGTTTCACGTATTGGATATATATATGTTCTAGAATGCAATTAACTGAAAGTAGCTTTTCTATGTGCATTGATGAAAAATGTTGCACGTATTGGATATATATATGTTCTAGAATGCAATTAACTGAAAGTAGCTTTTCTATGTGCATTGATGAAAAATGTTGCAAGTACTGGATATATATGTTCTAGAATGCAATTAACTAAAAGTAGCTTTTCTATGTGCATTGATGAAAAATGTTGCATGTACTGGATATATATACATTATAGAATGCAATTTTAAAATTTTATGATTGTTTGACACATCTAACAAGACCTAGAATCTTATGATTGTTTATATATATATATATATATATATATATATATGTCGATATGTATTGTACTTCAATCGTTTTAACATATATATTCAAACATGTACTTAAATCATTTCTACATGTACATATATTCATGTGAACTTTTTTTTGTTTGGAAAACGACAACTTGAATTTTAAAAACAAAACATTATGTCATAATCACATGAAATGAGAAGACAAGAAGGAGATCAAAGAGGACGTTGTGGAGAACGTGGATTACAAATTACCTACAAACAAAAAAACATAGCAATAAAATTAAAACAACAGAACATCAATAAAAAAAATTCACAAAGAAAATAAAAAGGAGACAGAGTTGCGGCAACGCTAATAAGCCCGAAACCTCTTCACATTTGTGGGTTGGCATATTTATAAACTAAAGTTCAGCCGATTAATTTTAAAATTTCAATCGAACTATTAGTTCAGTCGAACTTCTGTTGTTGGTTTTCCCATCTCCGGCCAAAAATATGTTTTCCCACGTCATCAGTATGCCGTCAATGTAAATGGTAGAATGAGTTCGACCGAACTAATTTCAAAAGTTCGGTCGAACTATAGAACATTCCGGCCGAACTTTTATAAAATTTCGGTCGAACTGTTGGGAATATGACTTTTCTGCCCCCAATTCTCACAAAAGTATAACCCACCTTTGCGGTTTTACCCATAAATAATTGTGGGAATCTAAGCTCATCTGTATTTCTATAAAATTTGTAATCGATTTATGTTGCCCATCTATCTGAACATATTTAATGAAAGAGCCCCTAGGATTTCTAAGGAAGCTAGCACATATATTTTACCAGTTGCTAGATGGTTTGCTGAAGAAAATTTCACTTATATCAGATTTTTTGGGAGTCATTATTCCCCCCATGTTTTTCCTTATTATGTTCCTGATAAGCTTTTAGCCAGAGAGATTTCTTATCAAACTTTAGTCAACGGTGTGACCAAACAACTCAGAGATTCCAAAAAAAACTATGTGGCCTACTTTCCCAGTGCAGTGTGGCACTTTCGCCCTTTTTGACATTGGTCATGCAGCCAAAGAGATTTCAAATATTACTTCATTGAAGCCGGCTTTGATGACAAAGAGACCATATGATCCTAATGATGTGGTTCAAAATTTTACCAACAATCTTAAACTGAAATTTTTCATGAATGAGAAGGACATGTTTGATGATTTATTCGAGGGTGTAGAAAAGTTTAGAGATGTGCTGAAAATTGCATCTAATAAACTAAGTAAAGAATAATTTTAAGCTTTTAAAGCATATAGAAGCAAGAGACTAGAAACAGTTCCTTTGGAGCTATTATTTATTGAAGATGTCAAAATACCAACTCACAGCTTTAGTCTAAATGATGAGGCTAAGGACATGTCATAAATGAATCTCAGGAAAGATCAAATTAAGAGTCAGAATGATCAGAACACCACTCTCAGAATTCAGAACACTCTGACAATGAATCTGAAAGCAGGAATGAGAGTCTTGAGAAAATAATAGAGAAAGTGATTAAAGGAATTGAGATGAAAACTGAAGGATAAATTAATGGATCTGAATAATATTCTAAAGAAGTTCAACATATTCAAAATACACCTGAGCAGACAGAGAAACCTCAAGCACAGGATTTAAAGAAAGAATGGGAAAAGTTTTCTAAAGCACTGGAAACACCACCACCACCAAAGCCTAATGTTGATGAATCAACAAGTTTCCAAACTCCATAGCAGGCCCATAATTTAGTGGAAACTGCAATGCCACTATAGCAGGTACCAAAAGATCAGGATCAAGAGATTATCCCAACTTACCCAATGCAATAAATCATTTTGAAGATTGAAGAAATTCCTCCATTAGATTTTTTCTATTGCCCAGGCCACAAAGATGCAGTTAAGAGAAGAAAAATAAGAAGGATTGATGAATCAGTAACTACCCTTGACAACAAATCCGTGGATGTTGTATGGAAGGACGCTCGTGCTAATCCTACTAAACATCTCACTAGATTATCGCAGTTTTCTGGAGCATATGCAACTACTACCATTGACAAAGCAGAAGAAGTCAAGCTTCTTCTCAAAAAATAGGAAGACAATGTTCAAGAGTTGGAGAAACTACTAGAATAGGAAAATTTAATTCCAGTAAGCAGATTGAAATGAAGATGTCACAATTCCAAAAGGAATTTGATAGATTAAAGTTGCAGCACTAGGTACAAATATCAGAAGAGGAAACTCAGATAGAAGCAGCTATAGATAAATTGAAAATTCAGCCTCAAATAGAGAAATTTATTAAAGAGGCACTTGAATGGAACACAAAGTTAAAGCAAAAACAAGAAGATTTATACTATCAAATTTCGGTTACAAGTTCATACTATGATACAAGCAATATTTTGATCCAACAAGTGGCTAACATGATGCTAGAATGCAAAAAGATCTGAAAGAATATTTCCGAGTTCATCCAATGGCAAGATTCTGTTGAAGGAAAGAAGGATGATCTCCCCAAGATTGATAAATTTCACAAGATATCATATTCAAATATTGGGAGATATAGTTAAGACAGGTAGGGAAGGCAACAACAAAGGCAACAAATCTGACCAATGAAATCATAGAATATGTTAATGGACAACTTCTAAAAGCTGAAGTTATGAAAGAAGATACATCTAAAGTACTCCCAAAGCTTAAACCATTAGAAGTACAATGGAAGGAAATCACAAAAATACATGTAGAATATATTAAAAAGATAATTATGTCTGATCAAGAAAATTACTGGAATTTTCTGATCAAACCATATCATTAGTGTCAGACCCTACAGTCATTAACTGATTCTACAAAGAAATCATTGCCAGCACTTTCAAATGCAGTGTTTAAAGGCCAGGTCAGATCTAGGATTACACAAGCAGCTCAACTAAAGCCAATAGTATATATTTGTCCCCTCAGAGATCAAATGTGCAAAGAGGATCAACCCACCTAAGCATGTTGTTATTTTTATTTCCTAGATTGTAGTTTAAGTTTACTCATTACGAGGAAGGTTGTTTGAAACCTCCAATTTTTATGTAATAATCTATTTTAAACATATTTAGTTTAGTATTTAAACTCTTCTCATGCCTTTAGAGAAGGGTCCATAAATTTTTCAAAAACATTTGCAAAGAATGCACTTATGTAAGTTTGTGAATGCCTTGATGAATTAATGGAACGAAATCTGTTATCTTTTGATATTGAAGTTTTTTAACTGAAGTTTCACTATTGTACTCATTGAATTTCTTTAAAGTGAAGAGAAGCAGAAAACTACTTTCAGTTTGAATGAGTAGAACCTCGTATATATGGTACTTTTACATGTTATATTAAGTTTTTCTTCTAGAATTGACATTCATCTTTTATCTGTATTATATATGAAAGTTGTTATCATAAGTGAATGTTAAATGCACTTTTGTAATTATATTTATTTATGATTATTTATCTCATATATAATCAAACATATGAATGAAATATATATTTCACTATCCTTTGATTAAACTATTTTGACAAAATAATTATTTTTACATAATTTTCATCTCTTTCAACTTTTGAATATCTTTATTTCCAATTGTTGAAAGATATCTTTCTAGATCGCATTAAGGAATGAACACTCCAGGGTATATAGTAGAATAGATATTTAATTTTATGCATATGATATATTAAATCATTTTCCATTTGCATGTTGTAAATAAAACACACCCTCATCATTCTTATTGGGAAAGTGGTCCCTTTATCCCCAATCAGAGCCACTACACCAAACAGAAAAGGACTTGCTCTAAGGTCCGAACTAGGTGGTTTTCCCCCATGTTGTTGCAACAGAATTTCGAGGCCTCAACAGGTTGGTTCTCTTGTTCCTTTGGTTGTGGGTTGAGTTACTAGTTCCTAGAAGCCTTGGTTAGATAAACGCTCTGGAAGACTTGTAACAACTTGGGTTGAGTTACTAGTCCTGGAAGCCTTGGTTGGAAAAACGCTCTAGAATCCCGATGGCAGCTATAGGTTGAGTTACTATTCTCAAAAGCCTAGGTTGGAACAAATGCTTTGGAGCCCTCGATAACTTGGGAAGTGACCAATCTGGTGATGGTTAGTGATGTCCGATTGTGAGGTAGAATCACTAGTTGATGGTTGAGGTGGTTGGCCTCTAGAAGCCTTGGTTTGGTTGTGCTTCATGTGTTTCATGAGCTCCCACATTCATGCTTGGAATATGACACGAGGGTGATTGGCTGAAAGAAAGGTTTGGTTCAGCCCAGTCTATGGATGGGCGGTACGTGGAATTCCCTAACTTGGTTGGATTTGCATATGTTAATAAGAGCCATTTTTCCCTTGGTATTTTCATGAGTAAAGGTACTTGATGTTATGTGGCTTTAATTCTTATTTCCTCATTGATATATCTCTGGTTATTTGTCAGTTATTAGCATATTTTATGACAGTTATGATGTATGTATCTCATCATGTTTTGCTTAGTATGTGAAACAATAATGAATGAATGACCTAATTGATGATAATGTCGCACATGTGACAAGGCATCAATCATTCTTGACAATTCTAAGATAAGTGTGAGACCCCTATGCTCATATATGTTATTGAAACCTGTAGATTTCATATTTGTGATATGTTTGACGAAATGCCATGTCATGGTTGGGCTTGGTTAGGTAAATTCCTTAATTAATTTTTGTGTTATAGGCTTTGTCTTGGTGTCATTCATTTTCTTGAAAAGTCTCATCAAGTTTCGGGAAGTGGTTGGAAACTAGCCCTGAAAAAGTGGCTTAAATATCATAGTCTTTGGTATAGAACTGGATGAAAAATTGCAGTCTCTCCCTTGCAAGCATTGCGGGAGCGGCTAGAGGGTCCCAGTCACATGCACGCCCATGTCATGGGAGTGACTAAGGGTTTTTTCAATGAAAAGGAAATTTCACTCAGGTTTTGGGCACCTGGAGGGGTGGTTTAGCTTTTGTGGGTCCTGCAGCTCCCGAGGAAGGTTAGTAAGGTTTTCTTGTGTCGATTCCACTTCCTTAAGGTGATCTAGGAGGTTGAATCATATCATAGTAACTCTTTGTCAAATGTTTACCCAAAATGGTCATTTACTTGGGTAGATGTGGGAGGAGGGTGTTACAATGGCTCATCTCTCATGCTTCGATCGATCTCAAACCACATGGGACTTGAATCTACACCATGCACCCAAAAACTCATGAAGCACCCAAAACATGGTGTAAGCATTTTCAAAGTAACACCAAAAACCAACAATCACCCCCCTCAATGCAAAGCTTACTCTTCCTTTGATGTAAAAGAAAATAGTTCCTTATCAACCAAAAATATATTTACCAAGAATGAATTTCTTTCACAAACTTTCCTTTTGGTCCTCTCATAAATTATTATTCAACCTAAGAGTAAGACTAACGTTATTCTATTACAAATTCCACAACATAGGCTATAATACTTTAGAATAAAAAATCTACAACTCTTTCTATGAGATCAATGTAATATGGAAATACAACCAAGTTCAGAGTGTTCCATGTTATGGTATTTTCTTCTCTCCATAGTTTATATCTAACACATTCTCCTTAAATATTTGAATCCATTTAAATTGACTCACACTGTAAACTTAAACTAAGAATATCATGTAGAAATTGCTAAACAATGTCTAGTATGTGAATCCTAGCAGTTTTCCTCCAATTAGAACATTTTCTCTGGCAAAGAGATCTATATTCTTGTCAAAGAATCCCTAAATATATTCCTCTTTAAGCTTCTATGTCATTCTATCACAATCTCCCAATTCATATGGAGGTTGTGGCAAGTGAACCTTTTGTCAGCGTGAATTAGCATATTGCAGTTTATAAGATTACCCAACAAAGCAGCTAAACTAACATGTAAATCTCAAAGCATAGGGAAGGTATCATTTGAATCGCATGGCTAAGACTTAAGATTGATGGGAAAAAGCTTACAAATGATAGTTGCAACCATTTCTACCTTCATATTATAATAAGCAATATATCCATTCATTACATTTACTATTAGAGTTATATTATAGTATTCATTCTAGTATACTATAGACACAATTATACAATGCATTATAGTGCATAATCATAAATAGCAATGGAACAATGCAATATAATGGTAACTGACAAATTTTTAAGTGGGAAGATTATTCCGTTCATATAAGCGAAAGTAGAATCATTGTTACATGGCTTAATCACATGTTATGGATTTATAACTCACTACAAAACCCAAAAAAACTTTTGTCTATAATGTGTTTGAGATTTGAGGATTTAAACTATGTAAAAGATTTAGAAACTTCCAATATTTCAAGTGAACACTCTACTCATCATCGGAGACACATAAAGCTTAAATAAGTAAAAAAAAAAACTCAAACAAAATATATAGGATAACCATCCAAAAACAAATATTGTGAAATCACAAGAAAATCAACAAATCATTATAAAATAAAAAGGAATGAAAAACCAAATAATTAAATTCAAAAACCATTGTAAATTAAAAAAAATAATTAAAATTATAATATATATAATAAAAAATTAATAATAAAAAACTCATAATAAAATTAAAAACAAATAATTAAAAATATAAAACATATAATAAAAAATATATAATAAAAAATAAACAATAAAATGATAAAAAGTTGAAGCATATCTAATTAATAGAAAAAGTATTTAAGATGGAAATGAAAAATGAGGAAGGTAACCATTAAGGTTTTATAAATGTATACTTGTATCCTTAGGCAACGGGGTTACTTTAATTCATTAGCTTATTGTTATGGCAATAAAGATTTTATTTAGTTATTATTCCTTTTTCCCTTTAGTGTTTGGCAATCTTTATCAATTGGTTTCTTAAAATTTAAGATTTTTTCTTAATTATCCAATTTTCATGTTATTTGGCCTATGTTTTTCTTTATTATTGTTAATCAAAGTCTAAATGGCATAGTGTAAATCATGGTTTTTGTTAGCAACACCATACCTTTTTAGATCTAAATCAACAACAACTAATCTCAACATAAAATGATTTCTCTTTCAATTGATTTATCTTTTTAATTTTCTTTTCATCTAGAAAATTATAAAGATAAATGAGAGTGCAATTGATTATATAGTATAGATACTTTATAATTTTATACATGTTTTAATGGTTTTAAGTGGTAAGGTATTTGTTTTAGAGTTTAAGAGAGATTGTTGATAATAAACTTTTCTGCTATAGTTTTCTTACTATTGCATTACTGCAGGGTAATCTCTTCTGGGTAGTTTTGGACCTTTTGTTAGTAATAGTGTATCTAAAGTTATATTTGGTTGAAGATAAGATCTCCCAAACTACTTTTTTGGTGTATGAATCTTTTGTTATTACCTATAGAAATCTATAAACGAAGTTCATATATCTAGAGATCTAAATCGGCTATAACTATAAACGCAATATACACCTCTATCACTGCTTAACTCCTTAAACTTTAAATTTGTTAATTTTAAATATCAATTAAAAACAAAATTTGTAAAATAAATATAAAAAATTATCTAATTAAATTAATATAAATAAATTATTTAATTCAAATGTATTAAGAAATTAATTTGATTTGTGATTTGCAATCACTTTAATATCATCAATTGCAGTTTAATTTGGAGTACAGAAATATTTATCTGTACAATTCTTATGAGGTAATATTTTTAAATCATAAATGTCTTGAATTATGTAGCTTTAATGTGGGACAACAAGAATCAATATTTCTGAAAATTAACTAAATAAAGCAAATAATAACAAAGCTGGAAACATTAATGAAAGAGTCAAATTTTGTTTTGTATTTTAACAAAATGAGCTGAATTACATCAAATTCAAAATATTTCTGTTTTATATTATCAATTAAATTACAATAGGCCTGTTTAGCTAGCTTTTCATACGGAAATTAAGATCTAAATGACAATCACTGAAACCAAAATTATAGATATCAAAACATAGTTCCCAATTACACAAACACAAGGATCAAAATCCTTGTGATAGAGTATTCAATTCCTTGAAGTGTTTTAAATTTCTTGTTTTTCCTTTAGTAAAAATATATATTTTTTTTAATATTTCACATAAAATTAAAAAATACAATTTCTTAATTATATAGTAATACATTTTAATAATTAAAAAAATAGATTAAAAAATAAATAAAAAATATATCTTAAACTTTAAATATATATATGAAAACTTAACTAAATTTTATTTCTCTATACATCTTGTTCTTTAAACTTTATAACCTTCATCCATAAAACAGAAATCCATCTCCACAAAACCTGCTACTATCTTTATCTCACAATTAGGCCTCCAATTCAGCATAATCATTCAAATCAATAACCCCAAACATACTTGAGCTATCAAAAATCCATCTCCACAAAACCTGCTACCATCTCTATCTCACAATTAAGCCTTCAATTCAGCATAATCATTCAAATCAATGACTCCAGACATACTTGAGCTATCTATTTAAGATCAATACATAAACCGTTTTAATTGAAATTATGACTCAATTCATAAAAATAAGTTAGTATAAAATAAAATTAAAAAATCATTTTAAAATTTATTGTAATGTAATTTGAGAATATTACAGATTCACCATGTGTAAAAAAAAAAATATGAGTTATTTATTATTTACATACTTTATTATTATATATATATATATATATATATATATATATATATATATATATAATAATAAAAAATATATAAATAATAAATAACTCTCATATTTTTGTAATTCTTTAGAGTAATCTAGAGGAGACCCAGGATCAATCTTCATGGTCGCCAATATAACACTAGGAAATATCCAACAGCCCGCAAGTTAGATATATCAGTTCTTATGATTCAGCAAGAGCTGAGACTCCTCGGGAAAGGGAGAGCCTACTCCTTGTCTCAGGAAAGAGAGAGCCTACTCCTTGAGCCAATATCATAGCAAACCACATACTCAATAAGATTTGAACTATGGTCTCTTGGATTTCACCTAAGAAAACTTTCGGTCAAACCACACATCACTATATATAAAAACTCTCATATTACATATAACTGAAATCAAGAAATAGAAACACAGGCCCTTTAAAAATATGCAACCCACTCAGTGAGTAGAGAACACTAAAGATAGCCCAAACAAACACCCAAAAAGGCCAGCTCGAAAAACGGACCAATAAACCACACATACAAAACCCAATCCCGGCAGCGCGCCGATAATGAACTTTATTAACAAAATATAAAGACAACAAGAGAAAATAAACTTTATTAACAGAATATAAGAAACAAATGGGGTAAAAAATATGAGAAAGTAAGGATTTTTGAAGCAAAATTCGAGGACACTGATAACAAAAATGACGGAATTCTGTAGCCCAACAGAAGGTATATTAGACTTCATGCCCATTAACTTTTTCAAAAGAAGACATGTCAGACTTAATGCCAAAAGACTTTTTAAAGGTTGTTTCTTCCAAAGTAATTGTCGGTACTCCAATCGTCAGTTCCCCTTTTTTATTTTAATGTTTGTAATTTAAAAAATGAGGGACTTTTTACTTTTACATAAATCTAATAATTCTGATTATTTTTAAATGGATTACAAATTTTATAAATTAAATTTTGTATTCAAAATTCTAATTAAATAAAAGAAACTCTAAATTTTTCAAAAATAAAATAATTATGGAATTTAAAAATATAAAATGATATAAGATAAAATATGCACACAGAATTGAAAGAAGGAGTTGTAGCTCTCAGGTGTGGCCTGCACCTGGAGACTACACTCAGAATAGAGAGAGAACTCTCATACACTCTACATTTATGAATGAAAGATTACATCATTAAGTACAATACTAGAAGTTAGGAAGTTGCAACCAAACCCCTAATCTCTAGGAACTAATCCTAAACTAAGGAGATACGTTACAATTTATGTAACCTTTTCTCCATTAATATAAAAATAATATAATTATTTTCAACTCCCCCCCTTAATGGAGAAAGGTTGTCTTGAACTCCTAGCATCCTTCTAAACAATTCAAACTTCACACGTGCAAGAGGCTTTGTAAAAATATCAGCAACATTGTCACAAGTTTTACAATATTCAACAATAATCTCTTTTGACTGTAGTTTCTCTCTGACAAAATGGAACTGAGTGTCTATATGTTTGGTATTTTTATGGAACACTGGATTGTATGCCAATTTAATAGTGCTCTGGTTGTCGCTTTTGATGGAAGTGGAATTCTTCTGTTCTTCTCCTGCATCATTGAGAAGCCTTCTCAACCAGATTGCTTCACACGTCGCTGCACACAATGCTTGATACTCAGCTTCACATGAAGATAGTGCTACAGTACTCTGCTTCTTGCTGCTCCATGCTATGACCCTGGAACCTATGCTGAATGAGTAACCTGTGATAGACCTTCGATCATCTAGGTTCCCTGCCCAGTCTGAATCTGAAAAGCCTGCTAGAATAACATCATAAGTGTCAGTGTATAAAATGCCATAATTAACAGTACCACAAAGATACCTCAACACGCTTTTTGCTGCTACCCAGTGACTCTCAAGCGGTTTTGACATGAATTGGCTTAACACACTAACAGAGTATGCCAAGTCAGGTCTGGTTGTTGTAAGATATATCAAGCTACCAACCAGTTGTCTGTACATCGTGGCATCAACCTCCTTAGTGCCATCATCACTGCATAACTTCAAGTTCTGCTGCAAAGGTGTCGCTGCTGACCTACACTGATCCATACCAAACTTTTCCAACAGATTTCTGGCATACTTCCCTTGGGTAAGAAAAGTTTGCTCAGTATCTCTCCATACTTCTAATCCTAGACAGTAATGGAGGCTTCCGAGATCCTTCATTTCAAAAACTTGTGCCATAAGCCTTTTGATTCCTCTGATTAAATCATCTGCATCCCCTGTTATAATCATGTCATCTACATACAAAGAAATCAAAATAATCTGCCCCTGCTTATTATACTTGGTATACAAATTTGGGTCATTTAAACTTCTATGAAAGCCATACTCTAAAAAGAAAGAATCAACCTTTTCATACCAAGACCTGGGAGCTTGCTTTAAACCATATAAAGCCTTTTTCAATCTGCAAACAAGATGTTCCCGCCCCTACTTCACAAACCCTTCTGGCTGTACTAAATAAATTTCCTCTTTTAAGTCACCATTTAAAAATGAAGATTTGACATCAAGCTGGTGTAGCTTCCAATTATATTTAGTAGCTAAAGAAATAAGCATTCTGATTGTATTTAGCTTTGCTACAGGTGCAAAGGTATCATCAAAGTCTATACCTTCCTGCAGTGAGTACCCTTTTGCAACCAGCCTAGCTTTCAATTTTTCAATACTTCCGTCTGCATTCATTTTTGGTTTAAACAGCCATTTGCATCCTATGGGTGTTTTATTCTTAGGCAGTTCAACTAAGTCCCAAGTGTTATTTCTAAGAATAGATTCTATCTCTTCATTCATTGTAGCCCTCCACTCCTTAAATTGACTAGCTTCTTTGTAATTAGTGGGCTCTACAATGTTCAAAACATTTGACATCAAAGCATAGTCTTTCAATTTTAATGGTATTTGAGTCCTCCTACATGATCTCCTTGGTAGGGAACTTACCTCAAATTTATTTTCTTCAACTCTAATTGGGCTTGCATTATCACCTTCATGTTGTTCTTCTTCTTGTTTCTGCTCCAGCTCTCTTTCATCCTCACTGCTTTCATCTATCACCAATGGAATGTGCCAATTATCACCAATGTCATCTTTCCCTTCCTGTACCTGTTCATGAAATACTACATCCCTGCTTGCAAATATCTTACGAGACTCAGGATTGAACAATTTATAAGCTTTAAATTCTGTGCCATAACCAACAAAGATGCATTTAACAACTTTAGGGTCTAATTTCTTCCTATCAGCTTTGGGTATATGGGCAAATGCTTTTGACCCAAATACTCTTAGATGATTTACTGCTGGTTTAAATCCATATAGAGCTTCAAAAGGAGTTTTGAAGCCAAGATATCTGGTAGGACTTATGTTCTTCAAATATACAGCAGTGTTAATAGCCTCTGCCCAAAAACTATTAAAAAGACCCTTACCTTGTAACATGCTCCTTGCGCACTCCACTAAGGTTATGTTCTTGCGCTCTGCAACTCCATTCTGTTGTGGTGTGTGTGGCACTGTAAACTGCTGAACAATCCCGTGAGATTTGCAGAATTTCATGAATTCCCCTAGCTTATATTCTCCCCCTTGATCAGATCGGAGAATTTTTATACTCTTACCAAACTGTTTTTCCACCAAGGTTTTAAATTCTATAAAGCACTGGAAAGTCTGACTTTTCTTACTTAGAAAATAAACCCATGAATATCTAGTGCAGTCATCAGTAAATAACAGAAAATAATATGCTCCACCTAGCGACCTTGTCTCATAGGTCCGCATATATCAGTGTGCACTAGTTCTAAAATATCTGTTTCCTTCCTCCTATCGTGCACAGGAAACTGTTCTCTATGCATCTTACCTAAGGCACAACCATCACAATTTAACTGAGTATTACGAAAGATAGGGAGTCCCTCAACCATACCTTTCCTCTGCAATAACATGAGATCCTGTAAATTCAAATGTCCGATCTGATGCCAGAGTTGTTCGGCTGTCGATCCACTTGCAACCATGGCTCGCTTTGGTATACTTTTCACATCCAACCTGTATAGGCTTCCAATGCGCACGCCAGTTGCAACAATTTCTCTCCTGCAATCCTTTACCACACAATGAGTCTTGAAGAACTCAACTTGCATATCTTGATCAGTTATCATGGATACAGATATGAGATTTTTCTTAATTCCAGGTACATATAAGACATTTTTAAGATGATTGATTTTTCCATTTGGTAACCTAACTGGAATAACCCCATAACCTTTAATCTCGTATCCACTATCATCTCCTAAATAGATTTTCGATCCATATGTACTTTCTTCAAGACTTTCAAAAAATTCCTTTTTACCTGTCATGTGGGAGGATGCTCCAGAATCGACATACCAGATATCGTCCTCATTAGATGCTGAAAGGGCACAGTCGACTGTGAACAGTCGAAATTCATGGCTGAAATCTTCATCTTCTTCAACATCTTCTTTTTCGACAAAGTATCCTCTGTGCTTTGCAGTTGCCAGTTTTCTCTTTGCATCATATGCTTGCTTCTTAAGACATCTATCCTGCATATGACCCTTATTTCCACAGTAATAACATCTTCTTATAGGATTGTTTACAAGCATAACTTTATATGGACTCTTCTGCGATGTACCTCCTCTCTGCTGCAGTTGCGACTGTGATTGCTGCTGTGGCTGCTTCCCTCTGAAAGGTCGCCGTTTTTCCATCAGCGCAAGATCATCGTTCTGGGGGTTCAAGTTCTGTCGCTGCTCCTCCTCTTGCTGCAAGATGCGTGTCAGATCTTCAAATGTCGGCACTTTCTCCCTTGCCGCCAATCCAGTGATGAACATTTGAAATTCATCTTGTCGTTCATTGTGATTGACAAGAATCGAAAACGACCACCTTCTTTCACAAGTATCCCCAATAAATATACATCCTAAGTTAGATAAATAAATAAAACGCGTTCTACTTTCGTCCATCTTAATTAAGAACAACACTTTTTCAAAGGTACCATAATTAAACTTGTGTTGTAGGTGCGAAAAACTTTTGATAGCTCGTCAAGAGATCTCAGGGCATTTTACGATCTACGGTGTGGGGGATAATATTTGTGCAGGTTAGAGACATCTTAACAAAAACTTTGCCTTGTTTTCTAGTTTCATCATTCTAACATCACATAATACTGTGTTCCAATTAAGCCTCTTGCTCATCACTTGTAACTATGGACCGAGCATTCGCACCCTCAAGCAAGGTCTGGATCTTAAACTTCCAGTTCGTAAAGTTAGATCCATCGAGTTTGCCAGACTCGTGGATATAAGATTCCATCGTATTACTCATTTTGATCAAATCTACAAAATGAATCTACTCAACAATAAAAAAAATTGATACCTGTCAAATCTTGTCACCCGATCTGCCACTTTTCTGCCACTTCTCTGCCAGATCTTCTGATCCACCCACTGACAGATCTACAAAATCAATCCCGCTCCGATGAGAAAATCCGTTGTTTTCCAATACAACCAAAAAATCAATCTGATCGAAATTGATCCGATCTGCCTCTCCCGGATAGATCCGCAACTTGTTTGATCTGCTCCTCCGCAAATCGTCAAACGAAGATGAGGATTCCCATGGATCCCCTTGAAGGTGAGTTGGCGCCCTCCCGAACAAACAACCCGCGCCCGGATGAAATCGGTGTAAGTAAAAGACACTTGGCGCGATTTTCCCGTGCGACTCCGCGGCAAGGTGGTATTTCGGCGCGGTGGCGCGATTAACAGCTGAACAGACGTGCCAGTTGCGCTTCCTGGCGCTATTGTCAGCGCGAAAAACGCGCCAACCCCCTTCTACTCAGAAAATTAAAAATCATCTCAGTCCGAGCCAGGTGTTCTGCAGTCCACCTGCTCAATCGAGCACAAAGCTCTCGTGTACACACGGCCACAAAGGCACTTTTAGCCACGAAGGCGATTCTGCCACAAAGGCAAACTGGCCACAAAGGCGATAAAAAATCAGGCTCACCCAATCTGAGCTCTGATACCAAGATAAAATATGCACACAGAATTGAAAGAAGGAGTTGTAGCTCTCAGGTGTGCCCTGCACCTGGAGACTACACTCAGAATAGAGAGAGAACTCTCATGCACTCTACATTCATGAATGAAAGATTACATCATTAAGTACAATACTAGAAGTTAGGAAGTTGCAACCAAACCCCTAATCTCTAGGAACTAATCCTAAACTAAGGAGATACGTTACAACTTATGTAACCTTTTCTCCATTAATATAAAAATAATATAATTATTTTCAACTATATAAGTGTTCTTTACGGTAAAATTTAAGACTTGTGTGTAATTTATTAAGTGTATTTAACTATTACATCAAAGTGTTTTTTGTTTTTTTGAAATTGAATTTGGATTCAATCATTTTTTCCAACTACTTATTTCAATAATATATTATCCAAAATTTGGATTCAATCATTTTTTCCAACTACTTATTTCAATAATATATTATCCCAAATTATATAAGAACGTAAAATGCATATTATTTACCATAACATAAAATAGTAAACATTCTGATTTTACATATCCTGAAGTATATCCGTACCACTTACATTAACAAAGGAAGACCTATTCACTGTGGACTCATCATAATATAGTAATTCTCCAATTTACCCAAGTTGGTGAGTCTTCAATTTGTACGTTGACTCTGGCACAAAACAACTTTAATCAATCCTTTATAAATTAAAATTGAAATATGCTGCGTTTCCTGGCTCTCTTACTCACATTGCATTTAATCAACCTTCATTAAAAATGTCTATGCTGACAATCATGCTCTGTTTTCCATTCACACAGATTTAATAAAATAAAAATAATTTAGCAATGGCTACTCTGATAATCCACTGATAATTCATTCCAGAAATGATTATTTAATCATCATCTTCTTCTTCTTTTTTTTTTGGGTGACTGCACGTTTTCAAACAGTCAAATTCTATAACCAGACTGTGAAGTAAAACTCCATGAAAAATGTGTGTACCAACGCCAATGTCAGCATTATCAGAACTAAACAAATTTTGACATATTGGCTGTGCTGTGATCTGGATATCCACACATGGATACACCTTACAAGATACAACCCTGCTTATCTTGAGCCCTGAGCAGGGATGGAATTTGACTGACCGTTACTGAGTGATTTGCCAGTCAAATACAATAAAAAAGAAATTTTAATCGGGCAACTTTGTGTGATAATATGACCTAAACAAATAAGTTGTAGAAATTGACAATTTTGACTGGTTCTTCAGATTTCGAATTGCAGTACTCTTAAAAAAGTTCAAAGAATAATTTAGAAATTTTGGTAAAATTAAATCTGGGTTACAGTAGTTAAACTTCGGTATTTTTTGATGGTGCTGAATCTATTTCCACCATCAAAAATGCAATTCAAACACTCCAACTATCTGATTTTATGAAAATTTGTTTACCAGATTTCTGCAAAAAAAATACTACAGTCCTGACTATTCTGTTACAACAAAAACTATCATCCAAGCTATTTTTAAAATTTTGTTTACAAGTCACGGCAAAAAAACTACTCTAAACTCTATAGATAGTTTTAAATAAAATTATATACATGATTTACTTTTTGAGTTTTTTAGATTGTAAATTTAGATATTTAATGGATATAAATTAGTAAAGTTAATCGTTGATTTTGTTTTGTGTTCATTGAATGTATAAATATCCAGTTCATTAATTCTATTCAGTATTCATTAAATATAGATGTTTAGTTTATTAAATATCAAAAATTTCAAATTTATATATAAAAAATTTAGCTATGAAAATTGGTTTAATTGGTCTAATTCTAATAGCTAAAAGCATTTTTCTAATAAAAAGAAATTATGAGTCAATTTTCTTAGAAACCCTCGAAGTTAGACTATGTTAATAAATAAATAAAATAGATCTCATCGAATGAATCTGCCCATCTTCTAAAAATAAAAACTTAATTTAAATAATTTATTTTAAACTTGTTATGATAAAACATAAAACTATAGATTAAGATTGGTTTAAAATTTTATTAAATACACAAAATCTTCAATCAACTTAAAAATAGCATAACATATATATACTGCATTTCAAACTTGCTATTGTAAAACATAAAACTATGAGTAAGCATTTGATATTAAAGTTATCATCCACTGCATGGACAAAATTACTCTTAAAATTTAGTCATAAAATTATACCAAAATCAAACTCCATAAATGAAATTATTCCAAGATCACACTGTAAAATTACTCTCAAAATTTAGTCATAAAATTATACCAAAATCAAACTCCATAAATGAAATTATTCCAAGATCCCACTGTAAAAATGCACCATTAGACTTAGATGTAAAAATGCACCATTAGACTTAGATGCGAGTAAAAACTGTGTCGAAGTTGTAATTGGTTATCAGGTTAGTTTGTGGAGTAGTTTAATTGATTATTACAATGTTACGCAGTATTATATAAATCTGAAATTCAAATTCAAGGTGCAAATCCCTGAAAACTATTATCATGTGATGTGAGTTTGTGGAGTAATTTAATTGCCCATTACAATGTTACGAAGTATTATATAAATCTGAAATTCAAATTCCTGAAAACTCAAGAAAGATTAAAAAAAACTAACTTTAGATTTGGGAATAATATATAGAGAATAAAAACTGAAAAGATGAAATCGCAGTGCATCTACCAACGCTCAATATTAACAATACTGAGCAAAATTTTGACATATTGCCCTCCTCTGGGCCTCCTCTGATATGTATCCAGTCCAGTAGTCCGGCTCGTTCGTTCACTGTGAGAGTAACTCTCATTGATATGTATTTACAGAAATGCAAATAGAGTTAAACAGGATGATATACATATATTCTACTGATGAAATAAAACTATCAGCCAATACCTATTCATAAAGTTTACAGTTTCCATCTGAGAAGTGGCCAGGCTTCATAAATATTCGATTGACAAAAATGTTTCTAAACAATAAGAAACTATTCCAAGACTCTACAAAACAATCCTACTCCATTGCTATTTTGTTTCAGACATCCACAAATTGTAATTTCACCGTACTTCCAGCCAAACTATCAGAACTAAGAGCTGGGTTTGCTGTGTCAAGTACTACTGGGTGCACTGCATTTGCATGATATTTGCAGGCCAAGCAATGCTCATGCAGTTCCTGCCAGCACCCATCATCAAAGTTCAGAGCATAGCTTCCAGCATCATATTTGAATCCCTGAGATGGCCTTCTTGTAGCTATCATGTTTCTCAACTTGGCTCTGAGCTTCCAGAACAGATGCCTACAGCTGATCTTGCCACACCCCATGTCCAACTCTTCCTTACCCATATCTACCCACAGGCAGCCCTTCTTGGTTCTGATCCAACACCACCACCATTGCCACAGCTCTTTGTTGCCATGGGTATTCATAGATGCAGGATCTCTGTCAGATGATGGAGGTTCTTCACAGTGAGGAGAATAGCCTCCCACATTGAGGCAATATCCCATTCTGAAACTTGCAGCCCAAGGATCTCTTAAATGAAATGGTTGACCAAGGCTCACAGACACCTACCCTGCAGTATTCCTAATTTCACAGGGTTCCACATTCCCTTTGCTACAACCACATGAGCATGTCAAATGATATTGCCATTAATACTGGAGCTCTGCAGGGAAGGAACTGTGGGGCAAGAAAAATACATAAATTAGAAGCCAGCGGTGAGGTCTCAGACATGACAAGCGTAATGGCAGGGGAATCTTGTGAGAGTACTATCCTCTGTGCAGACATTTCTTAAACCTTTCACATGGTCCCAAGGGCTGTGACAGGAGTCTGTTCCCAAGTTTCAATCAATCTCAGAAGAGACTGTATGGAGCCACTAACAGTCTGCAGAAACACAGAGTACGTGGTAATAAAAAACTCTGAAGCCCCAATGGCAGTCAGCTGTAATTATAACTTTTGCTCGTGTATTCATTTTTAGGGATTCACTCCCTTGACAAATCACCGAACTTCCATTTCTGCTCATGTGACAGCTAATTGGGCCTTTGGGAGTCGGGTCCCTTTTCGCGTTGCTCCAGACCAGACAGAATCAAGCGAAGTCAGAGTCCCCAGTCATTGTTCAATGGTTTTATATTCGTATGCTCAGGTTTTCACTACATACTTCTAATGGCACTCTGTACGTTTAGGCTTTCCTCATTAAGTTTAAATTTCACGCGCAATCTGACATGGCCTTATCCATGAGACAGTGCATGGAAAGCGCCGCAGGGGAGTAGAAAAACCGGTTAAATTTTTGCCCCATTTTCCCATTGGCCACAAATAGATTCAAGGATTGTGATCTTTACTGCACAATTTATTCTATACATCTGATATGTACAATTTATAACATATATATAGAGGATATTTTCAATTTATGGATAGACAAATTTTTGCTTTATTTTATTAATAAAAACTTTTCAAAATATTTTGCTTTATATATATTTTGAAAATTATCTAAATTCAATTTGTTATATTGCAAATTTCTTTTTATTAGTAATTTTCAAAAAAATTGGTACCATACATATTACATTAAAATAAATTTAAATAATAATAAAATTTTATTGGTAAACATCATATTTGTAAACATGATATTTAAAAAATTCATATTAAAATTCAGTTAATAATTATATAAACATTTAAGATTTATAATAATATCTTCTCTTTCACACACAAAATCAATACTATATACTTCACATTAAACAATTTAGTTATAAATATGTTAAAGAAAAATGTCATACAATTATGCATTAAGAGTATTTTAATAAAATTGAAAGTATAGAGCTTTCTAATAGAAAGATGTTAAATTTATATATAATATAAAAAATATTATAAAGAATAACCAATGTAAATTTATATTAACTCTTAATCTATAAATAGTTTAGAAAATTGAATTTTAATATATAAATCTATATTAACTCTTAATCTATAAATTGTTTAGAAAATTGAATATATATATATATATATATATATATATATATATATATATATATATATATATATATATATATATATATATATATATCAAGTTTTACACTCACAAAGAATGAGTTTGCATTTTGTGTTTAAGAGATATCTTATTCTTTATATTTAAATCAAAATCGTGTAAAAATATGTATTTTTATTACTACACAAAGTTCTATTAAATTTGAATTAATTTTGCAAAAAAAATATTTACTTTTATTATATTTTTATTTAATTAAAATTAATAAAATAATGAAAATTAATTTTATAAAAAGTAAATTAATAAAATAATTAAAATTAATTTTCTAAAAAGTAATCCATTCTTATAATTTTTGTTTGATAAAATTAATAATTATAATTAATTTATATTAATATATTTTTAATTACATCAATTACATATGAATATTCACTTGGAAAATAATAAATAATAAAGTCCAAAAAAATCATAAAAAAATAATATTAAAATTTAAATTAAAAAAAAAAGAGTTAAAATAAAGAAAAATGAGATAAGGTTAAAATTAACTCATCTGTGAAGGTTTATAAGATTTTATAAATCATAATTTATATTATAATATTTTTTTGAATAATAAAATAATATGATTAGATTAATATTAAATATTGATTTAATAATTTAATAATTTAAAATAAGATATATTAAATATACAATTTATAAAAAAATTATGATAATATGATTAGTTTAATATTAAATATTGATTTAATAATTTAAAATAGTTAATATTAAAAAAAAATTAAAAAAAAATTATGACAAAGGAAAATTAATAAATTTTAGGAAAATATTATAATAAATGAATAATTGATTAAAAATTTGATATAAAAATTAAAGATTAGCTTTTAAAAATCAAAGCACAATATTTAAATGTGAAAATTATATATATAATCACAAAAGGGTGTGTATTCAGTATTAAAATCCTAAACAATCATGATAGCAATGGGAAAAGGCTACTTAGGATCATTAAGACTATTCCCCCAACTTGTAGTTGGAGGATCATCATCCATAAGCTCAATAAGTCCCTCGAGTCAAAGGGGATCTAAGTGCTTGGACCCCTCCAAGATTACTAATGCTAACAAGAGAAACTATTGGTCCATCTACAAAAGTCCAAGAGTTTAACTATATCTTCTCTCCCATCATTCTTGAAAGGTCTAACATCTTACCTTATGTGTAGGTCAAATGAAAATAGAGTTTGTTATGCTCAAATGCAAATAGAGTTTGTTATGCTAGAAAATCTAGAACCTATAGAATTGGGTTGAGAAGGAAATCCCTAAAGAATAAAGGCATTGTGTAGATTCAAAGGCACCATACTCATGATACATGAGGTTGTATAAGAATAACCCAACATTACACTGAAAATAGTTTATATCTAATCACTTTCTAAAACTATACTTCAATCTACTTAATCAAATTTATATGTAATAATACAATTATGAAAAAAAAATAAAAAATAATAGAAAGTCACAATATCACTAAATAAAAAATAATTAAACATTGTTCTAAAATCTATAATAACATTTTAATTTAAAAAAAAAAATCCAATAACATAAAACTCCACTTTGGAAAAAGGTGATCACTTAATAAAAACTTAATAAAAAAACCAATAAAAATCGTTAATACACAAAGTCCATTGAAACCCAAAAAGAAAAAACTATGCATTAAAGTTTTCATCTCAACCACATGATGAATATCATTGATTTTGCATTGCCAAATAAATTAATCTTTTAACAATTATATGAAACCCCACCACCAAACCAATTCCTCTTAATATATATATATTTTTTAAATTTAATTATAAAATTCTAAACAATTTTAAAAATAAAGTAATCAAACCTTTTAATATAACCTTAATCAACAAATTGTGTTCAACGTACCTTCAAAACAAGACTCGAAATAAAACCATTTATAAATATAGCCACATTGTAACACCCTCTGAACAAAGCCATTTATAAATATAGCCAGATTGTAACACACTAAAACAACACCCTTCCCCATTTCCAATCAAGCCACTCAACAAGAAGCCTGGAAAGTCAAACTTTTGCTTAGAGTGGTTATTTTTCATTTTGATCAAACTTCTTTCTTGATATATGGGATGAACTGCCTTGAGATCTACTCCAAGATGGCAATTTCTATGCATTCCTTTACTCTATGGATATCTTCAGGAGGATGTTAGGGAACTAATGTTTCTATGCATTCCTTTACTCTATGGATATCTTCAGGAGGATGTTAGGGAACTAATGTAAAGAGCAAGATTTATTCTTATTAGTTGATAGTTACAGTTTATTACAATTAACTAATCTAGAATTAGGATACATAATGTTTCATAGATTTCATGGAAGTTCTAGCCTGTTATTTTAAATTTTCCCTGAAGTTTTTAATATATTATTTTAAACTTTTGCTGCAATACATAATACATAGTATGACACAACTTTTTAATATAATTGATTAAAGTTACTTTAATTTAAAAAATTAAAATTAAAATATATAAATATGTATCATTATGCTTAGTAATGATGTGAAAATAAAGAGTCCTATACTATGTAACAAATGTTTTCTATTATGAAATTGTTTGACCTAATTCTACTAACAAACACAACATGTGCATTTTTCATAATCAAAAGACTGGCTTTTTATTAAAACTTTAAACAGTTTATATGAGATTCTCAAGACAACAGACCTTGAATCTTGAAATCAATAGTCTCTTTATGGCTCGATTCCATATAAACATAACCATGTTATGATGGGGATGAATGTTCCCCTTTACAAGTCCATGTGAAGCTAACTTTTCAATTCATTTAAATTATAAAATCATATATACCTTAATGTTTTTCAAAGCATATCCCTAGCATTATTCACTTGCATTGGTACCTGTGTGGGTTCTATTCTCAATACATAACAATGTTAAAGAGTTGGGTTCTGTTTTGGTTTAGATCTGTCAGAGTTTAACATAAGAAAAATGTATGGATTTAGTTGAAAATCCTCATCCAATACATTTCAAAAAATCAACCATAGGCCATTTAAACAAAGGCTTTTATGGTCAAGAAAATATTATATTATTTAACATTAACACTACTCGCCATTTAAACAAAGGCTTTTATGGTCAAGAAAATATTATATAAAGGCTTTTATGGTCAAGAAAATATTATATTATTTAACACTAACACTACTCGTTGAAACTTTTGTGGAAGACTTGAAAAGCATTCTGGGACTGATTGGATTCTGAGATAGTTACTTTATCAATTAATGAGCACGTTATTATTGTTAAAAAATATTTTTAACAAGTTCCAAACTCATTTTATTATGTTAATTATTGAAATTGAATTTGGGTGAGGAGGATTTTGTGAATTCATTAATATTAAATTAGATTGATTTTATTTCAATAATTTACATAAAATTTAAAATAATATTTTATTTAAATAAAATTTCTGAACTTATTATAAAATAAGTATATGTTGAAAATGACACCAAGAGAGGTTTTAATTTTTTTTTTTTTGAATTAAATTATCAGAAAATTTTAATTCTACATCACATGACAATTTGTATGAGTTAACTAAGTTAGTTTGATTTAGTTGGTTGAGTTAATTCGAGTTGAGAGCCTAACTTGAGTCATGTAGAGTGTCTCCTACTTTATAGGAGTCTGGGTTGAGTTTATTTTGAGTTGTAATTAATTAGTTCAGTAAAAATGAGTTAAAGTTAGTTAAACTAGTTCCAATTGTTGGAGGAACTAATGGGAGGTCAAGTAGTGGGGTGTGTACTCTATGATCAACTCGTTAAGTGATAAATCAGCGACAAATAACTCATGCATGTGTGATCGACGAGTTACCCACTTGAGATTGGAGTTCAAGGGCAGTGTACTATCAATTGTATAATAATCCAAATTGTACAGATGGTGTATGCAATGAGATGAAGGCCTATGATAGATTGTGCAGTTATGGATGAGGAATTTCCCTAATTAATAGGGGCTAATTCCCAAGGAAACATCGCAAGGAAATAGGGACATGAGCAAGCATAAGATTGGTTAAGTATTGGCCAAGGCTTGTCTAGGAAGCAGTGAGATAGATTTTGATAGTGCAAAGGTTATTCGGGCTTGAACAAAGCATTGTAATCTTCTCATATTTCTCTGACTAATGCAATATACAGATAGGAGGGGTTTTTAACTGTGGCTTTCCCTAGGAAATCATTGTGTAATGTGTTGATTTAAATATTTCTCTTGCATGCTTTGTGATTTCATGACCGTTTAATTATTTCCACAGTTGGTAGAGTAGATTCAAGTCTATTGTTTTAGTAAATTACAATTAGCATTTTGAATCTACAAGGAATTTCTGCATGGTATCAAAGCTAAAATCAAGAGAAGAATATGAAGTTGCCTTTGTAGGATCGAATTTGTAGAATCAAATCTTCAGGGCTAGCAGGATGGCCTTCTACAGTTTGAGACTCGAATATGACCTTGAGGGTATGGTTCGAATTATATTGCTTGGAAGGACAAAATGGAGGATGTCTTGGAAGATAACGGGTTGAAGGAATTCATAGATACTAATATTCCTAAACCTCCAGCATTTGATGCTCAAGATCTAGAAGAGTGGAAGAAGTGTGTTGCAAAAGCGAGGAGGATCATATTGGAAGGAGTTTGAGATCATATTGTCTCGAACCTCCACGGGAACGAGAATCCATATGCAATGTGGCAAGCCTTGATAGACTTGTTTAAGAACAATAGTGACCACAAGAAGCTAACATTGAAGGACAAGCTTTGGAAGATCAAGATGGAAAAGGGCGACACAATACCACAGTACTTCAACAAGTTCACCCAATGTCAGGATGAGCTTGGGAGTGTTGGTATTACAGTTGCTGAAGAAGATATGGTCAACTTAGCACTTCTAAGCCTTCCCAAGAGCTGGCACAACTACTAGGATTTGGTAATGGGAGGGAGAAGCTACCAAAGTGGTAGCGCTTGTGGTCTAACTTGATGCAAGAAGAGACAAGGTGGAACACCAGAGATAGAACCTCATCCATGCATGATGATCAAGAGAACTGTGCCTTGGCTGGAAAGGAAAAGAAAGGGAAAGGGAAGAAATCCCAATCCAAAGGAGATTCTAGTCAAGCAGGAAAGAAGAAGGACTTGTCAAAGATTACATTTTTTAACTGTCATGAGCTAGGACACTATGCAAAGTTTCCGCACAAGAAGGTCAGCAAGAAGCCCTCAAGAGGAGCAACAAGTGAATCTCTGACTTCATAATTCGAGTTGGACTTCACCCTCATTGCATGCATGGTGACATCGGTGGTGGGTAGTGTGTGGTATCTAGATAGTGGAGCCTCATTCCATATGACATGTAACAAAGAATTTCTCAGTGACTTGGAGGAGAAGGACCTCCAAATGCACATCGAGATGGGAGATGATGGAAGGTATAGCACGACCGATATCAAAACTGTTACTTTTTTGAGAGAGTTTGGTTCTCCTCTCACATTAAAAGATGTCGTGTCTGTTCTAAGTCAGAAGAAGAATTTAGTTTTAGTTGTTATGATGGAAGACCGTGGCTACGATGTGATATTTAGAAAAGGAAAGGCTTTCCTTTGTCACATCGCCACAGGACAAGTGAAGCGAATCGGGATTAAGGTGAAGAACCTTTACAAATTAGATGTAAAATACTATGTTTCCTTGAGCACGGAAGCAGAGAAGGTGTAGAGCCGATACATTGGTGAATTATGGCATAGGTGACTTCACCATTTGCACCATGAAGCTTTGAAGATCATGCAGTATATTTATACAGGACTTCCCAAGGGTGCACTAGAGTAGAGAGATACATGCAAAGGGTGTACATTGAGGAATTACACCAAAGCCACCTTTCATGATAAGGACAGTTGAGCACAAGCGGTCCTTGAAAGACTTCACTCAGATGTGTGTGGACATTTCTCGAAAACCTCCATGACAAAGCACATGTATTATGTTATATTTGTAGATTATTTCTCATGTAAGTGCTAGATATTCTTCATGTAGAATAGAGACTAGACATTCTCAAAATTTTGTGAATTTTAAAGCACTTGTTGAGAAAGACACATGAAGGAAAGTGAAGGCTCTTAAGAGTTATAATGGTGGAGAATATGTGTTGAATGAGTTCAAGAAATTCTATGCATCAGAAGGAATTCAATGGGATTTGACAACATCCCATAACCCACAACAAAATGGGGTTTATGAGAGGAATAACAGGATTATTGTGTGATATTCATGAGTGATGTTGCATGATCAAGGCCTACCATTGCACTTGTGGGCTGCAACATACAACACATCGGTATATGTGCAGAACAGGAGTCCTCATCAGATTCTCGGGATGAGTACACTAGAAGAAGATTTTTCAAGTAAGAAACCAGATGTGGCACACTTCATGATCTTTGATTCATCAGTTTACTGCCATGTTTCCAAGGATGCAAGGAAAAAACTAGAACCAACAATAGAGTTAGGCATATTTGTGGGGTATAATGATACACCTCACAACTACCGGGTGTATATGCCATCTGACAAGATGATAGTTGTTTGTAAAGATGTGAATTTTGATGAAGGTAAGGCCATGAGATGTTCCCTTGAGAGGGAGATTTAGTTCCATGCATATGAGGAGCTTTTAGCTCCAAAGGAAGAACCTTGGGATGTTGTGGAGCAACCACAAGCATAGGAGTAGAGAGTGGAAGCACCCATTAATGCAAAGACATCCAGAGATGGAAGGAAGTGCACCAAAGAGGCTGACATATTGATGCAGGATTCTAGAGAGAATGTGGGAGCACCCACATCACAACGTAGGCAAAGGAAGTAACCAACCGGTACACTGGCTACATGGCTCTGATGAGAGAGAGTGTAAAAACTGAGCCATCATTATTCAAGGAAGCAATGTAGAAGCCAACATTTGGTTGATTCCATGGTAGAGGAATATGATTCCATTATCAGGAATAGTGCTTGGGAATTGGTCGCAAGGCTAGAGGAAAAGTCAGTGGTAGGTTCCAGGTGGGTTTACAAGGTGAAGCAAGCAGCATATGGGAGTGTCGAGAAACATAAGGCCATATTTGTAGCCATTGGGTTCTCTCAGGTGGAGGGAATTTATTACAAGGATACATTTTCTCCAGTAGCAAGGTACTTTTCAAGCAGATCAATTCTAGCACTTTCAACGCAGATGGGATGGAATATACATTAGATGGATGTGAAGAGAACTTTCCTCAATCGAGTGATTGAGGAAGAGGTGTACATAGAGAAGCCGAAAGGATTTAAGACCTTCGACAGAGAGTCACAAGTTTGCAGACTCAAGCAAGCGTTATATGGATTGAAACAAACACCTTGTGCTTGGTACATCAGGATTGACATCCATTTCACTAGGTTGGGATTCACCAAAAGTGATAAAGATGCAAACCTTTACCACATTGTTGTTGATGGTAAATTGTTGATTATAGTATTATATCTTGATGATTTATTTCTAAAAAGTGATGAGAAGCTGATAAAATCTTACAAAGAGGATTTGGCAAGAGAATTCAAGATGAAAGACATGGGGATCATGCCTTATTTCCTTGGTTTGGAAATTTGGCAAGGAGACGGGGAATTGTTTGTCTCTTAGGGAAAGTCTGCCAATGAGATACTGAAGAAGTTTCATATGAAGAGAAGAAAACCCATGGAGACTCCTATAGCAGGGAATTAGAGGAAGGAAGATGCTACTTTAGGCGAAGTGGTAGAGGCTATCATTTATAGGAAGCTTGTGGGTTCACTTATGTACTTGATGAACACACAACTAGGCATGTGTTATGCAGTTAACTAGCTTAGTCAAGCAATGGTTAATCCAACCAAACTCTATTGGAAGGAAACTAAACATGTGTTGAGATACCTTAGAGGCACCATTCGGTTTGGTATTTGGTACAAACAGACAAAGGGAGTGAAGTTGCAAGGCTTCAAAGATGAATATTGTGCAAGGAGTCCATAAAAAAGGAAGAGCACATCAGGAGGAATCTTCAGTATCAGGTCAACAATTATTTCTTGGTACAACATGAAGTAGAGATTAGTTGCACTCAGTTCAACATAAGAAAAGTACATGGTTCCTAGTCAAGTAGCTTGTGAGGCTACCTAGATGACTAAGATCATTGTTGGGTTATCTAGTCAGTAGATGTATCCTAAAGCAATTTACTGTGACAATCATAGATGTATCAAAATATTTGTGAATCTAGTTTTTCATGATCGGTCCAAGCATATCGACATCTAGTATCACCATCTCAAAGATTGTGTGCAGAGGTGGATCATGTTGCTAGAGTACATTCCTACAGAGGAACAAGATGTGGATATATTGACTAGGGCATTGTCAAGAGGAAAATTCGAGTTCCATAGAGGAAGGATTGTGGTATATGATAATCCCTTTCTTGCTGAGAGGGAGTGTTGAAAATGGCACCAAGAAATATCCTAATTTAATTTTCCCTTGAATTAAATTAGGAGAAAATTGTAATTCCACAACACAAGACAACTTGTACGAGTTAAATAAGTTAGTTTGACTTAGTTGGTTCAGTTAATTTGAGTTGAGGGCCTAAATTGAGTCATGTAGAGTGTCTCCTACTTTATAGGAGCCTAGGTTGAGTTTATTTTGAGTTGTAATTAATTAATTCAGTAAAACTGAGTTAAAGTCACTTAAACTAGTTCCAATTGTTGGAGGAACTAGTGGGAGGTCAAGTAGCAGGGTGTGCACTCTCTGATCAACCAATTAACTAATAAATTAGCCATAAATAACTCATGCATGTGTGATCTATGAGTTACCCAGTTGAGATTGGAGTTCAAGGGCAATGTACTATCAGTTGTATAATCATCCAAATTGTACAGTTGGTGCATCCATTCAGAGGAAGGTCTATGATGTATTGTGCAATTATGGATGGGGAATTTCCCTAATTAATAGGGGCTAATTCCCAAGGAAACAACGCAAGGAAATAAGGATTTGGGAAAGGAGAAATTTTTTTAAGTATTGGCCAAGACTTGTCTAGGGAGTAGTGAGATATATTGTGATAGTGTAGAGGTTGCTCAAGCTTGAACAAAGCATTATAATCTTCTCATATTTTTTTGACAAATGAAATATATAGATAGGAGGGGTTTTTAGCTGTGGCTTTCCTTGGGAAATCATTATGTAATGTGTTGATTAAATTCTTTCTCTTGTATGCTTCGTGATTTCGTGATCATTCAATTGTTACCACGATTGGTGGAGGAGATTCAAGTCTATTGTCTTATTAAATTACAATTAGCAGTTTGAAATTTGAGTAAAAACTTTGGGAGATAAGTTGAAAATACAAGTTGAAAAAATAGTTTTTTCTTTTTTTCCTCTAAAATTTGATGATGTAATCAAATCTTATTTTATTATTTCCACTATTATTTTATAATTTCTTCAGGAGGCCCATTTTAGACCTCAAAATTCCCCTAATGATCAGTTAGATGAAATCAGTCTGCTCATTTCATAAAAGAATAACCTCATACATCATTGAAAGTTTGATCACTGAGTAAAATAATAAAAAGCTCAATAGCTTGCAACAAATTTTCAACTAGAATCGAATAACTCACTAACTCTTCCTAGCTCTAGCTCTGATCTATTTATTCTATAGGGCAGCTACCAACAACTCCCTAGAAAATAATGATTGAGTCCACTTGACTCCGAGTAAACAAAGATTGAGTGCTCTGCTCTTTGAGTTGCTTGGCTGCCTCTAGAACTCAAACTGCCGGAGAGAATCTCTAGGGTGATTGAGTCCACTTGACTCCAAGTAAACAGAGATTGAGTGAACTCCTCTTTGAGTTTCTTGGCTGCCTCTGGAACTCGAATTGCTGGAGAGAATCTTTGGGGTGATTGAGTCCACTTGACTCCAAGTAAACAAGGATTGAGTGCACTTGGTCTTGAGTCGCTTAGCTGCCTCTGAAATTCAAATTGTTGGAGGGGATCTCATGAGGATCCTTTGGTTGCCTTTGAGAGTTAAGGAGGGTGAAAAACTCCCTTGAATCTCTCGAAGATTTCTCCCTAATTTCCTGATATTGTGCTCATTTATTCTCCAATATTTATCTTCCAGTGGCAAGGATCAAGTCCCTAAATCATATCCTTTTCCAAATCTGCATAATCTGCCAAATATTCTCACAATATTCTACAAAAATAAACAATATTAGGCACAAATATTCAATTACCTTTAAACCTTCCTAAGAAAATATTAAAGCATAAGAAAACATTATTAAGTGTAGAAGGAGAGATTTCATATATCTTTTTATGTGAATAAGAGAGGTAGACGGGCCTAATAAAGGTTATATGGGCCTTAATTTATGTATAATTTAGAGGCCCATCATCACCCCCCTACTGAAGCTGTTGCTCATCCTCCGAGAAACCTATTCATCCCCCCTTCCTTATGGTTCTTCCTGCATGCTAGCTTATTTCATTTTTTTTATTGGCCCATGCGTTGCTCCTCCTGCTAATCTTCTTTCTATTCTTCTTGCATTTATTCTCGTAGGTGCTTCATGGAGGTCCTCAGATGCCTTAAGAAAATTTGTTTTGCATGCCAAGAGGTGGTGGATCCACCTTTTATTTTATTTTATTATTATTATTTTTTAATTGTATGCAGAATAAACTCACAGTTCTTTTTTTCTGTGAACTGAGTTCACCCTTGGTTACCCCTTGGAACTCCTTGTCTTCCATTACAATGAACTGCTTACTACACACTTTCTCAAGTTCTTTTTACATTTGTCTTGTTCCTCTTCTTGGTGGAAAAAGTGAGGCTAGTTGCTAGATAAGGTTGAGGTTGCTCTGCTACTGATTTTGGCTATATAAAAAGCTTTCCTTCTCACACTTTTTAATTTTTATTAAGCTAAAATAGATTCGAAGAAAGGGTTAGATGATTGCATACCTGAGCCTTACCATTGATTTGTTTTTGCAGGTGATGTTGAAGCTGCTGATATGGATGCTGAAGCTGTCTTCGGTGGTTCTGAAGCTGCTCTAAAGCTGCATGTGATAATATGATTAAAGGTCCTTTTGGAGCTTCTGATCACAGGAGGAGGAAGTCCAAGTTTGAATGCCTTTGACCAGGGTGTTGACCAAATTTTCTTTTTGTGCCAATTTGTTGTTTTTCTGCTTGGAAAGGCTGGAGAGCACCTGCATTCATCAGAGAGAGATACATGGAGAAATGCATTTTTTTTTTTTTTTTTAAGAAGGCCTACTAACTGCCTCAATGAAGTTTTCTACTAGTAGGTCTTCCTAGGCACCTCAAAGGAGTTTTTCACCTAGGATCTTTTATTTTTTCTCCTTTTATTTTTTTAACCCAATGATCGCCTCATGGAGGTTTTCAATCAGTGAGTCAATCTCAGAAGCCTCAAAGAGGTTTTCATCTAAGATTTTATTCTTTCCTTTTTTTTTTTCTTTTTTCACTTTCCTACTCTACTTGAAAAAACAAAACCTTTTTCAACTATAGGAATACTTCCAATGGAACCATGTACACTTCAGGATGATAGATAAATTCAGGTGCACACTTTGAATACATGCTCTGACATGTACCTGAATATAAGAGATGAATTACTTTGACTGGGATTGTATCAAGTATTGTTGGAGAAGAGTGTGTTTCTACAACTTAATGACTGTTTGGAACCATACGTCAATATAGTTGTGATGTCCTTGGTCCACTTGCTGAGTTGGATCACCTTGGATGTCCTCTTCTATTATGACATTCAAATCTTCCTCTTTTTGCTGATTTTTCTCTTGAGCACATGGAGGAAATGCTGGTAAACACGAGGAAACTTTCTCAACATATGATTCTGATGTCGGCTATTCATCAAGTGCAACCCTTGATCTTTTGATCTCCTCATTTGGATCTTCTTCTTCTTGATGTTGTCCTTCAATGACATTAAGACAATCTCTTCTTTGAAATACCTTTCTTGAACTAAGATGTAGACCATTTAGATCACGATGATATGTTTGGTAGTGTTGTACCTCAACATTGTAAGTGGGCCGAGATACTTCATGGTGTGGGTTTGGAAATGGTGGTACAGGTAATTGAGTGGGGGTGGATATATGGGATGGATTTGGTTGAGGCTGTGGTTGTGGTGGAGGTGGATGGTAGGGATAGCATGGAGTTGGGTATGGAGGATATTGAGGGAAATATTGAGGATGTTGAGGATTTTCCCAATAAGGACATTGCCAACCATGTTGCCAAGATTGGTTTTGGGGTTGAGATGGCCAATGTTGCCAAGGAGGGAGTGTGTCCCAATTAGTTTGATATGGATGTGAATAAGCTTGAAATTTCGAAGTGGGTCCTTGCATCAAGTTGACTAGGCTTCCAGGGTCTCCTTGGAGGTACATAACATAGCTTCTTTGGTGGTTTCCTTGCTCCATTGTCTTCCTGGTAAACTTCTTTAAACTCGGGGAATGATGAAAAACATTTAGTAGCATATGATTCTGCATGGATAACAAAAATATCAGCATCTTCTTTTTGCTCATTTTTCATTCTTAACATTTCTACCTGTTCACTTAGATTGCTAAGAATTTTTGTTTTAAAGTTATCAAGAAAATTTCCAAGTTCATCTTGCCTTACCAATGTTGATGCTGTCTTACTTACTCTTTCCCTTCCTCTTGATATGCGTTTGCATGTTTCACAAATTTATTCAAATGACAATTGGTATACATCTCCTCTACTCATGAGATTAAGGAGATCAATCCACTCTTCCCTAATTATTCTAAGTTAGAGGGTTTTCAATGTGTCAAATCCTAGATGACGCAATGTTTCCCTCTTAACATTATCCATGAACCTCTCTATTAGATCCTCAAGGCTCTCATCCTCTTCTTGGTTCATTCTAAAAATTCTTATCTAAGATCACGACCTTTATATTTTTCTAGAAATATCTTTTGCATATCATTCCATGATCTTATTGAATTAGTACCTAGACTCATGAACCATTTAAGAGCTCTATATTTCAATGTTGCAGAAAACAATCTCAGTTTTTGAGTGTGTGATAAGTAGCCAAAATACCTACAAAGTATCTCGAATTCAAAGAGAAATTTCTTCGGATCCTCTGTCCTCATACCATGGAATTTGGGAAGGAAATATGGAGGGATGTTCTTCATATGTACATTGATGTACATATCTTGAATGGGAAACCCAATAAGATCTTATTCATTGTCATCATATCCATCCATCTCTTCTTCCTTCAAAAGTGTATGGTGGTGTGGTTCTTATTGAACCACGTGGTCAAGTGGGGGTTGGTATTGGAGAAGTATTTAAAAAAAAAAAAATTATGAGTATCCCTACTCCTATGAGGCATAAAAACCAGTGTTTTTTTGTTTGTATGTTTAGCATTATTTTATTCTTTCCTTTTTCATGTTGTTTTTTTGTTTGTATTTTTCAATATTTCGGAAACAACATGAAAAAGGAAAGCATAAAATAATGTTAAAAAAAAATCAAAGCATCTACTAGACACCTCCCCAGAAACGATGCCAAAAAGTGGTGTGCCCTGGTATTGAACCAAGAGTGTTGCAGCTCCCAGGGGCTGCCTTACTTTACTTTATCAGCCCAGGGTTCGTACAAACTTGGAGGTGACAGTGCTATATACACAATAGATGAATTATGCTCATGTAATCCTCTCCTGCTTTATGAAAGGGTGTTATTTCTTAAATTGTGATAAGGATTGGAAAGTAAGTTGTTGGAAGGAAATGACAGAAATGAAACTAAACTAAATTGCTGAAAAAAAAATGACAGAAAGAAACTAAATTAATTTGCTGAAAGGAAATGACTGGAAAGAAACTAAACTAAGTCGCAGAAATGAAACTAATTTAAACCACACTTAACTTGGCCAATCGGCTAAATGCACTATATTTATCCCATGGCCTCTCTACCATGCTTCTACCCATGCAATTAAGCTATCCATGACTTAATCCTAATTGAAAAAGGGTTGATTTGCAGCTTGGAGGAAAGAAAAGGGCTAAAGAGGCTAATGGAGGGCTCAATACATGAAACAAGGCTTAGAAGTACAAAGTGGGGGTTTAAACCTGAAAAAAGCTTTATTATAGCGCAACAATGGCTTTGGAGCGGAATGAATTGAGAAGTGCGATGGCAGAGACGTGATAGAGACAAAATTTGCAATATGTGATATCTTAATCGCAACATTGCAAAATTGGAGCGGTAAGCGTTAAAGAAAAAAACAAAAACCACAATTTGCAATGTGAAATACAAAGTGGTGATGTGGAGGTGGGGCCGATATCGCAATCGCAATATTACAGATTTGGAGCAGTAAGTGCTAAAGAAAGAAACAAAAAGGTTGCGATGAGAGAATTGTGATGCGGCGACAATATCGTATCAGTGTTCGGAAGCAATAAGTGTTAAAGGAAACAGGGAAATGTTGCGGTTTGTGAAGTGCAATGTACAGTAGCGAGATATTCAAGGAGAAAGGGTGGAAGTCGAGTTTTTTGATGTTTTTGAATGGTTTCTATGTGGTACCGAAATGCGATTGTGATATTTCGCAATCGGGGTTTGGAAGCAGAAAGTGTTAACGGAACCGAATGAAAACTGTGATCTGCGATGAGTGAAGTACGGTAGCAGGAAGTTCAAGGAGTAATGGAGGAAGGTCGAATTCCAATGGTTTTCAATTGTTTTGCGTTAAGGAGGTAAGGCAATCATGAATAACAAAAGATAAAGGAATGAGATGGGTTGAAGGGTTTTTTTAAGTGTTTTTGGGAATAAAAGGTGGGTGCAGCAGTAAAAAGAAGCGGAAAATGCTCAGAAGTGTAACACACCTGTGGATTCATGCACGGAAGGCAGAAAAAAATGTGTGATAAAAATAGAGAGACTTGGACTTGGTAATGCAATTTATTCCCTAAACTCAAACAGAAAATGGCCTGTGGGAAGGTCTACCGTGCTCGAACTTTATTGACAGAGATGAGGGCGGGAGGCTTGACCATAAATTTTGTAGTTTTCCTCTATTCTACTACTCCCAAGCAAATGAACTACAACAACACACTGGAAGAAAAACTAAACAAAAATGAAACTATTAAAAGCAAAACTAATTGAATAACAAAAACAGAACTAGCTTAATGGCAGAAAGGAAAATATAGTAACAACACAGAGGCTGAGGCACATGGATTGGGCCCTAACCCACGAACCTAACTCTTTGAAACTTAAATAAGCCAGATGAAATCAGTCTGCTCATTTCATGAAAGAATAAACTCATACATCTCTGAAAATTTGATCACTAAGTAAAATAATAGAAAGCTCAATATATTGCAACAAAGTTTCAACTAGAATCGACTAACTGACTAACTCTTCCTAGCTCTAGCTCTGCTCTTTTTATTCTACAGGGAAACTACCAATAGCTCCCTATAAAATAGTGATTGATTCCACTTGACTCTGAGTAAACAAAGATTGAGTGCTCTCCTCTTTGAGTTGCTTGGCTACCTCTAGAACTCGAACTGCCGGAGAGAATATTTGGGGTTATTGAGTCCACTTGACTCCAAGTAAACAAGGATTGAGTGTGCTTCGTCTTGAGTCACTTGGCCGCCTTTAAAATTCGAATTTTTGGAGGGGATCTCATGAGGATCCTTTGGCTACCTTTGAGAGTTAAGGAGGGTGGACAACCCCCTTAAATCTCTCCAACATTTCTCCCTAATTTCCTGATATTGCGCTCATTTATTCTACAATCTTGATCTTTCATTGGCAGGGATAAAGTCCCTAAATCATCTCCTTCTCCAAATCTACATAATCTGCCAAATATTCTCACAATATTCTACAAAAATAACTAATATTAGGCACAAATAAGTGATTACCTTTAAACCTTCCTAAGAAAATATTAAAGCATAAGAAAACATTATTAAGTGGAGAAGGAGAGATTTAATATATCTTTTTATGTGCAGAAGAGAGGTAGATGGGCCTAAGAAAGGTTAGATGAGTTTTAATTTATGTCTAATTCAGAGGCCCATCAAAAGCCTCAGCGAAAAACCTCACTATATGTATATGGCATAAAGTCAAGAATATGAAACAATACAATGCTTCTCTCAGGCTTGAGAGCTCTCTAGACTATCTCTAAATGTATCACTCTGATCCCAACAAGTTTGGTCCAATACTTAACCAAAAAATTGCCTCTAGGTTTCTCAGCCTTGCTTACACATTCCTCAGGGAATCAAGCCCCCATTAATTAGGAAATTCCCAAGAATTTATTGCGCAATTCATCTAAGGCATCCTACTGACCTCATGCATGACCTGTACAAGTTTCTAATAGTACAAATGATAGTCTACTTCCCTTTGAATCCAATCTAAATTGGGCCTTCCTTATAACTGACATGCAACAACTATTTATAGAAAATTATCATTTATTTGATTGATCACTACATGTGAATTAAATCAGATTTAATTCACTAGACCTCTCACTAGCTCATCCATCAGTTAGAACTAGTTAAATTGATTTTAACTCGAATAATTAAGTTAAACACTTACAACTCAAAATAAACTGCAACTGGACCCCCTAAAACTTAGAGTGAACTCTACATGCCTTTAGTTTGACCCCCAACTCGAATTGACTGAGCTAACTAAGTCTTCCTGACTTAATTTACTCGTACAAGCTATCATGTGATGTGGAATTACAATTTAATTTTAATTTAATTAAGGTAAAATTAAGTTAGAATCCATTTTGATGCCATTTTCAATATTTCTTGTTGCCATTTTCAACACTCCCTCTCAACAAGAAATGAAATCAACTCTATCCCGATCTGGTACCTTTGGAATGTTTTGCATGCAACAATTGTCTCTAGTGTTGTTGCTACTGCAAGTTATGATACTGAAAAGCATCCAAACTGAATCAGTATGATGTGTCTATCACCAAAGTCTCTGACTGCTAGTGTCTACTTCACTGTCAAATTAAAAAAACTTTGCGCTGCTATTGACTCCGCACTGTGCCATATGCATTGCTTCCAACTCCGCTCTACACTCCCCAATATCTGACTATTGCTAATATCTACCTCTATCACTCTGACATATGACTGCATCAACCATCACTGATCCATCCTACTACTATGTATTGTGGGATCTCGTAGCAAGGTAATGATCCATGAGACAAAACATCTCAATGGACCCTGCCCAAATTTCTACACTCTTTTGACCATGACTTTACATTGCCCCACCTCTCACCTAGAGGTATGGATGCATGTGCTCCCCCTACCCACTTGGCTCAAAATTTCCCCCTACTGAAGGTCTCTGGTTGAGTGGATGTCTCCACTCAGCCTCCTCTCTGCTTCTCCAATTGTGGTTGCTCCACAACTTACTGAGACTACTTCTAAGGTTGCATGTTGAGAGGTAATTCATGCTCCCTCTCAACCACAAAGTCTCTAACCTTTTCCTTACTCCTCAAGGCTTTGCATGAATCTTCGACCTTGCACTACAAGGAAAAGACCTTGTAGCAGAGGTTATAAAGGAGGTTTTTAGTGTTATAAAATTGGCCAAAATTGTCAAAAAAACATTTACTACAACATTTGTTTATGGTTACAGAGGTTTTGGTGGATATTTTAATGGAAATTCAACACAACTAAAAAAACTGGGTGGCCAGAGGTTATTACGGATGTTTTTTTTATTAGTGTGCTACTAAGGTTTCAACGCACCGAGGCGTGTCATCTAGAAGGTGGCCCGGGGCAGTCGAAGGTGCATGCATCGGGCCATCAAGGTATAATACTACATTGGGCGTAGCATTGATGATACAATGCACGGGGCTGTTCTAATTGGTCTTGGGATTTGTGCGGTGCCCATAGGTCATCTCAACACACCGGTACGTAGACTTATAGAAATGCGCCGATGTACCGTATTAGACAAACGCACCGAGATTTATAATTGGTATTGGTCTTTGTGCGGTGCCCATAGGTCGTAGAAATGCTTCGGTGCATTGCAACATACAAACGCACCGGTGTACAGTAACTGACACAGACCGGTGTTCATTTTGTATTTTTTAGAAACATTGACCTGTGACAGTGCAATTATTGTGATTTTTTAAAATTCATTATTCATCAAAAGTCGACACATCTTATAACAATATTCATATTAATTAAATTTTTATTAATGGATTTGAATGTGATGTTTGGATTAATTTGTTATATCATATTATAATTATTGTGATTTTTTAAAATTCATTATTCATCAAAAGTTGACACACATATATATATATCTTATAACAATATTCATCTGAATTAAATTTTTATTAGTGCATTTTGAATGTAATGTTTGGATTAATTTGTTATATCATATCATCAAATTTCACATCTCTTCATTATAATATTTAATCATCCATAAATTTAATCAGTGGTGTTACATTTCATAGCGACAATGGAGAACACAATAGAATAAATTAAAACACACACACACACACACACACACACACACACACATATATATGAATAAGACAGTCTTTGTCATACAAAATGGGACAGTTATTGGTATCCCTTTTTCTTTCAATTGGGACACTATGTCCATTACATTAAACAAAATTTCTGATTTCACAGACAAATATTTCAAAAAATACAATGCCTTGCTTTGATATCCAAACATACTGATCATCATTCCTCGCTTGAACTGATGTCACTGCTAGAGCTACTTCCATGAATTGGGGTTATTTTTAGGAATGTTTTGTTCACAGTGTTGATTGTTTTCTTCTTCTTCACCTTCCATCTACAAACATAAAAATAAATTGTAATGAGTGTATATACATTGGTGAGAATAATGAAAATTGCAATATTAAATAATATACATCAATGTAAATCGAAAAGAAATGACGTACCATAGCAACAATTGACTCATAAACTATACACATTCTTTCAAAACCATGTACCATGCCATCTTTCAAGATTTCATCTGTTGGCGTAGTTCCATACTTTGTTTCCTGCAAGTTTTATACCCCATAATTACAAATCATATATTTAATATAAAATATGTTTTTGTTCTATTAATTAAAACAAGATTGATAGATGCTTAAAAATTCCACAATTAATTTCTGATATGCCAACATATACTCACAACCCATATTTAACCCAATTTCAATCAATTCGTCTGATGGTTCTTCTTTGTATCTTAACACCTGTTTGAAACCATTCAATGATGATTTTTGTAAAACAACTAAAAAAAAAAAAAATGGAATCTAGTTAAGTTTTTATTAGGAAGTAATAATTACTCACAAACTTAGATATCAACCATTTTCTTCCTTTTCGTCCTGTTTTATGTGCTGAATGGGTTCCATTTTCTTTTCTTTTCTACAAGAAAATACTTGAAAAATAATATTTAATGCTAAATTGTTTATTTATTGTACCTAATGATCGAAAAATTCAATGATTACATATTACATTTGAAGCACATTGTTGTTGAGATGACTCCTTCTGCGATGCAATTTTGTCCATTTCTTTGACCATCTCCTTGTACACCTTTTTGGACATTCCTACTGGTATATTTCTGATATCAACTCGTTCATATTTTGAGATTTTCATAATCTTCTTGAAAATGTAACATGACAATAAACTATTTAATTTTTATATTGATATATGAAAAGTAAATATAACAAAAGTGATATTTATAAATAATTCCAGACAAACATTTAAAGGAATATTACTTTTTCATTCCTCCTTTTTTGTTGTTGTACGTTTTTGCTATTAAAAGTATGACATGTCTCATTGACCAATTCTATAGAAACTCTTCCTGTAGTTTAGATAAAATTTGGTTCTTGGAATCATTGGATTGATTTTTGTATTGTAAGTGGAAATAATGTCTATACATTCGTTCCACTAGATCCCTCAAACTTTTGTAAAAGTTTTTCCCCCTTTCGTTAACCTCCAGCACCACTCCAGATGAGCTAAGGAGAAATTCATTTTCATTTGCATTACTATTTTTTTTCTTTTCTTAGAACAACATTCCTTTTCTGAGTTGTTGTTCCCTGTAGAACATTAAACAAATGGGAATTAATATATTGTTTGACACATGTTATCTAATAATTTTAAGTACATTATTAATGAAAATTAAAAAAAGAAAATCATATTGGATCGATAGTATTTTTCATTCACCTGATTCATCCTTTTGCAATTTTTCAATAAGCTTTTACGCTCTTCTGGTCCTAGATCAGAAATAATCTTATCGAGCTTCCTCATTTTGTGGCTCTACATGATACACAGTAAACAATGCATATTAGTTAAAATTACATATAGTTCAAAAATAATCTTTTTTGTAAAGAATTTATAAAGAACTTGCCTCTTTTGCTTTTCTGGATGTGTTATCAGTATTTTTGTTACTTGATCTCTTGTCAGTTATTTCTTTATCAATATGAAATCTGTACAATATCATTCATTAATATATTTATAAATAAATTATTAACTTTTCAGGTAAAATTTTTTTTCTTCGAGAAACCAGTGTGCCATCCATGGTGTACGCACCGACGTCGTTGCGTGGGGGTCTTATAAACGCACCGCACAAATAGTATCATAGACTGTACGATGCTCTATGTCAACAAGGAGCACCGGTGCATTACATGTTAACCATCGCACCGATTAACACAGAAAATAATAAAAATCGTCTAGTGTTAGTTTTTGTAGCGTAAACGCCCCACACAAACAAGAGACCACCATGCGGTGCTCTCTGTCAACTATGAGACCCAGTTCTGTGCGTTATATTTTACATTGTGCACTGATTAACACAATAAAACTATTTTTTTGCGAAACAACACGTTCGCGGTGCGCCATAATGAAATAGCGCACTGGTGCCCTATTTTACATATGGCGCACTGATTAAAAAAAAATTAAATTTTTTATTATACAGTGCTTTCGCGGTGCATTGGGATAATACAGTGCACCGGTGCATTAGGTTGCAGAGGGTGCACTGATTAAAAAAAAAAAAAAATTCAAAAATTCACGCAAGGGCCGACAGGGATTGGGATTCGACTATGCAAGTCGTCCCATCGGTTGTATGGCAATCTTATCTTGATGATGAACCTCGATAGCTGGTTCGAAACATCGATGAAAGAAAAAAACGCACTCAATGCGATGGATTCGGAAGCAATTTCATTACAAAATACAAACCCTATAAAGCTGAAATGAAAAGCCCTAATTATGAAATCACAGAATCAGGGAGAAGAAAGGCCAGAAACAAAAAGAATGAAGGGTTTAGGGTAAAAATGGATGATTTTTTTTTTTAATTTTTAAATTTAAATTTAAATTTTTTTATTTTATTTTAATTTTAATTTTTAATTAATTAATTAATTTGTTTTTATTTTATTTTTTATTTTTTTATTTTATTTTATTTTTTTATTTTCTTTTTATTTTTTATTTATTATTATTATTATTATTTTATTTTTTATTTTTTTTTTTTCTGAAATTGAACAACAAATTGAAATTTTTTTCTTACTTCGTAAAAAAACTACAAAAAAAGTAAAAAAAAAAATCAAATTTAATCACGAGATCGTTTGAATTTCTATGCTACAGGGTTTGAATCACCAAAGGTTTCGAATTATGATTGTCTGAATACTTCTGTTCGAACGTATTTCATTGCTCCACAGTGATCTCGTGCTCTCTTGCTCCATGTATGTCTCCTGCAAATCTCTGGCTGAAATGTTTTGCAAAAATAGTGAAATAATGAAAAGTGTTTAGTATTTAAAGAATTGTTTTATGAAATTAGATTTTCAAAAATATTTTGCCACCCATTTTTCAATTTACTGCTTTTTTTTTCACTTAAAGAAAATAGAGTTGCGCTTTTTTATTTGCGGTTGTTTGTCACCGGTGCATCACTTAATAGCACCTCACCGGTGCGTCCATTGGTAACACGGTACTAGTGCGCAGTAACTAAAACACAACGCTGCGGTTATATGTACATTAGCACCGATTTGCGGTTAAGGCACCGAAATTACTTTTAGGTGTGTACACCAAAATTTAGTGAACTCTAACCATAGAATTTGAGAATTAGAATTTTGTTTATTCTTGATGGAAATATGCAATTAGAATTAGAATTTTGTTTATTCTTGAGAATTAGAATTAGAATTAGAATTGATAATCAGAATTAGATAAATTCTTGATGGAAATAACTATTCTTCCAATGCATTTTGTTTATTGCAGGAGGTCCCCACTGATTATGTGGAGAGAATGCAATGTGGGGCGTGTGAAGATGCAATACTACAGAGCCCAAGTGGGCAATTGTGGCATGTGAACCTGTGCTATGCTAAGATGTGGGCAGTTTTCACAAATGGTTGGGAAAGTTATGTTTTTGAGCAGTTGATTGAAGTTGGAGATATTTTAGTTTTTAGACATGTTGGAAATGTACATTTTTCTGTGAAAATATTTGGGCCATTTCTTTTCAAAACTACACCTCTTCTTCTTTCAAAAAAAGAAACTTGAACCTTTCCACAACCTGCAACAAGAAAAGGTGCCAAAAGGAGCCTCTAACATGCATATCTATTTCTGACATGCATATCTATTTATTTTGTTGAGGTCTCAAAGGAATTGATTATGGCGAGTCTACTTCACTGAGGAATCTGGCTGAATTTTCTTGGGTTCTACCGAAGGGTGCAGTTACTAACAGATACAGGATTGTAAGCTCCCTCCAACCCTCATTAAATTGCAGAATATGGATAAAAATCCATAGAAATGCCTATCATTTGCGTAAAATGCCTCGAAACACAGAATGGAGTGTTTTTTTTTTTTTTTTTTGAAAATTGTGTGTTATTATGGTGAAAGAAAGTATTCTTTCTATTTTGTGATAACATGGTGAAGAAATGGAATATTGCTCAAGTATATGAAAACAATCTTCAATCATATTCTCAAAATATATGGGTTCTTTGCTAAATGCATAGCTACAAGATTCGATCATATCGCTACTAGGAAAAATTCAACTAAAATACCAATACGATAGGGTCGGTACTGTCTACTGTCCCATGAACCCATAAACCCCACAAAAAATGTCAAAAACCTTTTAATAAAATGCAAAATAGTCCAAAAATGTATATTTTTTTGTCTATTGCATTCTTGACACTCGAATTCTTCTAAAATCTGTTCATGGAATTAACATCCATAAGAGACAACACATTGGTAATATACTCGAATTCTTCTAAAATCTATTCAATGGAATTAGTACATGTGAAATGGTACATGTGTTATTTCATCAATATTTATACTTTTTAAGATGGTTTTTATAAAGAAGAGGACTTTATTACCTTATACCTTATAAGACTATTTTTTTTGAAACATTATAATATGTATTTTGAATTAATGTTTTTTTCGAAACGCATTGCATTGTCGCTATTCCACATGGTCAACGGCTCCCGTGCGCGGGGTTTTATAGGTACACCGGTGCGGTTCCTTAAGGCCGCACCTGGAATTTTTTGTTTGGGCACGGGGTTTTATGACGCACCGGTGCAGAATCTTTGTAAAGCACCAGTGCGCCATAGTAATAAGATGCACCAGGCGAGTTTGTACGAAGCGCACAGTGTCTAGTGTGCCAATGTTTTGTGCTCATCGGTGCCTTCTCTTGTTGAACCCACCAGTGCTTTTAGGTTGATAAGCGCACCGGATGAAAAACCTCTGCTCGCCAACCTCCTCTAGTAACCTCTGCTAGAAACGGATGTCTAGGGTATCTTTATAAGGGGTTCCTCAAAAACATCCGCTAGAGGGTATTTTCCTTGTAGTGTTGAGAGCATATAGGTTCATGTCTTGAACACTGATCTGTTTCACCTGTCACGTGGCGATGTGTCTAAGGAAAACCTTTCCTTTTCTAAATATCACATCATAGCCATGGTCTTCCAATACTGCGATGGAAACAATATTCTTCTTTAGTCCTGGAATAAACAATACATTTGTGATTATGAGAGGGGAGTCAGACTCCCTCTGAAAGGTAGTTAGTATCTATGATGGTCGTGTTATACCTCCCGTCATCTCCAAATTCTATGTTTTTCTTAAGGCCTTTCTCCTCCAAGTCACTGAGAGTGTTGGCCATGCATGCAATAAGAGTAAAAACAAGTTCGAACTGTGAAGATAGAGCTTCAACTACTGCTGCTACTGCAAACTCCTTCTTGATTTCATTCTGTGGAAATTTTGTGCATAGTTCCCAAACTCATGATAATGAAAACAATTGATGTTGGACAAGTATTTATTGCCCTCTTCGCCTTGGGACTTCTTTCCCTTGGCTTCCTTTCCTTTTCTGACTAATGCAAAATCTTCTTCCGTGTCTTTCGAAGAGGTCTCGTCTCTGGTGTTCTGCCTTATCTCTTCTTGTATCAAGTCAGACCATAATAGCTCCCACTCTGGTAACTTCTCCCTCCCATTCACTAAATCCTGGTAGTTGTGCCAACACTTAGGAAGGCCTAGAAGTGATAGGCTCACCAAATCATCCTAGGAAACTGTCACACCAACACTTCCAATCTCATCTCAACATTGAGTGAACTTCGTCAAGTGTTTTGGTATCATCTCGCCCTCCTTCATCTTTATTTTTTCGAGCTTGTCCTTCAATGCCAACTTCCTATGGTCTATACTATTCTGAAATAGATATTTTAAGGCCTTCCACATAGCATATGGATTTTCCTTTCCATGGAGGTTCGAGACAATATGATATTGAATTCATTTTAACGGAACCATTCTCGCCTTTGCTACATTCTTCTTCCATGCATTAAAAATTTGAGCATCTGCTGCTGTGGGCTTGGGAATATCACTGTTTATGAATTCTTTTAGTCTATTGCCCTCCAAAACTGCCTTCATCATGTCCTTCCAAGCTGTGTAATTCGAACTACCCTCAAGGGAATATTTGGGTCCCAATCCACAAAAATAAATCATGATCTGTTACTGGTCCTGAAGAATAAATCTGCAAATTTGATTCACCCATTCAAAAAAAAATATAGTTCTTAACTTCTATAGTGAGCTCTAATACCATGTAGAAAATCCACATATATTCAACTGATCTTGTAATATGATAAAACCAATACTTGAATTTATTCTACAAATTGCAGAAACCAATTACAATCGCATAATCACATGAACAAGAAAGAGAAAAAAATTAAATCACACAACAAAAAGATGTATCTGGGGAAAGCCTCAGATAAAAACCCCACTATATGTATATTGTATAAAGTCAAGAATATGAAACAATATAATTCTTCTCTCAGTATTGAGATCTCTTTTCACTATCTCTGACTGTCTCACTCTGATCCCAACAAGTTTGGTCCAATACCTAACCAAAAACTTGCCTTCGGGTTGCTTAGCCTTGCATATGTATTCTTGAGGGAATCAAACCCCTATTAATTAGGAATTTCCAAAGCATTTATTGTGCAATTCAAGGCATCCTTCTAACCTCATGCATGACCTGTACAATTTTCCAATAGTACAAGTGATACTCTACTTCCCTTTAACTCCAATCTCACCTGGGCCTTCCTTAGAACTAACATGCAACAAATATTTATAGTCAATTATCAATTATTTGATTGATCACTACATGTGAATTAAATCAAATTTAATTCACTGGACCTCTTATTAGCTCATCCATCAGTTAGAACTAGTTAAACTGATTTTAACTCAAATAATTAAGTTAAGCAATTACAACTCAAAATAAACTGCAACTGGACTCCCTAAAACTTAGAGTGAACTCTACATGCCTCCAGTTTGATCCCCAACTCGAATTGACTGAACTAACTAAGTATTACTCGTACAAGTTGTCAAGTGATGTGTAATTACAATTTACTTCTAATTTAATTAAGAGAAAATTAAATTTGAAACCATTTTGACGCCATTTTCAATATTTCTTGTTTCCATTTTCAACACTACACACGCATGGGATTTGTTGGCTGCTAAATTGATATGTCTTCCTCAAATAGATCAACCTTCTTTCTGGTTGTACTTGGCCCTCTCTTTCTCCTTCACTTGGCTCATTTCAACCTCCACTCAGCAAAATTATTTCCTCTCTTCAATCAAGTCTAGTTTCTCTTGAGAAAATCTCTCTCCTAATCACTCAACACAAGAATGTATCACTAACTCTTGTACTGATAGTTTTCCAAAGGGTGCAATACTATGGGTTATCACAATACTATGGGTTATCAAATTACCATGGGTTATCAAAATATTGTGGGTCATAAAAATACCTTGGGTCTATGAGTGAAAATCCCCATCACTTAGCCACTTTCCCCACACGTGAAAACATCAACACTCCCTCTTAGCGTCATGTATTCTCACAAAACCACCTAGAAATGGCTATGCCTTCAATACTAGAACACATATCCACCCTTGATCCGCTACCAAAAATACTCCATATGACACAAAATCAATTCCCACTGTATGATAAGGGCCATTCTTCAAATGCATACTACTCCTATAAGCATCCCACTCTTGAGCATCCACATAACCATCTTGTACCATGAGTATTGGAATATTTTACCCTCTCCAACCATCATGGATACCTATGAATCATGACTCCCTCTGAATCCATATTGTAGGCCTTCTCAACCCTCTAGGTCTCTACTCAACCTTCATTCCAAGTTTCTCACATGCATCTCCAATGGCTATCTTATCCCTCTAAAGGTTCTACCCAAGTTGCAAAATATAACACTCCCTCTTAGCAAGGAAGGTACTTCTTGAAGAACCACTTGGAACTAGATTACCCTATGTTTCTTGTGCAATGTCCCAAGCCTCATTTTCCATCTTGTAGCTCCCAGTGCTAGGTATTTCTAGCATTGTTTCCAAACTCTCAACTAGTATGGTCTCTCTCTCTCCCTCTGAGGGATAATCTCTGCCAATACTACTAGCAAACCTTTGTACATTATGCACAACCTATGCTAGAGGCCCTATTAGCTACTACCATCTTTGTCAGCTTGTGATTGTCGCAAAAAATCCCCTATCCATGACTATGAACCTTCTCGTGATTTTTGTCTTATAGTCTATGTGGAAATTTTGTTGTTAGAAAATCAAACATTTTCCCTTCCTTTTACTCGTGGACCCTTGATCCACTACCATAACTACTCCATATGACACACAATAGGTTCTTACTATATGACAAGAACCCTTCTTCGAAGACATCCTACTCTTAGAATATTCCTTCTCCTAAGCATCTTGCATGTCCATCCTATACCATGAAACTTGGAAGAGTACTCTCTCCCACCTGCATGACTCCCTTTGAATCCCGATTCCCTCTCACTCTAGATTGTAGGCATTCTTGGCCCTCAAGGACTCTCCTTAACTTTAACTCCAAGTTTTTCACTTGGATCTCTAATGGTTATCTCATCCATTTGAATTATTTTCTCGAGCTACAAACTCTAACAAATTTCAATTATTCATTCTAACCACCCAAGATAAACCCAATTGAATATCATAAAGAAGCCATATTTATATTGATAGTGAATATTAGTTATTTTTTTAGTAACTCATACTAAAATATATAACAGAGAGGAGATTTTGAGCCATGATGGTTAGCTTAGTTGGTCAAGTACCTCTTGTTAAATAATTTTTGTTATTGAGAGGTCACGAGTTCAATTCTCTTGACACTCTCAGGGTCAAACTTTGTGATTGAGCTGACAAGAAGTGATCATTTCAGGTAGATATACCTAGTACAATATTTCGTGGACATAGTGATCACCAATCTTCGAGAATCATAAACCAAATTTAAAAATAATAATAATTAAATTCAAAAAATAACAAAATAAAAATTAGAAAGGATATTTTGGTTTGTATTTTAAGTGGTTTACCATATTTTATAGATTGAATAGCGGTAATAATAAAGAGGATATTTTGTTGATCTTTTGACTAGTACAAACGTAGAATGGTTATGAGTAACATGCATCTCAATTGTGTCATAGATCATTTTACTATTACAGACGTAGAAAAGGTAAGGATCACAAGTAAGGTGAGAGTGGTCATAATATGGATATCTTTTTTGGATCTATACTTTAAGAAAGATTTAATTGTAATTTATAGGTAAGAATAATGGATATTTCTTACACTTCATATAATAATCATGAGTTTAATAAATTAGAAGGTAATATCATAGATTTAAATTCATGTGATGAGGATATAATAGTGATTTTTATTATTATTTTTTGTAAGTGTTAAATTACATAAACTCCAATTTTATAAAAGCTTAAATATTATCACTTTCACAAATATGATCTTAAATTCAATTCTCTTCGGGACCAAGCACTAGCTCTCCTCCTTCTTCAAATATTGAACATTCCATATATACAAAGAACTCAACTCCCTTGCAGTATCTATGGAGAATCAGGTGGTGCATTTACCTCAAGTAACTCTCGTGGTGAATGGGTTCCTCATTGAAGCACCCATACCTTAATCACATTTCATTAATGTTAAACACCATATGTAAAACATATCTAGTTTTTTTTAAGGGGGGAAGGTGACTCCCCCGCTTGATGAATATGGAAAAATGTGTAAGGTAATGAGGATTTTTTATCACATATAACCTCCCTTTAGAGTATTAAACAAATAAATAACTCCCTACATAGCTCAACTAGTTTTGGATATGATGGAGCTCGGGAGTGAAATCATACTAATGAGGTGGGTTCAAACCACTCCATTGCAGCTCTTTCGAACCAAGAATTTGTGGATGAAGTTGGTAGTGTGGATATATGATGACAAAGGATAGAAATTGTGTAAGATATTTCTTTGTGATGGATTGACATTCAAAACCATAATGAGAAACTACTCATTTTCTTTGGTTTATTTTCCTCTAATATTGAGTCACCTACTATTATTTTTTGTTCTACTTATGATTGTTGAGTACTATTATTGGTCTAAAAGGTGGCCTCCATGGAACATGATGCAATAAAATTGGCTTTGGTCAACTGGCATCAAGGGTAACAGGGTTTGATTTCAGTGAGTCATTTCGCCGAGGTAATTTTCTCTTAGGTCTCTCGTCCTTCATTTTGATTTATTCAATATTCTCTAAATTAATTTCCTTCAAGGAGATGTGATGCACTCAAATGGTGTATCTGAGGGGATCTTTCTGATTTTAGGAGTGGAATGTTACTCTGCCTATAGTTATACTTTGAAACTTTCTAAGTTTTATTCAACATGGGAATCACATTGTTTCTCTTTGTTTCTATGGATCTGGTTTCATGGGAATATTTCCAACAATATTGGGGGCAAAGTGACTTTCCTTGATTGTGGCTAGTGGGGAGATTACGCTTTTGGTGGCGAGTGGTGGTGGGGAAGTGGAGAGTTGACATATCAGGCTATCTGAGAGCTAAGTCCCAGTCAACTCTTGTGATGTATGTTGTGCCCCCTGAGGAGGAAATATGTTTATAATAGTAGCATCACTATTAACCAAGAATTAACCAATATCATTGTAGCTTCAGAAGCAAAATAAAGGAAACGAGACATGGATGTTTTCACATTCATAAATTTGATCACAAAGTTCTCAAACAAGTTTGATTCTACAATTAACATATTGAATGTGAACAAAAAAAAAATAATGAGCTTCATATAATGGATGTCAATCGATTACAACCTTTCTTCCAATTCACCAAGATCACAATACCTCAACTCAACTATCCTCTGCTAACTCAATTACCCTTACCATACCTTATCTAAATCAGGTGGTTGATGAACTTGAAGTGTAATAGATGACTAATTTGTATTTAGGATGTAATAGAGACTAAATTAAACTTTAGATTTTACACATGTAGAAAAATTTTCTATTATGTATGAAGGACCAGAACATGAAGAATAAGCCTCCTAAGGCCAGAAAATCATCTCATAAACCATGGAATTACATTTATTGTGTACTTTTTCTATACTAGACATAAATTTTGCATAACAATAATAATAAAACTATATATATATATATCAATTTAAAATGAATAACCTTTCTATTTGCAAATTTCAATTTCAAAAATTGTTAAATTACATCTAAAAATTAATAAACTCTCTATATCTTAAGTATATCTAACTTATATATCTTCAACATATAAATTTAAATTTGAACCAAATATCTAAGGGAATTGATGTTCCTCTAGTTTCTATTGCATCTATAGTTTATTATCAATGCACATATTATGTATATATTATGATTTATTAAAATGATAAAAATTAATTTAGTGTAATTGGTTTTAACGAAATATTAGTGCTTTTGCTTATTTTAATAAATCCTTTTTTATTTATAGGTGATGCATAATATTTTGATATATATATATATATATATATATATATATATATATATATATATATATATATATAATGATGATGATGATGATGATTAACATCCACTAAGATCAATGCGGTCTACCGAACCTTAAAAAAGTAGAGATTAATTGTGACCCTTTAATATTTTATTTCTATGATAAAAAAGAAGGGAGAGAAACGCTACAAGATCATTATAATTTTGTTGACTTAAAAAGTCAAGAGGATTGGAAGTGTGGAAAATGTTTTGGAAATGAGAACGGATGTGAGTAAGAGCCAAAAAATATAAGATAAATATTTTTTCATCTTCAGCCCTTTTACTATAACAAAGGTGACCTATTCTTTTGGCCCAGGGTGTTTTGGGAATATACCAATGCTCGGTTTCACTTTGAATCCCATGAGAAATATATGTTATAGTACAATGTTCATTTTCTTCTTAGTACTAGTTAAGGAAGAGAGATAATTCTAGTTAGCAAGGATGGTGTTGATCACCTCCTTATAATACCTTAGCTTCCTCTTATCCTCTAGCTCCTTATCATACAACAATTTATCCTTAAATTTGGAGGTAATATTATTTTTAATACTATCCTTACTCCACAAGACGATCTCCTCCTTTATACCCCAATGGTTAAGCTAGGATTGGGCATCCTTATGTCATCCATGTTTAGACGAAGTGGGTGTTTTGGCTAGAGTTAGAGGATATTTAGGGAAACCTCTTGGCTTCCATGTTGTAAAAATTATTCTTTTACATAAAATATCTAAACATAGCCATGCTTTCAATGGGGGAAACACTAGCTTAATTCAAAAGGATAGGATATGGAATATTCCCTTTAATCTTAATTTTGTAGGTTATAAATTTATTTTGAATCATCTCGATCTTCCTCCATGATTCTCTGTATATACCGCAACCCCACACCTCACAACCATATAAAATAACATGGGTGACGAGTGTCTCAAAGCGAAACCATCTTTTACTCCAAATCCATAGATCAACTGACTTACAATTGTTTTCAAGCTCATAATAAGCTTTCCAACCTCCAATAATCATTTTCTCAATGTTATAATTCTAGTTGAGTTGATGATGAATGCAAATACCTAGATATTTGTAGGAAGAAACTTGTTCCAAGTAATTTTTATCAAGATAAAATTACCATGGTTAATATTTTTGGATTTAATTATCGTGACCTTAGTCTTGTTGGTATTAACCGTCATACCCATCTTGGAGTAGTAATCATGGAGGATCTTAAGTTTCTTGACAAGATCATCATGGCTTCTGGCTTGGCTAGAAGAATGATATTGTCAACATAAAGGATAAGAGTAATGACCATACCAACGAGCTCGGGGCCATTGTATCTCGCAGTTTCCAAACACTATTCTATATTATTGATATAAATTCCAAAAAGGGTAGGGGATAGGGGGCACCCTTGGTTAACCTTGATATTACATTTAATTTCTTTAGACCACCCCTCGTTAGTTTTAAGCTTGGAAAAAAACATTATCGTAGATTCGAATGATAACAATCCTTAAATTGGGAGGTACCATTAACTCTTCAAGTATTTTTCATTATATCTACAGGAATAGTGTCGAAATATTTTCTAAAGTCAACAAAAAAACAAAAGAGATCAGTTTTACTATTGCATCACTCATCGACAATGATCCTAATAGTGACAAGATGGTCAATAGTCAAGTGATGTCTCCTAAAACTAGCTTTCCCTTTAGCTCTTTTACCATGGTTTTCAAGCAACCTAGAAGTTAATCTTCTTTTCCATCATGAGCCCATATATTTTGGCTAAAATGTGGCTAATCATAATGGTCCTGTAGTTAGAGGAAAAGTGTATATATATATATATATATATATAAAGTTATTCATGATACTAATGTGTTATATAGATTTTGAATTTAATTTTCAAGATATTAAATTTATGATATTTATTTTGTATTGTTATTTTAAAATATTTAAAATAATTTGTTTTATATAGTCAAGGCTCTTTGCATAAGTGTGTCATGATGTTTCGCACTTACATATACGTATTATTACTAATATTTTCATAATAAATAATCCATATCTCTGTATTGCCGCAATTTTTCACACTTGTGTATGCATATTATTGTTAATATTTTAATATTAAATAACCCATATCTCTATATTGCGAATATCGCTATGTATACCGCTATTATTGGTAGTATTTTAATAATAAATAGTCCATATATATGTATTTCGAATATCGTTAGTCAATTAAGTAAAGGTTGTGTAGAGTGTGGAAAAAACATTGTACAATGAAAGCTCTCTACATAATGAAATATCTTCGCACAAAACTCTGTACATAAGGAGAGTAAGCTTTGTTTATGGTTATATTTGTGAAATTGGACATATGTATAGGAATGCGGAGGAATTCCAATGTGTGGAGGAAGTTTTCAAGCTTTCATTGTGTGGACCTCCACACTTCGCACTAAAGACTTTGCTAATTAATTGATTAAAGGTTGTTATCTCATAATGAAAGTTGTACTTTTATGTAATAGGTAAATGTGAAATATCATTAGATTAAAAATTAAAGCTATAAAGTGATGAAAATTTGACTAAAAAAAAAGTGGGGGGGAGGTGAATAATTTTAGTCCATTCGTGGACATTAAAAATATTTTCTTTAAACTCATTAACTGAAACATTACATGAGCATCTTAACAAATAATTACCAACATATTGAACATGTTAACAAAAAATAATGAGAAAACAAAAACATCACATAAACACATAATAAAAATTCATATTAACACCAAATATAAGTGAAAACCCATAAAGGGAGGAAAACACGATTTTATTATTGTTGTGATGCAAAGGCAAACTCATACTCCTTATTACATCTGATTTTCTGTAGGCTCCAACCTACAAGATGCTACTACCTCAATTTTTCTGTAATTTAGAACATGCAAGGAAGCTCCAACTCGCATATGTTTTCTATAGGCTACAACTCACAGGGGGCTCCTACCTCAACAGGCTCCAACCTGATGTTTATCAAGCCACTACTTGAAAGGAGACTACAATCCCCTGATGCAAAAAATATATAACAATGTGTTCGTTTACCTGGCCATAAATTCTTCATACTTCCATCTTCATTTCTACCTCTTATTCCCTTCAAATCCATTTCGCATTAGCTTCATATGTGCTAGGTAACTAATGCATAATACCTCAATCAACTTTCACACATTCTCCAACTCTCTAACCTTAACTTGCTTCCAAAAACAATATTTTATAAAGGAAGTTTGCTGGTTGTTTGTATTCCACATAAGAATATGAAGTGAACATGCTTGAATCTTTTCCTTCCACTCATCTGTTTCCAAGTGCTTCATATATTGAATATTAGAACACAAAAAATAAACAATCCATCCAATATTGATTTCAGCCACACGTAATGATTAAATGCATCAACCTAATGCCAACACCAAATAACAGTTTTTATCATTAATACATCACAACAATCTTTGCAATATCTTTTCCTTTGCCTTGGACTTGCATCACAACATATTCATGTCATTGTCTTGACCTCCTTGAGTATTGTCTTGTTTTGTTGTCATGGAGCTTTTCCTTTGCTGTCATGGATTCTTGTCTTTGCAGTACAAGAAAAAAGGACATTGGTGAGGGGCGAAAAATGTCACCATAAGCTCATTGGTGAGGGTCAAAAGAGCATTCATCACCAAAAACTGAACGTCACCAAAGGTGACGTCACCGAAAGTATAGGTGTTGTGGTGAAATTCAAGGTCCGTCACCAATAATGATTTATAATGAAGGATAGTGACTGTCACCATTTCATATGAGCAATGGTGATGGAAAATAGCCTCCTTCACCAAAAAATTGAACGTCACCAAAGGTGGAGTCACCGAAAGTATGTGTTGTGGTGACATTCAAGGTCTGTCACGAATATTGATTATAATGACGGATAGTGACTGTCACCATTTTATATGAACAACAATGATTTTTTGTGATGGAACCTTCATGGCTGTTACTATTTGTGCATATATATGGCAACGTTTGTTGACAGTTACCATTTCATATTTGGTGAGGGTAAAAAAATGTCATGGTAAGCTCATTGGTGACATCAAGGTCCATCACAAATAATGACTATAATGACAAAAAATTACCCTCACCATTTCATATTAACAACAATGATTTATGGTGATGGACCTTTCATGGTCATCACTATTGATGTGTATATATGGTGGCGCTCGTTGACCATCACAATTTCATATTTTGGTGAGGGTTGAAAAATGTCACCATAAGCTCATTGGTGATGGTCAAAAGAGCATATGTCACTAAAAATTGATCATCGTCATTCCCTATTAATATCAGGGCACGATGGAATCGAACCACCAACCTCCTGCTTGTAAAGAAAGTGCTCTTCCATTGAGCTAGCACCCTTTAAAGAATTAGACTTTAAACTAGCAATTGCCCCTAAAGGTGCAAAGATACACCAAAGGAATAGAAGATCTAGGAAGATCAAAAGTTGCTAGAAATAACATGTTCAATATACATAATAAAAGACAATAAGAATAAATATGATATTCAATATACATAATAAAAAGACAATAACTCAATTGATTAATTTCCTCTATGATACCTATTATTTACAAAAACTATTCATGATTAAATACTTAATATTTACCAAAAATACTAATGATTAAATAATTTTATAATTTCAAGAAGGAATGTGATTAAATGCTTGTGCCCAAGGAGAGTAGAGAAAGAGAAGATCAATAATAAGACGCTAACATAGATAATGATGACAATGGTATCGATTTGTGCTCTCCTCATGGTGTTTAATAGGGAGAAAATTCTATGTCTTAGTCAACCCACCACAATTATTAACTTGGAGGGTAGGTTTATAAAAAAAAAAAACAACACATGGCCCACTATTGGGTAGATAGATGTACCCTCTAACCATTGGATTGTCATGGGGAATGATTCCCAAAGAGTTACAGAGGCAAGCTTCTATTTTGACTATTAATATTAGGTTAGATTCAAAAGGTTATACATGAACAAACTCTAAACAAACTTAGAAGCTACAAAGTGGAAGTAAATATTGAGGCCATGTAAAGAAGAAAATTCTAGGCCAAATACAATTACTGTCATGCTTATACAATGCAAATTGTGGGTTCCACGTACTAGTGAAGAAACTATTTTTAATCCTTGGCAGTTTCCTTGGCCTTGTGCTCGATATTGGCTTCCTATAGAAAATGTATGACTCTCTTCATTGTTGGTCAGTTGATGGGAAAGGTGCTTATGCAAAGGAGTCCTACTTTCAAAACCATGGTCATTTCCTCCTTGAAGCGGTCCAGAAACTCAAGATACAACACTTCAAGAAATCCATTAATTTTCTCTATTTTATTGCACACCCACTTCACAAGATCTTCATCCTCTCCAATTTCTATATCTATTGGTTGTCTTCCTATCACCAGCTCTAAGATCACCACTCCAAAACTATAGATGTCATTTTTTTCAGTCATTGCTCTGTAGAAGTTATGTATTCCTGAAATCCTTGCATTGGGGAATTTTTGTGTAGTGCTTCCTTTAAGTTCACTCAAAAAAATAACACTAACAAACTCCACCATGCTGATAATGGTAATCTAGGAATGGAAGGAACACAATTTATGTCAACCACAAATGTTGAATTGCTGAAATGTACAGGATCTAACTAATGAAAATCCTAACATCTATTGACTTCGATGAAGTATTTTTACATCACTAAGGAAATTAGATAATAACATAAGATGAGCAATAAAATTTTGAGTGATATTATAGTGAAATTGGGTATGAACCTATGTTAAGGTTGCACACTATATTGATATTTGAAGTCCATAATGTGCATAGATTAGCATATGTAGGCTATAACAACAACCTTTCCACATCCCAACTAATCACTATCTCATGGAAATACTGGAACAAATGGTAAAGGTATAATTTCTAAAATAAACTTGCATGGTTAAGCTTTCCATTGCTAACAAGTATATTGTTTATTCTAATTTCTAAAAGTGCACTTTACCAGTATTCATTCATAACAAGAACTCATCTTTAGATTACTTGTCAATATAATGTACTTGATTTTTATCACCTTTGGATATTAAAAAAAGTTTCTTATTATCCCACCCCAATCTATACAAAGTGCATAATTTCAAATGATAGTCCTTGTCTAAACCAAAAGAAACTAGAGGTTGGGATTTAAAATACATTCACTTCTTTGGAAAATTTATAGCTACCAAAGGTCCATGGAATATTATTTCCAAGTAGGGACTCTTGAGGCAGGTGATATACCAAAAGCACATTGAACACCTTAACATGGAATAATGAAATAGGAAGGAAAACAACACTATCCAAAATGGGTCTATAGTCTAGAAATCATTGGCACTGACTGTCACTTTGGTAGGTGTAGGGTTAGTATGGGGAGTTGGAAAAGGGGATCATATTAGAATAGGGGCTAATCCACAGGTTTTATATGGATAAGTCTACATATTACCATTGGATTTGATTGCTACTTTGCAACGTCAAGGAATTCATACCCTGGGTTAGGGAGTTGATGCAACATCTGCCTCAATTTTGCAGCAAAGATGGAAGAAAGGAAAGGATTTTGGTTTGAAAAATATGTAAATACGCCACTATAAGGTATTTGTGGATCAACATAAGAAGATTCATATCAAAATAAGAAAGGAGGATGTTTTGTTATACTCAAGGAACCCTTCCCTGGGAGAATATACTCCTACGTTAGGGTACAAACAAAAGTTTGTAGATACAACCTAGGAAGAGGAGGCCTAGAGGTGAAAGATTCCATGGAAGTTTTATGCTCCTATAAATTCAAAGGTTTAGATGTCATTAGTTCTTTGGAACAAAGCAGTAAATTGGAAAATACTTCAAAAATGCACCAAGAATGGTCCAGGGTAGTGTACACTATGTAAGAAGGAAAGAGATCAAGTTGATAATTTATTAAAAATTCCAAATATGCAGGTAAGGTTTGGGAAGAGATGAAGTAACTGAAAAATTGCAGGGAAGGGTGACAAGTGCAGACTATGGAGGAGGCTTTGAAGAACTGGGCCCAAAATAAATAACTTAAAGGTTTTAGAGCTCTTCCTGTTGTGGTTTCTTAGAGCATATCGTTAGCTTGAAATGTTGATATATTCAAGAGAGATATATTCCTCCATTTCAATGTGCATATATTATTAGGTCAGTGTTTGGAAGCATAAAAAGACATGAAAAGATACATAAACCTAGGATGCAGAAGAAACCATGAATTGATAAATTGGGGCGACTTATATGGTGCTAGCCAAGAGAAACATACTCTTTGTATTGCAGGAGGTACCTTATTGCTAAATGATTCTCTTCTCCTTAATTTCAATGCAAGCTTGGGTGCAATACTAATAACTATGTTGAGTTGATGGATCTAATGATCTTAATAAAATTGGCAGCATACATGGAGGTGACAAAATTGTTGATTTTTGGTGACTATAATGTGGTTACACATTAGATGAAGGTCTGATACAAAATTGAGAATATCAATTTGCACCTTCTGCTAGCTCAGATGAAAAAAATGGAGACATTCTTCTCCAAATGATTTATCAAAATGACTACTTCTTGGAGTG
>CM076580.1:103797060-103984186 GCA_034641835.2 Pinus albicaulis | reverse complement strand
ATGGTATAGTGTTTCTTTATATGTTTTTGTCTTCTAGTTTTCATTCATAATACATATTTCTTGCTGCTATAGATCAGTAGAGATTGATTTTGAGATATGCCCATGGAGGCACCTCAAAATCCCTGAATCTTCATAGCTTGATGTTTTCTTCTTCCTTAGTTATGCTAAAGAATTCTTAGCTGCTCTTTAGTAACTTAAGGTATTGTTGCTAAGTTTTATTCATAAGTTCTATGCATGTTGAGTAGGATGTATGGTTTGCCCTACCTACCTATAAGCTGCCCATAGTTCTGTCCATAAAACTTTCTCTTTGACTGATTTTTTGCTCATCTTGTTGAACCAAGGAGGCCTAGTCCCGATCTAGCCCTTTGCCTAAAACTATGAAAGATTGTTTGTCAAAGTGCCCAATGACTTAGAGACTATGTTTAGGCGTTCCGGCGTAGTTTATGAGTTGTTAGTTTGTCTTATGTGTTTTCCCCAAAGTCTGATAGCCATTTCCCGAAGTTAGAGGGTCTTATACCTCTATGTATGGCTGGAATGTTTGATTTCTATGTATTAATTAGCTCATAGTTACACTTAGCATGATTAATGGCTTGCTATTACATGTTTATGTCAGCTATTAACTAGTTACACTTGAAATCCCTTGTCTTTCACCAACTTGTTGTCCATTCAATCCATTTTGCCCAGAGATCCCTTCTACCGTGAATCAAATCGGCCCTACAGCAGCTTTACATCATCACCTCATAGCTTCCTTGACTTGTTTGACCCCATAGCCCAATTTATCTGCATCTTGTTATCCAGTTTATGTATTTGATCAGTTTTATCCCTCACAAACTTAAAAACTAAAAAAACCAAAAACACACTTCAAAACTAGCCTAATATCAGAACACCGCAAGTAAACACATCGACATCTTTTACACATATAGAGAGAGCCCTCTCTGAGTCCAGGAAGGCTAGGTCCTTGGGCTCCAAAGCTTGGTTTGATGTTACATCGTCATTTGGCTAGCCAATCGGCCAAATCACGGGACCCTAACAGATATACATACCAAGGTATTTTTAGGGGTGTCATAGTACCATCCATTAACAAATGTTGGGAATATACCCTTGGTCGATCTACTTAAACCCAAAAACTCTATCTAAAAAATACAAAAACACATCATCAGAGAGAAATTCATTTTCATTTCAGAATTCATTATTTGATTAGAAAAAAATTTCATATTGATTTCAACAAGTACTACAGTTCTAGGGGTCCCATTAATGTTACATGTTTGTGTGTAAATTTGCACAAAAATAATTAGATGTACCTTTTAAAAAGGGGGTTTTGGCTCAATTAGAATGAAGCAATAGGTAGATCATCAGTTGGTTCGCTTACTCAGATGCTTATAAAACACCATAAGCAACAAAGCCAAGTGCAGTGATTTGTTCTACCTAGTGTCGGTCCATTAGTGATACTGAGACCACACCTCTGTCAGTGAGTGGAAGATTATGAGTCTTGAGATAGAGACTCATATCCAACAGTTCCATTTCTAGATTGAGATCGAGATGCACCAGTAGCAGTTAGTTTCCTAATTCCTATGGATCCATGACCAACATCCCCATCTGTTAGATACCCACCAATAGTAGTAGATCAATTTGATTCTTCATTTGGTTCTATTTTTGATAGAATTGTATATGAAACCTATATTCTTGATTCTATTAGTGGCTCAGTAGATTGAGCTTATTGAGTGATTCAATAGAATGATAAATGTTGCTTAATATCCCTCCCACCCACGAGGATTAGAGAAGTAGAAATTGATTGCATAGTTGAATCAGTCAGTTGAGTACTAGAAACCCCACTAGTAGCACCCCACCAGTAGTGGTTGTTCCAGATCAGGACCCAAACCCAAGGCCAACTTCGGTCATGGGAAAAGTGTAGCTAGAGAAGTGGATCTAGTCGAAGGACCAGCACGTGTAGCAACACTAGTTGTGGGAAAGGCATAGAAATAGGTTTTGAAATATATGGGTCGTCAGAGGACCAACATAAAATATTGATTCAGATGTTGAAATAGACATTCCGTCGAGCAAGGTAGTTGATTTAGTTGTTTCATCCAATGATGATTTTTTTATCCAGATCACTAGGTGCTTTGCAAGTATTGTTTCTTGATCCAAAAAAACTTAAAGCCACTCCTTAATTGACTCCACCTATGTTCCGACCTTTGCCTCTATGCCACCCAATCTGCCTCCTTGGATCATAGTAGCAACAAATAGATCCAATTTTTTCATGCAAGACCACAAGGAAGAGCATTGTTCGTTAAGGTTCCACCATTTGCTGACTCAATCAATATAGGTTAGAAATTTAAGTGTGACGTCTAAGTCCTCGATGTGGAGCTCGAGTAATTAATGGGTACTTATTATAAGGTGAATATATGTGTGCACTAGTTGTTCCTAGGGTGGGTGAATATAGTTTGATGCACCATGGTCTGAGAAGAAAGAATGAGAATTTTTCCAACCGACTATAATTGTAGGGGGAGAGTTTAAGGTTTAGGTAGTGGTGCTCCAATGATAACGACACGAAGTACTTCATGAAGAGCTCTTATATGATAAGGTTTTTCCCTATGGGGGGTTAGGTCATGCCCTAAAAAGTAGTATTGTAGCATCCTATCCTTTTGAGAGACTCACTTCAGAGGGCCACCTACCGCCCAGAGAAAGATCCGATCGTGAAAAAACAATGAGATATTAATTAAAACATGAATGGTGTGTATCAACATCTGTATATTTTGAGATTTAAAAAAATCTTATAAATTGAATGATAAAAATACGTTTAACTCATACTTCACTTTACGCTTTGCCAAGATTTGAAACCAATACCCTTCAAAATCCTTTTTTTCAAAGGGAGCTAATAAGAGTGATTGATTTGTCTCCATATGTATAAATTAAAATTAGAGACTGCACTGCAAATTGAAATAAATATATACTAAATGCAGAGCACTCAGTAGCAACGATAAACATAGATATTTCAATTTAACATAACCAGCTACGAGAACCTACTAAAATTACCAAATCCATAAACTAATTCATCGTCCCTATTAATGGATTGTAATTGCAATGTATTATAGCTAAGAGAACACATCCATGGACTGACATAGAAGACTTGGAAAGGTTAGTGGTTTTTCCCAATCTTTCTTTTCTACGTATATCCAAGAACACCCTTCAAAATCAATATTTGAAATATTTTATCCTGAAAAAACAACTAGATATTAATTAAAACATGGATAGTGTGTATCATCATTTGTATATTTTGAGATTGAAAAAAAAATTATAAATTGAATGATAAAAAATATGATTAACTCATCCTCTTTTTATTCTCTACCATCAAACATTAAACTCTTCGCCCAGCTCCGAGGTGGGATACCTATTTAAGGGGTTACATGGGCAGCTTGAGTACGTACTTATATATCTCTTGCTACCTTGGCATACTCGTGTCTGCTCTCTCTCTTGAAAAAATTAAGGCATTACGTCTTTATTCTCTATTTTGAGCGGTTTATAGAACAGACACACATTAAATTTTTCCAAGAGATGCTGATATGCTCATAGATGTGGGACCATTTTAGGCAGGTTATACATGGTCAAATTCTGTCAATAATAGGAGAATAAAGCATATGTGAAAGTATTCATGGCGTTGCAAAACTATGTAGCTAGTGCGCTCGAATGCTATCGTTCGAATCCTTCATAAGAAAAATCGTTCAAGAATTCCCTCAACATTTACTCTACCGCTCTGAATTCTTGTACATCTGATATAAAACTCAAGTGCATTCGAAAAACAACCAACTAAAGGTAGGCAACCAGTATTTTTTTATCTTGAAAAAGTTTCTACTCCACATTATCGCTTCCATCACTTGCTTCCTTCATATCACCACCATCCCAAAATGGTCCCATAGCTATAATCATATCAACATCTCTTGGAAAAATTGAATGTGCATCTGTTCTATTTGAACTGCTCGAAATAGAGATGTAATGTCTTAATTTTGTCAAGAGAAAGAGCAGTCGCATGTTCGATTATGTGAAGAGAGACTGATGTGGTCATAGTAGTGGGATCATTTTGGGATGGTGGTGATGCCAAGGTAACAAGAGATATATTAAAATCTCAGCCCAACTTCTTTCTCATCATCCACCTCAAATATGTTACTATTGAATCTGCTTATGCACTTGGGCCAGCTTATCCCTTGGTCGTATTTTAGGGTTGAACCACTTGAGAGGCAAGGTTTCCAAACAATATTGTTTGGGTAGTGGTCTCATTCATTACTCAGATCCTCCCTTCCATGCATGGGTCAGAGAAAGCACATACCTCTTGCGGGTAAGGCAACATTCTTATTGCAATTACTATCTATTGGAGGGTGGGTGTATAGAAAACAGTGAACAACTCTTCACCAATCTAACGTCTTTCAATGTGACCCAAAAAATGAGATAAGTAAACAAAGCCCTCATTGAATAAACCATAGAAATGCAATAAGAAGAGAAGTATATCGGGGATTTGAGTATTTCAAATTCCAGCATTTACTATTAAAGCACAAGAATTCATGTATCGCATGGCTTTCATTGGCATGTATCGAATGCAGTGATCATGAGAATTAACAATATCACTTTTTTTTTTTTAGCCACAACATTCAAAATTAAAAATTATTTAGAAAACTTCAAAAATTAGAACCATGCATGGTGCATTTTCAGAACATGATATGAGATCAAACACATTGTACAACATCCATTTTCAAGAAAATAATAATAATAATAATAATAATAATTAAAAAAAAATACCATCTACTATCTACAACTATATTTCTATTCTATGGAAAAGTATGTTTTTCCATTTTAAAACCAACCAATTTTCAGAAAATAACAATCAAAATAACGATACTTTGCATGCACAGACCCACTTCCTTAAAATTATATATAGTGAAATACCAAAATCAGCAGAAAAACATTGCGTTCCTGACCCATCATGAAATTTGGGAAAATTAAAGATAAAGATATGAGAAAAGGAACATTGTATATTTTGTGTGGATCAAATGCATATTATTCGAATCGTTTTACACTAAGGTAGGGTAATGCCAGTGATTCAAATGGTATTAGGAGGAGATGAAGGATGCTTTTATAAAGACATGAAGGATGTTATTATAAGGAAGAGTTTTAAAGAAAATTCTAATAAGAGAGGATATATAATGATATAGGTATATTTGATATATAATGATATAGGTATATATGTAAATAAATTCTACAATAATAGTATGTAAGTAAGATTGGTTTGTTGAGTAGATTGTTGTTTACATATTTTCAAAACAACAATTTCTCACTGTAGAAATGGTTGAGTTTTATAAGTACCATATATATATGTGTGTGATGTAATTGACTGATGATGATGTGTAATAGAAATAGAAAAATTAATTGTGTTGATATCAGAGCTAATAGCTATGGGTTTGCTTCTCACACTAGACTCCAAGAAATTGTGAGAGGAGTGAATTGTTTGTGGTTGCGTAGGCTGGCACAACAATATACCACATATCAAATACTACATCCATGTTGCGACCTTGATTCAAAGATGCTAGGGGGTCTGGATAGCGGAGAGGTGATGAGCAAAAATGGTTGTGTGGCTGACTGAAACTTGGTGTAGAGAACCCTCAACTATTTGCTCCTCCTCTACAAGTTTGTCCAAACTGGTCTAAATTTTCAGTTCGACTGCTGGGGAAATGGGGGGAAATGTGTGAATAAAAACTCAAGTTTATTCCACCCTAGCAATAGGAAAATTTTCCCATCCATACGACACTTCCACTGTCACAACCAACAAATTTATTACATGGGAAATGGTTTTCTCCAATGACTAGCTATATTTATCTTTAATTTTACTCAAATCCACCCAGAAGCCCATAATGGTTGCACAGATAAAAATTGAACTGTCCTGGATGCACAATGACTGTGTCCACCACAGTACTAGGATGAACATTTCCATACCTCGACCGTTGTTCTAGATATCCAAGGAACAGTCTGGTGTGATGTCTCTTCTGAGCTATTGTGAAGGAAACAAGAGGATTGTAGTTTCTGAAGTGGGTCATTTCTTCTCTGAGGGCATCTAATTCTAAGTTGAGAACCATATTGAATTGACTCTCACTGACACCATATCTGAAGAAGAGTATCCTATCAGGAAGCTTGTTGTTTTATTTGAAATAATCGCTCAGTAATTACTTAGACATCTCCACAAGCTTTTGGATGTGTTCCACCCTGTGACTTTTGTAGCTGACTCTCGTATTATAGCAATTGCACCAGGGCCAGTTGATGCTTCCAACCACTGCAGCAATGGAAGGACTCGTACTATCCCCCGATCCAGGATGATTGACATCCATGCCAATGTACATGACATGGTTGTTCCCAAATATCATTAAATGGCGAAACAAGCTATGAAGAAGAGCAACATTACTTCCACCCACTTTGGCATTCATCTTCAATGCCAAATTTTCCAAATATTTAGATGCCTGCGATTGGGTCGCCCGATCAACACATTTATTTACATGCTCAAAGAAACAACACTGTGTCACCAATCCGACATCAGTTTTAGAAATACACTTCAGATTTGTATACCCTTGACGTTTTTCCTCCATAGCAATGATAAAAATTTGTAACTACCCTTTGGCTCTTCCCTACACATCCAACAAATGTTTTTGAAGGTCTTTCATATCATTGAACAAGGACATGGGCTTATAATCCAAAATGATGGGAGATGGATTCATGGTCACTCCAACATCTCCACACCTTCTCACCAAGAAAGACGTGAAAATATGAATCATGTTGGTTAGATAAGGTGAAGGCCTATCCCAGCTGAAGCTTAGGAGGCACCATTTTTCAATCCGCCTCCCATAAAAAACATGGCTACTCATAAGGTTCCACTGTCGATTTTCCAAGGGTGGAGTTACTTTCTTATTTCAACCTCCATAATGAGCTTAAGCGTGGGAGCTTCTAGTACTCGCCCCATCATCTTTGTCATATCCCCAACCACTACCATTCCAAAGTGAGGAAGAAAGGGACCATGTCTATGTCCATCTTGACTCAGCGTAATTTGATTGATTCTCCTTTGTCTTTTATCAGAAGATGGGCATGCAATTGGACTAAAATTATTTGACTGGTAACTGTTCAAGTTATCTCGAGCGAACATTTTTTCTTCACAGAGAATACAACACTCCATGTGAACATAATTCAACTTTTATTTTCTTTTACTGATGTCTAGGCAAGGCAGCAGCTGGAAATCAATTTTATGTTTATGCTTTCTCATAAAAAAATTCACCATAGAAACCATTGGCTGAGGGCCATTGTCCTTGGACATGGGAAATCTGATTTCCCTTGTCATATGTTTTTTCAGTCCTACTATTGTGAATTTCTGGCAACACCGCCTGCGGATAAATTTAATTTTCAACCCCTTGAGAGCTTTTTTTTCTTTCCTTAGCTCTCTTTCAAAGAGAGCTTGGTTGCGGTAAGTTCTACTACTTTCCCATAAATACTCAAGCTCAATAATTTCTTGTGAAAAACTATTGCAGATAGGTCCACATTCAACACCAATCCCTGAGCCCTGTGCCTCATACTTTGATAAAAGCCCCTTGAAGCCACTGTTTCACAACCAATATCTCCATCTTGTTCAAATTGCTTCGGATAAAGTCTTCTTCCCACTAGAGTCTAGAATTGATTGATTCTCATTCGTATGCTCCCTCATGACCAGATCCAAGCACTGCAGAAGGTCATCATTAAATTCTAATGCCTCTTACTATTGGTGTTTAGAAATTGGGCCAAAGACACTCCACTAAGCTCATTCCCAGTATACTTCAGCGCCACATAAAACTCTTTGGCTGCAGCCTCTTCATCTTTCAGTAGTTTAACACTGTATTTGCCTTAAGGAAAACATGTCTATATATGATTTTTTTCCATCATAAATAACTTTAGCATTACCAAAGGCTACAAAAACTTGTTTTTAACTTCCATTTTATATTCTTTGGAAACCCTACCTACTTTCACTTCCTTTTCTAATTTCCCAGGTTTTTTCTCCTTTTCCTTCTTCCCAGATCCATTTTTGACACTCTGTATATCGAAGTCATAGTGGAAAATTTTCACTCAATGGTCAAATTTAACACGGAAATTATTGGCATAAAGTCTGATAGGCCTAATGTCTCTCTTTCTTGCCTTCGCCATCTGGTCGATTAAATAGAACAAGAGTGGCCTTAGATTCTTGTCCACTCTCCAAATTTCTTTCTACTTTAAGGGATTCGAATGAAACAGAGCTCGAAGGCATCTCGACACTACTAAATCCCTCGACATACTCCTACACAGAAGTCATCGATGTCGAGCAGCTGGCTTCAACTATAGGAGGAGGCACTTGCGTAGGGATGGAAGATACCCTAGAAGGCTCCTGAGTACTGATATTAAGATCCCTCATTTGGGAAGTCAGAATAGTTGCAGGAATATTAGAACCTACCTCTGCCTCTTCCTTGCCCCTGGCCTTGACCCTGACCTTGGTCTCTCTACCTCTACCTATTCACCCAAAGTTGCATCCCCTATCCATAGCCAAAGAAACAAAAAAAAACTACCACGATATGAAATTAAATGAAATCAGTATCAAGTCTTCGCATAATGTTGTAATACAACCTGATCTGCAATCTTCCACACTGATATAGAGGACACATTGTAACAACGATAAATATCGAGATTTAAATGTAACATAAGTAGCTATGAGAAGCTACTAAAACTACCAGATCCATAAACTATTCATCGTACCTCTTAATGGACTATAATTGGTATGCACTACAACGAAGAAAACACAACCATGGACTGACATAGAAGACTTGGAAATGTTAGTGCCTTTGCCCAATATCTCTTGTCTAGGTATATCCAAGAACACCCTTCAACCTTAAAAATTCTTGAAAAATCCGATCCTCTCAGGCAAAGCCGATCCTCTTCCAATCTGTCCCAAAAGAGCTAAAAGATATGATCCTCTGAGGCAAGCCCGGTCCTCCTCCAACTTGTCCCAAAAGAGCTAAACTTCAAATGCCATAAACATAAACATAGTGTTTTTTTTTAACTCCAAAAGAGCTAAACTTCAAAAGACCAAAACATAAGTTTTTTTTAAACTCCTCCGGTAGCGTTAAATATTTGTCAAGTGCCGTCAAAATCTCTTTTGGCAAACACTAATTTTTTTTATTTGTTTGGGGTTGGGTTTAGTTAACTTGGCGGGATTTGTTTTTTTTTTGTAAGAATATTTAGATTTTGAATAATTGATTTTTTTATATTAAAAAACAAAAGCATTTAATGAATTAAATATAATTTTAGTTTGTTTTTTCAAATTAAAAGTATTTTTAATATTTACCTAGAAAATCAAAGTGACTTTTGGATGGAGTATATTGCTAATATTATTTAATGTTCATGTATTTGAAGGATATTGCTAATTGTGTTTAGTGTTCAAGTAATAGAATGAAGAATGATTAACCTCCTAGGAGCAGAAGAGGCCATGATTATGTGACATTAATGATGAGAAATGTTAATAGAATATGCCAAAAGAGATCAAATAATATGAAAACAAATCAAAAAATTAGGCCTCCTTACTCACCTACAATGCAATGATGCTCTTATAAAATATAAGAAAGGTATTCACAACTCCACACATACATATAGAAAAAGGAGATGGGAAAATTGAAGGAAAATATAAATCTAACTAGGATATAAAATATTTCTTTAGTATTTGGTAGAAGGATATCAATCTCACACCTCACAATTATTATTGAAGCATTATTTTGATGTGATAATTTAAGGAGAGGATCAAACAGAGTGTGAATAAAGTATTATTCTCAACACTTAGATAAGCCTGTGAGAGCAACATTTCATAGTAGGCTTGAATATAATCCTTTCATTGCTTGCAGGCTTTGACAACAGAATGCAACCCATTGCTATAGGTTGAGCATCTATGAAAACCATCGACATAGAGTGCCTAGATACGATAGACCATCAAATGTTTGTGTCATGTGGGAAGTACATCAACGACATGAAAGATTGGCTCATAGGGTCTCTGTTGTGTATCCATTCATAAAAAAAAACTACTTTACTAATGGGATAGAAGTGAAAACTGATAGTTGCAAATGTATAAATAATGGCGTCAAAGGTAATATTGTTTCCATAAATAATAGAACCAGAAATAGGCTCATGAACGCCATCAATATCTATTGGAGGTGATACGATGAAAGCAATAATGAATACAAAATTTGCGTTTAATAGGATATGGATCATCAAGATGTTGAACCATCCAATGTAAATATGGTTTTTAGTGCACCAATGATCTGTTCACATAAAAGACCTTATAAATTTGTGCTTTGGGATGCCCCCAGGATTCAATAAGTAATGCAAAATGAGAGGATTTGTTGCTAAGGTGATTGGTTCCATATCAACAACCGTTATGTTTAGCTTGAACATTTTAATAAATATATAGTGATATCCTTTTGTGTCCTTAAATTGTAGCACCCTGAGACATCTATTTTCCATCATGTATGAGAATTCTAGTAAAGCCATATATATCATAAATTAGGGCATACAGTATACTATCCTAACAATATCTACTAAAACAAATTATGAGAACATGCCAAAAATGACCCAACATGTATCAAATTATCATCATGAAAGAGAAAAGTAATAGAACAATATTTTGGCAATGCAAGAAAGTGTTTGTAAGACTTCAAACAAAACTAATGCAGGGATGTTAACATACCAAGATTCTAAGAATTCCCAAACCATTTGCTCATTAGATTGGCTAGCCTTACATTAATGAAAACAACCCATGATTCTCTTGCTATTTCCTTTTCAAATAATGTTTTCCTAGTTCTAGAAGGGCCATACATCAAAACACCTATTGAAGGACTTGGGAATAAAAGCCAAAAGAAATTTCAAAACATGCTACATGAATCCAGAAATTTTTGGGGATTCTTTGAGGATTCTAGCAAATGAACCTAAGTAAACCAATGCATAAGCTTAGTGGATTTCTACTATTCCTAGATAATTATTTTCACTTTCACCCTTGATTTCTTTTATTCTTACTACATTGTTATTAATTAATTCATTGGCTGTATTTCTATATTTTGTTTTTTCAGGTTCGAGAGGAATAATTTAACCTCTTTTATGGAAACACAGAGGTAAAATATATGTGTTTAAAGTGAAATGCTCTCCTGTCCGCTTCAAATTTCTCTACTCTCAATCAATTTCATTTTACATTTATTATTTATATATATTTTTAAAACTCATAAACACTAAATTATTGCCATGGGCATGGCCCTTTATATTTTCAAATATTAGGCCCCTTATCTATGTTCTATAACCATTTTAAAGTATTAAGGGTTCATGGAAACTATATTCATATTGAGTTGCGTGGCATTGATGACTCCAAGTCTTGCAGGCATTTTGTGGGTGCCTTCGATCATGGGGTGGGAGTGCAGCTCCCACTAGCTCATTTTTTCTCTTTCATTTCATCCTCAGTAATGGAAACCATCTTATAAGATTGAGTAAATAAGATTGAAATCCATCTATTAAGGAATCTAGAATGCACGTGGGCAAGACTCTAAAATGAACATAACAGTAAGATAATATTCATGGTTCTAACCAAGGATTGTGTGAAGCTCTGTTGAGCATGGATGCTCTTTGGGATAGTTTAATTCCCCCATAAGTGGCTTCCATCCACAACCCCTTCCCATGAGTTTTGAACATGAGACCAATTGGGGACTAAACTCCACTCAAACCAATTGGTCTACACCTCATGGGTATGATAAAAATTTACAAGCAAGGGTTGTCATACAACAAATTGGTGTTTGTCTTGACAACAACCATAAAAATAGATTATTATTATTATCATCATAAACTTTGAAAAACAAGTTTGCAAATATAGAAATATAGGTGCAAAGAAACTAATCACTACCTCATAAAACAATTAAACAATTTGTAATGTTTTATTAAAAAGAAATCAATCCTTTCTTTATATTTTGATAGTGAAAAATGCCATAACTCATAAAAGTACAACACTGGAAGCTCCATCAAATTGAACAATTAAAAAAAATACACTAACTATAGCAGAGGAAGCAACTATATTGTACATATATAACAACAAACATACAATGATCATCCTTTCTCTACAAATACAACCAACAATAAAGGATGTTCCATAGCGTTTGTCACCATATTGATAATACAAATATAATTCGATTACAAATAAATATATAGATATGATATTTTGTTTAGGTGGATGCTACTGTAGGGATTCTTTTAACCAGAATTTTAATTACGAAGTAATTTTTTCATGCCCGAACCATTTAACGCTATTAATCCTCTCTAAATTATAAACTATCAGGTGTCCACCAAATGTTTGTCACAGTGATTATCACATATATTTCAAGATTTTTAAAACATCAACTACTATATATTTTATGCCTCCCAGGAATATCAATGGAAATTTGTAGGATCAAGGAGATTGCGCTTGCAGACGACACTTCTTCCACGACAGTTCATCCCCTCTTTTAAGTACGACAAGTACTAGATGCATATTGTTAGTTTGTGCAAAATATTCATGAAAACCTTGATTAGCATGCAAATAAAGAAAAACATACTTCCTCAAACAAACATATATGCATTTTCCACGATTGTTGACAAAGAAATAATTTTGGAAGTCCTATGCTTCTTCGTTGTTAGGGTATGCTTGATACCCTCGCCGTGAAGGGCGTTTATTGGAATGAAGCTGGAACGATGTGCCCTGAGTCTGTGTCTCCATGCATCCCATAGTGAATCACACATTTTTTGGACACAAAAAAATCATTGTACATTTCAGTAATGTGTAATTATTGTCAATGCCAACCCAAAAGCCTATTACTATAAATTAATTTTATCAAGGGGTGGAGGTTAAGAGCTTAAGGTTGCATGAATATTGAGCCATTAACTCTATCATGTGCTTTCATTTCCACATTTCCTTGAATTTTATCCATCATGCCCAAAAGGAAATGTCAAATTAAATTTCATCATATCTTTTCTATCGTAATATTTATATAAAATGAAAAATAAGAGCGGGGATTGAATAACGCACACCAGAAAATAATACTGAAGCTATATTATTATCTTTGGATGCTTTCCAGAAGTGTCATTGTTTTAACTATATTTCTGAGATGCGGGGCTTTTCAATGGCTAGGTGAATGAATTACCTAGTGTCCTAAAATAACCAATATTAGGAGGAAGGGTGAAGAAGGAATTAAAAGTGCTTACAATTGCAATTACAATGCCTCTAGAAATATCGAGAAATTTCTATGATGTTTGGATCTTACTCCTCATTACAACAATATTCTTCATCATCATCGAGGTTTTTATACTTACCCATTACTTAAATCTATATCCTGCAAATTTTCAACAAATTTTGAATTTACAGATCCAATGATCTCAGAAAATGTTTATTTTAGTTTGAATTCTGGCCATAGTTTCGTTAAAGGTGTGACTTAGGGAAATTTTCTGATTCACAAACTAAGGTTTCTTTTGCATGACTTCACAAAATAAGGTTGAAGCCTATTTCTCAACTTCCAATCTAGCCTAGATGAACTATATGGCCTATTTTTCAATATGGATTGACCGAACTTACATTAACTAGCAATCCAGCCTAGATGAAAGTAAATGTTCTAAAATAATTTTTACAGGACTTCTCCAAAATCCCCCTATTACATTGCAAATAATAGAATTTATGGAAAAATACATCTACAAGAAATTAATAGCTTTCAAAAATCAAATTCTATTAATAAAATAAAATTTAAAACAATCTCTATTTTGTCACGTGGAATTTGGAATTGCAGGATTCAAATTCCCCTAAATCTGGGTTTGATTCTTAGGTGTCTAACCTCTTCAAAACATTGAAACGGCATGTAGTTTTCCCCTAAAAAAATGCCAACTTCCCTTTAAAAAAGGAAAGCACTGGAACCTATGAAGGACCGCGTGGAAGCGTTCGTTTGGGCCACCGTGGCAACTTCCCATTGGGCCACCAAAATACACTGCAACAAATAAAATTCGGCCAACTCACACTTCAATATCAAAATTGCAATTTTGCGTTCTAGGGTGACACAATTACAAATTACTAACATAAATGACTAATTCATATACTTGTTGTACTTATTATTTGGTCATATTTTTATTCTTAGACTATAGTAGTCATTTACGTTAATCATTATTAATTTTGTCACTTATCTAGTCATATATTTTAGTCCTGGACTAAAATAGTCATTTTAGTTTGGTCACTTATTATCTAGCCATATATTTTATCCCTAAACTAAATTAGTCATTTAAGTTAGTCATTTTTAGATTGGTCACTTTAAATTGCTCAAATTTAGTAGTAATTCACTTGAAATAATTGTGGTGACTAACTTTTTTAGTCATCTAGTCACTAATTTCATCATTTTCTACTAGTGGTATAGTATTTTACATTGACACAATTGTGTTTTTTTAGAAAAAAAAATATTTGTATCAAAGGTTAGCATGTTCATTAGGGTTGAAGAGGTTGTGTCATTATGAGTGATCTATTCATTGCCAACTCTTTATCTGTGAGAGCATTACAAGCTCCATGTCAACATGAAGTGTAGATATTTTGAGCAATTCTTATTGAGGTTTTGCAAATTATCCAGCTGCTCTACATTTGGTATACATGTTAATAAGGGCATTACCCACAAACACAAACCCTCGAGACCAATACCCAGTTCTCTAAAAATCAAATGGTACCAATATTCTTAGTTAGAGGTGAAGGATTCTCCTAAGAGGTTATTTTGTTGGTTTGATGTGTTGTTTTTTGCCTTGGATACGAAGTGGTTAAGGGCTTCAAGAGTTAAGAGTTAAGGGCCAAGGGCTTGGGGGGAAAGGGATTTAGGGGTTAAGGGCTTTATAATTAAGGGATTAGGTGTTATGGGTTAAGGGGCTAGGTTTTAAGGTGTTTAGGGGTTATGGATTAAGGTTTAAGGGTCACGAGTTTAGAGAATAAGGGTTAGTGATAAGGGGGTCAATGGATTCTAGGTTAGGAGTTAATGGCTTAAGGTTTAATGCGTTAAGGGGTTGATGGCTTATGAGTTATGAGTGTAGGGGTTAAGAGATTATGGCTTCGGAAGGGTTAGGGAATTTAGTGGTTATGGGTTAATGGCTTATTGGTTGTGATAATGGGGCCCCTAATACCCTTATCACCACTATCGAGGGTTCCCCTTTCAATTTCTCTCGTTACCTTCCCTCTAGGCCCCCTAGCCCCTATGAAATTAGGCCTTAATCCCCCTTCTCATTCTCTAATGCGTGGATTATAGATATTAGTAAACGATGCTTGGAAATCCCACTTCTACCCATCCATGCTACATGTGTGTCCCCTAGTCATGTTCAATACACCACAAAATATTCCTTCCACATCCTTTTCGGTCATATCATTCAACTTATCCTAACATTATGGGTGAAATTGGTGTTTATGTTGTAAAGTGAACAGAGAAAAAAATTACTTGTTTTTCTATTGAGAAGATGTAGAAATTGATTGTCATGATTGGAATGTGTATGCATCAATCTACATTGGCTTGTTTTTCGAGTTTAGACATGAATAATTATTTGGTCATACTCCATCCTATCGATGGATCCTGGTATCACAAAGATATCGATGGGAAATTCGAGAGATTCTTTTAAAAGCTTGTGTGTTGTGTGGTATTTAGCTCCTTGATAATGTGTCTGAAAGATAGCTAGTCCAAAGAGTTGGGGGAATCTATGATATCCTGTAGGATGGGATGTAGGTAGATGTTTTCTATCATGAATTATTGACCCAATTGATCATGATTTTTGAATCCCCCATGATCTATAGGTATTTGACTCTTTTGATGGATGCAATTTGTAGAAGGTTACAAAGAGAAATGGAATCAACTCAGTTGTTGGAGCCTTAACTTTGGGTATATCTTACTTTCTCGCTATAAGAATGAGAGAGGAAGAGTACCACACACACTTTGCAGCTAGGTGGGATAACTTGTGCAACACCATCAAAGAAGTCACAGGGGCATCCAAGAGGGAGTGGATGAATTACTAGAATCCATTATTTTTATGGTTTAGGATGAATCTTGTCATCCAAACACTATTTTTAATCAATTCAATTGTGATCTTTGTTATAATTTCTCGTGAAAAAAATGTTTTTTTGTTCCAATCCCACCATATATTGATGATTAGAATGCATGGGAAACTTTATAATAATCTTCCATGATGTTGAGTAACTATGTTTTGAAATTTTCTTCCAAGCTTAGATAGGACCACGAGGCTATCATGTTCAATTTTGCAAGGGTGGTGGTGATGACCTGCATTATGTTGGATCAATAGATAAATAAGTGTGAAGAAATATCATCATATGACTTGCCTAAAGCATATATGTTGCAGTGATTCGTAAACTATCATGGATATTTCTCGTGAACAAAATGTGTTGTTGTTCCAATCCCACCAGATATTGTTGATTAGAATGCATGGGAAACCTTTTTAATAATCTTCCATGATGTTGTGTAACTAAGTTTTGAAATTTTCTTCAAGGCTTAGATAGGACCACGAGCCTATCATGTTCAATTTTTCAAGGGTGGTGGTGATGACCTGCACTGTGTTGGGACAAGAGATAAATAAGTGTGAATAAATATCATCATATGAATTTCATAAAGGATAGATTTTGGGGTGATTTGTAAAATATCATGGATATTTCTTGTGAAAAAAATGTTTTGTTATTCCAATCCCACCAGATATTGCTGATTAGAATGCATGGGAAACCTTTTTGATAATCTTCCATGATGTTGTGTAACTAAGTTTTGAAGTTTTGTTCCAAGCTTAGATAGGACCACAAGGCTATCATGTTCAATTTTGCAAGGGTGGTGGTGATGACCCACACTCTGTTGGGACAAGATATAAATAAGTGTGAAGAAATATCATCATATGACTTTCCTAAAGCATAGATGTTGAGGTGATTCGTAAACTATCATGGATATTTCTCATGAATAAAATGTGTTTTTGTTCCAATCCCACCAGATATTGCTGATTAGAATGCATGGGAAACCTTTTTAATAATCTTCCATGATGTTGTGTAACTAAGTTTTGAAATTTTCTTCCAAGCTTAGATAGGACCATAAGCCTATCATGTTCAATTTTGCAAGGGTGGTGGTGATGACCTATACTGTGTTGGGACAAGAGATAAATAAGTGTGAAGAAATATCATCATATGACTTACATAAAGGATATATGTTGGGGTGATTCATAAACTATCATGGATATTTCTTGTGAACAAAATGTGTTGCTATTCCAATCCCACCAGATATTGTTGATTAGAATGCATGGGAAACCTTTTTAATAATCTTCCATGATGTTGTGTAACTAAGTTTTAAAATTTTGTTCCAATCTTAGATAGGACCACAAGCCTGTCATGTTCAATTTTTCAAGGGTGGTGGTGATGACCTGCACTGTGTTGGGACAAGATATAAATAAGTGTGAAGAAATATCATCATATGACTTGCATAAAGGATATATGTTGGAGTGATTCGTAAACTATCATGGATATTTCTCGTGAACAAAATACGTTGTTGTTCCAATCCCGCCAGATATTGCTGATTAGGATGCATGTGAAACCTTTATAATCATTTTCCATGATGTTTTGTAACTAAGTTTTGAAATTTTCTTCCAAGCTTATATAGGACCACGAGCCTATCATGTTCAAATTTTTTGAAATCTTCTGCATGATCAATCTTTCGCTCAGTTTCCACCCTCCTTTGGATCCTCTTTCTCCACACATACTGAATCTGCAAACCATCTTCCCGATATGCGGTCTATATTGCATAAATAAACCTTTCTCTAAGGGTCACAACCGCTCTTCTTCTATGAAAATTTGTCACAGTCTTAAGGGCATACCTTATGAACTAAACATGTTAGGAAATTTTCCTAACTAGGGAAATATACTTATGTACTTCTAATTGTTGTAGAACAAACCCTATCCACCCATAGAAAAAACCACGACTCTTGCCTCCATAAGAGACTCGAATTAACTCATATGGATCCATAGATTCTGGGAATTTCTTTGAATGAATCTTGATATGGAATTTAGATCTCAATGTCGACCCTCAAACTAGGGTTACCTCAGTCAATAGTACACTTGTGTCTACTTCTGTTCTAGCTCTAAATTAAAGTGCAAGCCCTCCTCCAATTATGTTGGTCTTTATCACAGACCTTGCGAACTACTAACCACCACAAGACAAGATCATATCAACCCTCTCTTCTATTTCATGTATAAAATCTAACCAATGGGATTCAACATGATCTTGTAATGTACTAAAACAAGATACTGAATCCGTCCTACAATTTGCGGAAACAAAACACGATCGCACAATCACATATAAGTAAGAGAAATAAATTATCAATCACACAACACAAGATGTATCTGGGGAAACCAACTTCTCAAAACCCCACTATCTATATTATGTATTAAGTCAAGGAACCATGAAACAATATAATACTTAATCTCTCATGGGATTCTCCAGCACTCTGCAAATTGTCTCCTACTGATCTAGGAAAAATCGCTCTAGTACTTAGCCAATTCTCCACCCTCCTTCAACCTGCCTTGCTCATGAAATTACTAGGGAATTAGCTCCCTATTAATTAGGAAAAATAGCCTTCCTTGATTGTGAAATCCATCATGGCATCCCAATGACTTTATAATTGCACATGGGAAATTTTGTATAAATACAAGTGATAGTTATGTTCCCTTTAACCTCTGTTTCAATTGGGTCTTCCTCGAAACTGACATGCATGCAACTATTAATAGTGAATTATCAATTATATGATTGATCACTCATTGTGAATTAAATCCAATTTAATTCAGTGGACCTATCACTAGCTCATCACTCTGTTATAACTAGTTAAACTGATTTTAACTCAATTAATTGAGTTAACTAATTCACACCTACATCCCACTAATGCATGAACTGCAACTAGACCCCCAAAATATTATAATCCCTCTACATGCCTCATCTTAGACCCTCATGATCTGGACATATGCAATAACACAATAAAATACATGAATAAACATAAACACAGAGATAAACTAGGAATAACACTTCATTTCATTAATATCAAATACTGAAAAATGCTTACAGACAAAATGGAAAACAAACTAGCTCGGGCGATGGTAGCTTATCTCTGAGAAGAGATGTGGCAGCTACATGCCTCTAAAATGTGTTACAATAAGGTTCAAAGGCCTTTTTATTATTGAAAAATAAGAGAAAACCCTAACCTGAGGAGATGTAACACCAAGAGTTTATGGGCGCCGTTGGGGGTAGTTGGGCAACTAACTTCCCGAGGTCATAACTTGGTCATATGATCTACGTTTGACACACATGATACCTCATTAGAAATATCTTTTTGAGAACTAAAATTTCTATGAAATTGAAAAACCTTTCATGCCCCAAAAACGTCTTTTTGGGCCTCAAAACTGCTCTGAAAGTTCAAGACCTCGAAAAACTGACAAAAATAGTAAATTGTGCTATAATTAAAGAAGCTGAAAAACTGAAAGAGACAATGGCAAAGGCCCAAGTGGAATAGGCGGGTGGCCACCATTATCCACCTCAATCACTTGAACTCAAATTTCTTGAGCTAACTTAGTCATCATGACTTAGTTAACTGACCCAAGCTACCATGAGATTAAATTACAATTTATTTAAGGGAAAAATAAATTAGACACCTCACATTCCTCACTCCTAGTACATCAAAATTCCTCACTAGTGTTGGTGCATTTTTTTTGTCCTTTCTAGTTTCCAATTTCACTCTTTCTTGTTGCAAATTTCAACACTCCCTGTGTACAAGAAAGGAATTCAATCTATAATGATCTGGTACCTTTGGAATTATGCATGCAACACTTCTCTAGTGTTTTTGCACCTGCAAATTTTGAAACTAAATAGCCTTCGAACAACTAAATAAATATAATTAATTTGGCATCAGAGTCTTCTGACTGCTGCTAGCTACTGCACTTGTCTACTAGACTCTCTGTGCTACTGCTGACATTTTCATCTGTGCCCTTTGCATTGCTTTGAACTCTAATCTACGCTCCAGTATCTGACATCGTCACTATGATTTTTGTCTTCCTGACATCTGACTGCATCAATATAACTAATCCTTCCTGTTACTATTGTATTGTGGACTCCTTGTAGCTAGGTTTGATCCGTGAGACACACCATCTCAATGGACCCTGCCAAAATTTCTTATCTTGGGATTATGTCTACATATCACCTTGCCTTTCACCTGGAGGTATAGCTGCATGTGCTCCCTCTTCCCATCTAGCTCAAAATTTCCCCCTCATGGAGGTATCTTCTTGAGTGGAGGCTTCCACTCAGTCTCCTCTTTGCTTCTCCAATTGTGGCTGCTCCACAACCTTTTGAGACTGCTTCTAAGGCTAAATGTTGAGAGGTAATTTGTACTCCCTCTCAACAGCCAAGTCTCTAACCTTCGATTTTCTCCTCAAAGCTTTGCATGCATCTAATACCTCAAGTTCATATAGGTTCTTGACTTGTGCACATTGTAATTGTCCTATCATTACAAAAATTTCTAAAAAAGAGTTGATTTTAAATCGACGATATCTCCCTCATCCGAGCTCCGAATTGATTTTCCATTTGGGTAGTTTTTCGCAAGGAATCCGAATATGCTATTTTTTTTTTTTCAAAATTTTTCACCAAAATTTTAGATATTCTTTGTAAATTCACCGCCCAAAAAATTCTTGCTCTGATACCATGTAGAAAATCTAACCAATGAGATTCAATCTGATCTTGTAATGTACTAAAACAAGATACTGAATCCTTCCTATAATTTTCAGAAACAAAACACGATCTCACAATCACATATAAGTAAGATAAATAAATTATCAATCGTACAACACAAGATGTATTTTGGGAAAGCAACTGCTAAAAAACGCTCTATCTCTATTGTGTATTAAGTCAAGGAATCATGAAACAATACAATGCTTAATATCTCATGAGATTCTCGAGCACTCTGTGAATTGTCTCCCATTGATCTAGGCAAAATCGCTCTAGTACTTAGCCAATTCTCAACCTTCCTTCAACCTGCCTTACTCATGCAATTCTTATGGAATTATCTTCCTATTAATTAGGAAAATCATTCTTTCTTGATTGTGCAATCCATCATGGCATCCCAATGACTTTATAATTGCACATGGGAATTGTGTATAAATACAACTGATAGTTATGTTCCCTTTAACCTTTGTCTCAACTGGGTCTTCCTTGGAACTAACATGCATGCAACTATTAATAGTGAATTATCAGTTATCTGATTGATCACTCATTGTGAATTAAATATAATTTAATTCACTGGCTGACCTGTCACTAGCTCATCACTTAGTTAGAACTATTTAAACCGATTTTAACTCATTTAATTGAGTTAACTAATTCACACTTTCACCCCACTAATGCAGCAACTGCAACTGGAATCCAAAATTATTAGATTAATACCTCTACATGTCTCATCTTAGACCCTCAACTCGAATTTATTGAGCTAACTCAGTCATCATAACTTAGTTAACTGACACAAGTTGTCATGAGATGAAATTACAATTTATTGTCCAAATTATTTAAGGGAAAAATAATTTAGACGCCCCACATTGCTCACTCCTTGTGCATCAAAATTCCTCACCAGTGTGGGTGCATTTTTTTTTTTCCCTTTCTGTTTTCCAATTTCAATTTTTCTTGTTGCAAATTTCAACATTTCATAATTTAATGCGGCCTTCACACAAAGACACCATTGAAATCACATGGCCAGATTCTCATGAGCAACCTCTCTTAAGCTCGGTCTGTCATAAGAGAACCAAAAATATGCCATCCTACTTCCTAGATCGAACTGAAAATTAAGGTATGAAACATTCTTGTGAACCCTCACATGATGATATTGCTCTTGGAGGATGATCATGGCCTCCCTTTAGAAACCCTTACTCAGCCCTCTTACTCGACCTACTTTAGGACTACATCTCTCTTCGCCCCCTTGATCAAATGAGCTCCTTCTCACTTGATATTATTCCTTCATCCTAAGGCCTCCTTAAATAGTTTTTCCTAGACCTCTTAAGAACCTTCTAGATCAACTTATGGATTTTATCCATTTAGACCTTAGGAAATATTAATTTTCCTTTTTAATTTTCTTTCAGATTTTAAACCCCATCCTAGATCCAAAATCCATTTTCTTGGTTTCTTTTCCCACAAATCCTTTTGTGACCAAACTCACACAAACCCATCTCACTAGGCTTGTGGAGTACCTCCCAAGCTACATAATTCAACAACATATTCTAGTTGTAGTATCTGTAACTTGGTTAAGCTCTTGTAGTCAAGCAAGGGCTTGGTTGGGTTCCCAAGCTGAAAATTAAGTAATGGTAGTTGTGAGGGCATGATAGCTAGGGAGGGTCAGGGCATGCACATTAGGAATGAAAATTCATGTTAACACATGTCAGACAATGCCAATTCATGATGAAGAGTGTTAGGGAGTTTCGGGGCATATCAAGGGATAACTAGGTCAAAATGCATGGAAAGGAACTAATAAGAGTGTGTTCTAGGGAGTGTCAGCGAATTCAAGTGTGCCAAGGACGAAGTGTGTTAGGAGAAGTTCATAATAGGATTTATAGGAGGCAAGCCTACGGTTGTTATAAGGGGCTCGACATAACAGTTTTAGACAAAGGGAGATCACTTTGTGCTAGGCACAACATTGTTTTTCCTTTAGCAATTTTTTTTATATGAGACGTGGCACACTTTGGCTACATGCTCATGTTTTAAACTATTCTAGATAATTGCATATTGTACATTGTTTTGTATAAGTTTTGGGGCACTCAAATTTTTTCAGCTTATATCTTGTGTGCCTTGTGCATCTTGTGGTTCTTGCAAACTCTCAGTTAATGTTCCACTGTTTATATGAACTGAACATACATGTGAAATATTTCTATGTAAGCTATGTTGCTTAGTTGTTTTATGGCCATGGCTAGATCATGTGATCCTTGTCTTGGTAACTAGTCAAGTGGGACAAGTTGAGCTTGGACATGAGTGGCATAATATGATTTATAGGTAGTTCTTATCTGAAAAAGGCACAATCTACCTGTAGTAGGTGAAATTGGTAGCCAAGGAATTGATTGGGTTCCCAAGTCGTGAAAAAATGTAAAGGCTAGCTTTGAGGACATGAGTTCCAAGGCATGCAAGGGAATGTTAAGATGTGTTAGATAGTGCGAAGGCTTGTCAAACATGCTAAGATGTGCCAAGTGATAAGGCATGCCAAGATGTGAAAGGGTGTGTCAATGCGTTCCAAGGACTATCAAGGCAACAAAAGGGAGAAATAAGTTAAACTACAAGGAAATGAACACATGAGAGGGTTAATAAATCATAAATTTACCTTTTTCAAGAGGGGCAAGCTAGGCACACCAACACTAGGTGCCAAGTGAAAAGTCTTAGTGCATTCTAAGTGCCAAGTATTCCTTTGTTGATTCTCATCTACTTTCCAACAGTTGATCTCAAATAAATTTAATATTAAAAGTGTCCAAATTATACCAAGGCATGTCAACGTATTCCATACATGCTAAGACTTTCCAAGTGCCAATAGGTGCCAAGTGCCAATATGTGTCACAGAGTGTTATGCATGCTATGAAGTGGAAGGACATGTTGAAGAGTGCTAAGGTGTGCTAGAGAGTGATAATTTTTGTTGAGGAGTGTTAAGGATTACTATGACAAAACATTAACGGAGCACTAGGTCAAAATTCATAGAAGTTAATGAATATGAGGAGTGTGTGTCAGGGACTAGTTTTAATGAGTGCTAGTTGTCATGCCAAGGAGGTAGTGACAAGGTATGATAAGGATTGGTAAGGAATGATAGGGAATATCATGCCATGCCAAGAAGTCTCAAAGTGTGCTTGGGAGTTCTAGGGTGTGCTAATTATATGTGCCAAATAGTGCCATGATATGCCAATACATGCTAGGTGCTAAGGATGTGCAAGGTACCATGGCATGTCAATATGTGTCTAGAAGTTTCAAGGAAACAAAAGGAAGAACCAATAAGAGGGTTATAAGTCGGGACTTTATCTTTTTCAAAAGGGGCATGCTAACCACACTAATAATAGGTCCAATTACATGCCAAGTGGCATTGTGTGCCAAGTGCTAATGTATGTCAATGCATTCAACCAAGGTGTTCTAGGGAATGCTAGGGACTACATGCATGCCAACACATGTTAAGAGAGTTCTATGTAGTGCTAGTGCATGCCACCATGTGCTTGGGCGTCAGTGTCATGACAATATGTTCTACGTACAAATATGTTCCAAGACATCTGTGGTGCTAAGAAATGTTAGTGTGTGCCAAAGCATTAATTTAAGGCATGCCTCGATTGTTGAGGAGTGTTAGGTCATTCTCATTAATATAATTGACAGAGCTTGCTTATGTATTAAACAATATATTTCCTACACACACTAGTGGGACTTTATCTAAAGGGAATTTTCTAGATAGGAAACTAAATAGATATGAATCATGTGTTGACTCATAGGAAAACTCTATTCGACTAGTCATTACTTGAGGGAAATGATACACACTAATTACTTCTTAAAAAATTGACTAATTCTAACCACTATGGCCTTAGACATATTATAAAAAATACTCCACAATAATGGTATTAAATCGTTATCTTTTGAAAAAAAATATTAACAAGCACATAATGTCATCAAAAAATCATTGGAATGATCAATGGCGACTAACATTTTTTTACCGTCACCAAAAGTAACAAAAATAGCATCGGTGAGGGTCATTGAAATTTCGTCACTATAAGTGTCACCAAAGAGAGAATTAGTGATGGGCCTTTAATGACCGTCACCAAAAGTGTCATTGAAAATGACTTTGGTGATGGACCTTAATGGACCATCACTATATACACTTACAACGATGTTTTTTTAAGGACTGTCACCATATGTGACATTGGTGACGGACCTTAAAGGTCCGTCACAAGCATGATCCTCACCAATGTCCTTTTTTCTTGTAGTGTTGCCTTGAATCACAACAATGATTATGCTTTTGTCTTGCCTTTCATCTCTGCAACAACATGTTTTCTGAAGAATTTTCCATCACCCTTGCTCTTGTTCCTACATATCAAACATGCCTTGTTTCTCCTTTGATCCTTGCTCCTGCATACATTGTTTTTTCTCCTTCTTTTCGCTCCTTGTCTTGTTTCTCCCTATCTTGCTACTCCAAGATGCTCAAGCTGCTTCCTCATACCTTGCTCCTATTCCTACATACCTTTCCATCTCTTCTAAAGCATTTTCCATCACTGATATGTATGATATCTTAATGAAAATGTGTTTGATGGTTTGTAAATTGCAAGTGTTAAAATTGAGTTTTTAAGTTAATTTTTAAACACATAAAGCATGAAAATAAACTCTGAAATATGCAGAAACAATATAAAATCACACCATAAAAATAACCACAACATAACAAATGATGAAGGAGTTCACCCCTCTTGGGATATGTCTCCTTGATCTAGCTTCCAATAGCTTGAACCTCTTTCATTATGCTTAAAATGGTGATTGCATACATTTTTAGTGCTCAAATGGCTTCAAAACATGTTCCATCAGTTTCAGAATACCCAAAAATGCCTATATAGCCTCTTTATGATCCGAAATTGGTCAAAAATTGAAGAAGTTATGAGCCTCCCTTGTTTTGCTGCTAAACGCACCACAATTTCCCTAAAATTCGGACTGGTCATATAATTTCACCCATAATCCGCTAACTAAGAGAAATTTTGGTAGAAATCTGGGAAAAAATTTCAGGAAATTAATTTTCCCATTAATGCCTTGAACCCAAATTAACACTAATTAAACTGACGAATTAAAATTATTTTTTTAATTAAAAAATGTAGGAGTAACCGCTGGCGGTCAGGGTACGGTGTCACATTGCTAGTTAACCTGGTGGTTAGGGTGGCGACTTACCTCTGTGCCCCACTCTCTGGTGGTTGGTCATATGCATACATTGTTCGGGGTGGGGGGGGGGTGGGGGTTAAGCCCTATACCCTAACCCCATACCTCTGCCCAATATAGTTTAAATGGGTTTTTAGCCATATGTTATAACAAGGAATATTGTGGTGCAGTGAAGTTAATCGTTTTTGTTGGATGAAGTCCTGGTGTTCAACCCCACCTAGCCCGCTTGGCCCTTACACAAATTTTTTGTGGCCTCCCATGAAGCCACGTGGCAGCCTCTGGTTGGGCCATGTGGCAACATGTGGTTGGGCCATAACACCAACCAATAAAAACACGCCAACAAGCACCAACAAAAACTTGAAAAGTGGCGCGACCAGATTGGTCCACCATGCACAATCATACTTTGACCATTCAATGATGCCCAGTCAGCTGTACGGTCTACTGAATCGGCAACCTGCACATTTTTTCTAGAATATTACCTGATTGGGAAAATGAATAGAACGTGTTTCCAGGAGCATACAATGTCGGTTTTACATGAAACGAGTTGTGCAAGATTTAGAACAATGATATCTACGTGGTCGTTTAGGTTCCACACCATTACAATAACTTTCATTTTTAGCATAATTTTGAGCACCTTATCAATCACCCTTGCTCTTGTTCCTGCATACCTTGCTATTCCTTTGCCATCAATGAAAATAATTCCAACAATTTCCCCCCTTTGGTATTGGTGGCAATCATTGTGATCCTTGCTCTGCTTACCTCCCCATTTAACATCAATGGCAAGGGGTTTGGAAATTAACAAAACTCCCTGACTGTGTAAAGCCATTGAACTCCAATGTTTAAAGCTATGGAAGTAGCACTTTAAAGTACTATAAATCCCCTTAATCATATATTTGATGTTGATTTGAACCAAATCTGCTACACCAAAAAAAAATTCCATATCTGAAAAACTCCATATTATCATCTGAAAAATGATAGAGTCATATGAAAAAAGCTACATCCATTTAAGCTTTGAATATGACAAAGTTTGAGAAATGAGCCTGATAAAAATATTTTATACGTTGCATAAGATTTTGAAAAAAATTGCTTAGGATATTTTTGTTTGTTGATGTGTCGATGGTTTTCTTCACGTAGTGCTAACCCCAACTATATATGGTTTCATATTTAATACACATCTGCTATTAAACTTGACAATTCCATACCTTCTCAGCAAATTTCCAGAATAAACAAATAGCTCTAAAGCATACAACTCTAAATTATAAAACTACCATACAACAATGTCCTTATCATTCCAATTTTTCCCAGATTTGCGGCATTACCTAACGTTACACAACCTCATAAATGTTTTTATATATAGTGTTACCTTGAGCATTACATAACGTTACCAAGTACTCCATATACAAAATCCCTACTCAGAAATCTTCATTAAATCACATTATCCAACTATGTATGAGGTGCACGTCCTTGCATTCTATTTAACCTTTTCTTGTGGCGCTTTGTCTTGAGCTTATGCAGAACATAGTAAAAAAGAATCCCAAATAGGTTTTTATGCCAATGAATTATCTCTACTAATATCAAAAATTACCTTTAATACACTTACATCAAGTCCATTGAAGAAACATCGTTGGATCCTTCCTATGTCACATATCATATACACTAAGCAACTCAATGCACATGCCCAAACTACTTCTTCTTTCTCTTCTATCTGCACAAGGAAAAGTAGTATCTCCTCAAGTTTGTTCAATAACTATATCTCAAATTCATTAATGACAACCCAGAACTTCACAAAACAAAAACCATTGATATCTATTATTCATTAATCTCTAATATTTATACATACAAAAGATAGTTGCTAGGAGATAGTTATGTAACTTCTCTCCATACAGGAATAGCATAATTTAGTTATAACTAACAAATATCCCGTAGAAATAGTTTTAACATCCCTCGTTAATTCGACTGGATATCTGACATGCCAAGTAGAGATCTGAACTTTTCAAAATTTTCACGTCCTAATGCTTTGGTAAATATATCTGCAATTTTTTCTGAAGTAGGAAAATGTGTCGGATGAATTGTTTTGGCCTCTACATGATGTTGAATCAAATGATACTTGGTGTTGATATGTTTGGTTCGATCATGGAATTTAGGATTCTTGGCCAATCGAATTGCAGAAGAGTTGTCGACAAATAGAGGAGTTGAGGCTTTTTGTTTCTCCTGCAAATCTTCGAGTATTTTCCGAAGCCAAATGATTTCCTTAGTGGCTTGATCTACTGCAACATATTCGACTTTGGTGGTAGAATCAATAGGAACAGATTGCTTGCGCCATCTCCAACTGGCTGCTAATCCAAGATTCATCGAATATCCATAAGTTGAGACTCCAATTCCTTTATCTCCATCAAAATCTAAATCTGAATAACCAGCAAGATGGAAGTCTAAAACTTTGGAATGTTTGATGCCATAAGGTTGAGTTCCTTTTAAATATTTCAAAACTCTTTTTGCTGCTACCCAATGCCCCTCACAAGGATGATGCATAAACCTAGAAAGCATTCTGACAGCAAAGGTTATATCATGGCGAGTAATAGACAAATAAATCAAACTTCCAACAAGTTGCCTGTACTTTTTTGGATCTTCAAACGACTTTCCTTCTTCGGAAGTGAGTTTCAAGTTCTGCTCCATTGGAGTAGAAACAAGATTACATTTTGTCATACTATATCTATTCAATAACTTATCAACATATTTCTTCTGAGAGATGAAAATGTGTTGTGGTTTTTTATAAACTTTAATACCAAGATAATAATGAAGTAAACCTAAATTTGTCATATCAAAAACCTTTCTCAATTCTTTCTTTACAGATGATATATATTCATCATTGTTTCCTGTGATCATCAAATCATCAACATATACAACTAGATATACAACTGATCTTCCAACTTTCTTAACGAAAAGAGTTGCATCATCTAGGTAAAAATGTTTATAGTTTAATTTAAGAAGATGTTCAGTTAGATTCCCATACCATACTTGTGGCGCTTGTTTCAAGTCGTATAAAGACTTCATTAGTTTGCAAACCTTTTTTTCTTTCCCTTTAATGGAAAAACCTTCTGGCTGAAACATGTAAACATATTCTTTCAAATATCCATTTAAAAAGGCATTTTTGACTGTATCCATATGATGAATTTTTCATTCTTTCTGAGCTACAATAGCAAAAAAAATCTAATAATGCCCCATTTAGCTGTAGGAGAAAAAGTCTCTGTATAGTCGATACCCTCTTTCTGTGCATATCCCTTCACTACAAGTCTTTCTTTGTGTTTTTCTAGCGCTGAACCATCAGCTTTATACTTAGCTTTATAAATCCATTTGCAACCAATAGGTTTGTTGCATGTAAGAGGATCCACCAGCCTCCATGTACCATTTTTTATGAGAGCATCATATTCCTTTTTCATTGCATCTTTCTATTGTTCATAACTAGCAGCTTCTTCAAAGCAAGTAGGTTCACAATCCACTGAAAAATCAAATTCAAAATGAGAATAGTTACCTGAAGAACTTCGAGCCTTAAACTCATCTTATTTCTTTGCAAATGTTCGAATACGAGTTGACCTTCACAAAGTTTGTGTAGGAAGTTGTTCAGGAAATTGCTCATCTTCTTCATCTGGGTCATCTCTTTCCATTTCTGTCATTGTTTTTGTAGAAACACTTGCATCAACTGATTCCTCATCAGCAACAATGAAATTATCATCGTCAACCATAACCAATTTCTCATCATTAAGAGAAGGAAACTCCACAGACTGATCTAATATAGGAACCCCCCTTCAGGATGGGAAAGTATATTATCTAATTCATAATAAAACTTATGAGGCACAAAATTTTCTATTTGATTAAGTTGTCTATCAACAGTGAGGGAATCTTTATCAGTTTCAAGAAAAATTACATCTCTTGAAAAAATAAACTTTTTGTTGTCTTCATCATACAATCAGTATGCCTTAGAAGCCATGGAATACCCTAAAAATATACATTTTTTGCTTCTTTCACTCAACTTATTCCTTTGATGTTTAGGAATCAAAGCATAACATTGAGAACCGAAAATTCAGAAGTGTTTAACAGTAGGAAGACGACTATACCACATTTCATATGGAGTTCTGTTGTTAATGACAGTGGAAGGGAACCGATTTCTAATTTATGTCGCACAGAGCACGACTTCTCCCCAAAACATTAATTTTACATTCTTAAAAAACATCATTGACCTTACCATATTAAGAAATGTTCGGTTCATTCTTTCAGCAACACCGTTTTGTTGCGAATTATATGGTATTGTGGTATGGTGTTTGATGCCATTCTCTTGCAAATATGTTTCAAAAGCATGTAAAGTATATTCTCCTCCATTATCAGTCCTTATAGTACCAATAGTAAGTTGTGCTTCATTTGTTATCAAGAGATGAAATTTCTTAAACACATCAAAAACTTGTGATTTTTCTTTAAGCAGATAAACCTAGCACATCCTTGAATAATCATCAATAAAAGTGAGTATGTATTTATTTCCATTTGCAGTTGTTACAGGCATTGGACCACATAAATTAGAGTGTATGAGACTTAATTTTCTTGTAGCTCTAGACTTAGAATTCTGAAAAGACTGTTTGTGATGCTTGCCCAATATACAAGCATTACATGTGGTAAATTTTCTGGGAACTGTTGGAAGTCTCTTAATCCCCTGTTGTTTCATAATTCAAATACTTTCATAATTAATATGACCGAAGCGTACATGCCATAGTAAAGAAGATGACAGAGTATCATTTTGCTTAACCAAATAAGTTGTGTTCAATGCAACAGACGACATACCATGCAACTTCAATAATTTATCTTCTTCCACACCAGACATTACAATTTTATTGTCAGATGCTCTTCTAATTTATACTTTACCATCAAATATGTGAATGGAATGTCCCTGCTATCTTATTTATATAAGAGATAACACATTTCTTTGGAACTGCGGAATGTAAAGAACATCATTCAAAATATAATTTGGAAGTCCAGGAATTTTTAATTGAATTGAACCAATCCATGATGGTTTGATTTGGGACTTATCAGCAAAATACACTACTCCATCAATATTATCACTGAATTGATCAAACAAATGTCTTCGAAAGGTCATATGACACGTGGCACCTGTGTATAGAACCCAACTGTCATACCATGAAGAAAAAGAAGTACTAAAAACATCTTCCATGTGGAAATTACAATGTGCGACAACACAATGTGAATTCTCAGAAGACTGTCCTTTGTCTGGAATTATATGATCTTTCTTTGCAATTGTTATATTTTTTCATTAATTTTATCTTAGGGAATTCTACAATTTGTAGCAGCATGTCCAAGTTTACCACATCTAAAACATTTTATAGCTGGTTTATCAGAAAAATTTCTTTGTTGTTCATTTTGTTATCTATCTCCTTGAATATTTCTGCCCCCCTACCTCTATAATTCTTCCTACCTCGACCTCTATTACCTCTAGTATTTCTGAAAGATTCCTCCTGAGGTTTTTGGTCTTTTTGAGCAAGACATAGGGTTTTGGTGTTAGAACTATGTGATGCTTCTTTCTTGCCAAAAGCTTTCCTCTCTTTCTACAATTTTCCCTACTAATTTTTCAAAATCTATATCTTTTAATTGCCCACTAGCTTGGAGAGATTCCAAGTAGTATGAATAACTAGGGTAAAGAGCTTTTATAAAGGAAGTAAGCGGAAAACCAACTTTAACTCAAGTACATTCAATTTCATGATTGATGGCTTTAATTCCAGAGACAGGTTTTAGAGGATCATTATCGCTCATTTCCAAATTAAATAACTTCAACAATAGCTGAATTATCTCCAATTATGTGAATCATAAAGCTCTTTTAGTTTTGTTATGGCATCATAAGATGTTTTACTCTGAGTAATGCATCTGCTTACCTCTTCTGAGACTTAAGCGAATATTAAGGCAAAGACCTTCTTATCCTTACTTTGCCAGATTTCGAGTTGTTTCCGATCATCAGGCTGCACTAGTGCATCCTCTCCTTCTCCTTCATAAACTCCATCCCATAAATAATTAAAAATAAGAGTATTTTTAACCTTTCTAAACCATTCTTGGTAATTTTATTTTCCGTTCAAAACAACCCCGATTAAAATCTACCAAGGAATTCATCTTAAAACTCTGATTTGATCTTAAAAAATTCTGATTCAACCACAAAATAAAGTTCTACAATCACCGGCAGAGATTTGAAAAAAATTTGTTTTTCACTAACAGATTCAGTGCTTCTATTTTTAACCATAAGCGAGCACACACTTCTATTTTTTTTTTTTTTAACTTGCAGAGGTTTTTCTTTGATAAAAAAAATCTGTTTCAACTTTCAACCACAAATTTCTTAAAAAAATTGAGTTTTTTTTTTTTTTTTTTCTTTTAAACTTACTGATCTATTGCAAAAGAGTGTTGTTGCCACTGTCACAACAAATACCTCAGCAAGACTTCGTCGACCACCTAAAAGAAATCCGTTGTACAAGGAAACTTTAGAACAGATCTGATGCCTCTGTTAGCGTCCGATCCAATGCTACAAAGGGTGTTGCTGCCACAATTCGTGTAGGGGTGGGGACAAAAGTTTTGGAGAATTCGTTGCTGCCACACGTAGTAAGAATCTCCCACAACACCTCGCACCCTCGCTCTGATACCACTGACAGCCGAGAACTTCACAAAACAAAAACCATCGATATCTATTATTCATTAATCTCTAATATTTATATATACAAAAGGCAGTTTGTTGGGAGATGATAATGTAACTTCCCTCCATACAAGAATAGCAGAATTTAGTTATAACTAACAAATATCCGGTAGAATTAGTTTTAAAAATTAAGTGGTTGTGGAGTTCCATTTTCTAGTTTGTCATGGCTTTTTAAAACTCGCTTTGCCAAAGTAAGAAATTGATGTCCATTATTAAAATTGGTATACTAGGAATATGATTATTCCACAACTCCAATGAATAAATAGAATTTGCTTTAATCCCAACAAAATAGTTTCTGTAAATAACTTTCTGAACAATAATAATAACACCATCTTAATAAACTCTAGGTTGTAATGGTGATTGTCCACATCGATATGAGATTTTGCACCATCAATAATAAGTATCAAGAGCCACTTTAGACTGTAGCTCATTCTCCATAGTTAGTACATCCACGTGAATTTCAAGATTGCGACAAATACTTTTGTAATCAAACTCCTCCCTCAGCTTCTCCATATTTTCCACTTTCATGGCTCTCTGACTAAACATAATTTTTCTTGTTGTCTCTCCTCGATGTCGTGGTGATGGTCCAACTGTTATAACTAAAGAAGTCCTTTCAAGGGGTTCAAGCCAAATCCCTCTCGCCTGGGATGGTGGGAGAGGCGAGTGTCATGCAGGGTGGATTTCGATACTGTGAAAAACTAAAACATTGCAAGCGTGTGTTGCTAGTTAAATCCATTCATTTGATTGGGTTCTGATTTTGTTGTGAATTTTGCATGATTGTGGGAATTCATCCAACAATTAATTTGGCCAATATCCATATAGACAATATTTTCCCAAAATTTTCACCATTAACAGATTGTGATATTCACAAGTATATTATATACAAAAAATACATTCTCGAGCATGCTGAGAACTATGTATGAAGCTTTGTTGGATGCCTTCTATCTTACATGTTATTTATTTCGGATATTGGTCGAGGAGTGTGGAGATACTTGTTTTGGAATTAAAAAAAATTACATAATCATATTCATATGGGCATAATTCGGTGACTGGCATGAGAGGTGATCAATTGGTGATCATTATAATGCCTAGCATTAATCTTGTCACCGTACATTCAAATTGACTCTACATGGTGTCATACTCTAGAAAAAGTATGTTGAAAATGGATTGAATAAATGACACTGAGAGATATTGGAGAAAAATACCATAAAGGTTTTGCATCATGACAGGATTTAGCCATTCAGAAAGGATATGTTGAGGACAGACATGTTTTGAAGCCTCGTTTGCTTGCAAATCATTCACAACCTCCACTGCAACCTCACGCCACCCTTAAGTTGGAGGGTGAACCCTTTCTCAACCTTTTTTTTGCATAAAAATACATATTATGTGATCCTTTTAATGAAAATGGTGTTTTATTTATTAGATATATTAGCTATTAGAAGACGCATAAATCATCCCTTTCCAGCGATTTTGGTCCGTCCATATTGTGCACCAACCACTCTTTAACAACCAAATCCATTGAATAGGGTTTTGCTAGAACTTTTATTCATATCCACCCAACGTACACTATATTTGCATCTCTGGATTTTCCTCCATATATTTCTCATGATCTGTTGTTTGATCTGGTCCCTTTACACCATTAATATATAGGGTTTCATATCAATAAAAATAAAGACAAAACCACATCTATGGGTGTGGCACCAATTTCATAGAAATTGGACCTTCTTCAAAACCTGCTCGACAATTTTTGTGTACGTATTCTGAAGCTTTAGACTGAGTTGCAAAATAGTAAGTGCCTTTTATTGGCCTTTTCAATGCGTAGAGTAGGCAGAGATATCATTCGGCGGAAGAATGGAGGGACGAATGCACTATTAATTGTTGACTCAGGAATGTTGGCCATTGTATGTGATCTGTACAAGGCCCGAGACAACTACTCGTTTAATCTTGGATAAATATCACAACACACTGTCATCGCGCTTCATAACCACAGCTGAATCAAACCAAGCATAATGGATTCTAAGCGATTTTACACTTCTACAACTGTGGTGATATGTACAAACTGCAGATGTTGCGTTACCAAGAAGCTCAACATGCTTCGTATCATGATATCTCTAGTCTGCTCTGTAAAAACATTAACATTACTCCATTAATGTTGATCCATTAACGACATCATGTGTTATTAATGTTTCTCCATAAAAATATTAATGAGATATTGGCTAAATGACTTGAGGATGCAACCTAGGATTCATATGGACAAGCGCTTCATACTTGGTCGATTACAATAGCAAAACATGGTGCCTTTAAAGAGCCATTTGCTAGCTATTGTTTGAATCCACATCAAGCTACTTATATAATCCTTTAGCAACATGTGAATGAATAACTCGAACAACCCATGTATTTAACTGAGCAATGTTTAAACATTCCTGGTTTGCAAATTAGGGTGAAAAACCCTAATTCATATTAACACAATTATGTAATGTATTGTTTCAATATATGTTGCATGATTCAGAAATGATATAGTGGACAGGTCGTGTGCCAATGCACAAACTTGTATGTAGTAGCTTAGGAGAGACACATCTTTCATAGTTATCCTTTTTTATGCAGTGCTTATACCCCACTTGTATTCTATAGCTACCATCGCACCAGATTCTTCCAAATTATGTTTCCCAAATTGTCTATAAGTTAATGATCTCCTAACCGGTTCCATTTCACATGTACACATTTGTGAATAACGCATACCACAGGTTTTGTGCATAATGTACTAAATGCAGAATAGGTAACATTTTGTTGCATCCATTGTTATGACTTGGAATAATTCTTCTCATAGCAATGTTGGACGCGGATAATGTATGCCTTAATTATTCATACAATAACTTTTTTGTCTTTATTGCACGCTGGCATTGTCATCTGCACAAGATAATTATTATGGCACTGTCATCCCTTAACGTATACCACTTTTGTCAATATAAATGCTACGTATTCGTTGAATATGTAATGCTTTATCCTGGTTGATTCACTTTTTATGTAACGCTTCATCTTGCCAACCCATAATGCTCTAGCTAAAATGCCACTAGACTACGCCATGAGACTCTTGTTAGTTCCATGCATTGTCAATTTTACCATTAACATGTAACGTAAGACTGCCATCACTCGCATATTGATGGCATATTTCAGGATGTGACAAATATTCATTAACCTTCTTGCAACCTACAAAGTGGAGTTGTGTTTGAATTTAAATCGGTGCAACACCTTCGCTAATCTATCGAATATCTTCCTCAACTCTGTTAATTTGATGCTTTCCTTCACATTCCTCGCACATACCATTTTTCTCATCCTCCATGTGCGTAGGGTCATTTTCTAGTATCCTTGTTTCTTGTATTTCATCTCCCACGAATTTCTCCAAATGATCTACTTCCTTCTCATTTTTAATAACTTCCTGTTCTGATACATTATCTACCAAAACATTATCAAGCAAAGCAATGACATTTGTAGTCATGTTAGTTCCAATTGAATCCTCATTGCAAATACCTTGATGCTTAGCCTTTTCATTGGAAATTTCCAACTGCTAATTTTTGGAATCCTATAAGACATTTAATTAGAATCGGGATTAGGGGCAAAAATTTGCCAAAAATTCAAAGCACTCAGAATCACACCAAACTAGAATGAACGGATCATTCGAGGAAATTAGAGCCCACTCATCGCCGTGGCATATGTCATTTATTTTGAATCACACCAAACTAGAATGAACGGATCGTTCGAGGAAATTAGAGCCCACTCATCGCCGTGGCATATGTCATTTATTTTGATTGGTTTAATTTAACCCAATGGGAAGAGGACACGTGGCAAGCCCAGAGATCACACCAAACTAGAATGAACGGATCATTCGAGGAAATTAGAGCCCACTCATCGCCGTGGCATATGTCATTTATTTTGATTGGTTTAATTTAACCCAATGGGAAGAGGACACGTGGCAAGCCCAGAGGCCGCCACATGCCCCCTCCTCCAAGGCCGAATGTGGTCTAAAGTCCGAATTTTAATTTTTCCAAAGGTCAGATTAATTTTTTTTGTGGAACAAAATTTTTGACCAGAGATCACGGTCGAACCTGCGACCTCCCACACATAACCCACAAGACTTACCAATTGATCTGCCCATTGAAACATAATATACAATAGCCGCAATATGTATTTGAGTTTTAAAATGTGTTTGGGCGGAGTTAAAAGGGGCCAGCCCACGATGGTCCACGAGAATGTGGCTCAGAACCAGGAGCGACGCGCTCCATTTAAATGCGGGATTAAGGTTTTTTAATGCCGGTTTATTTCAACTAATCCCATATTAGTGCTAATCCGATTTTTTTTTTTTGTAATTCAGATTTGTTAATTGTACTTAATGCACTAAGAATCCACTAAAACTGCACTTAAATTTAATTAAACTGGAGTTTAATATGGTGACATGTTTGGGGGTTATTCAATGCCACTACCAAAATTGGTGGGGTTAACTGGAGATGCTCTAGATTTAGTGGAGTTTTTCTAGGAAATATTGAGGAAGCCATAACTTTGGCATATTTCGACCAATTTTGGCTCAAGAAGAGTCATTCCTAGATGATTTTGATGCTTTGAGCATGATGGTGCAGTTTTCAGAGGCATTAGAGAAATTTTCAAAGTGTTTTTTCCACTTTGAAAATTAAAGTAGCCTAAGGCCACCAGGAGAGGAGGTAATGCCTAGACCATTTGAAGACCATTTTCAGAGCTTGAAGAGTCTATTTTGAGGTTTTTGGGTCTCTTTAATTCAATGGATCAGGTTGAAAAGCCATTGGATCACTATAGGTGCATGTAATCAAACAATTTACCATTAATCCAAAGAGGGCCTAGCCAGTTGAAGCAGAGCCATGGAGATGTAGCCCAGAAGGGGTGAAATCCGTTATCAGCTATTGTGTAATGTATTTGTTGTGTGTTATTTCTCTTCATTTTATTTGTTGTAAATGAGTTTTCAAAATCTAATTAACTCATAAATTTCTCATCAAAGACATTTAAAACTTGACACATAAACCCCTTCACAGTTGGATAACTTGAGACAATCCTAAACACATTTATATTTAACCAATGAGGGAGATAGCATAGTAAAAATATTTTTCCCATATTCAGATCAAGTTGGTATCAGAGCATATTTTATCTCATTTTAGCCAATGTTAGCTAGAAGAATTAGCTATTGGTTTTGAATTTGTGCAAGGAGAATTTAACTGTGTACCAGTTTATGTGTATCCATTCTCTTCATAAGAAGTTCAAGATTGAGAGTTCAGTTCTCAAATCACATCAAAGAATCTTTTTATGCATCACATGACGGCAGCTTCATCAAGCATTGCTTCTAGTCATCGTCCTTAGCAAAATTCTATGATAAAGAGATGTTGCAAAAGCTCTAAATCATGAATGATATGGTGCAATATATGTATGAAGATAAGAGGGAGAGCATTATACTTCAAGAGCAGTTGATTACCATGAAGGAGGAGAAGCAAGAACTTCTTGAAAAAATGCATGAAATGGAGACTCGACTCCATATTGCAAATGCAAACCTAGCAAGGATGCATGAGATGGAGACTCAACTCCATGATACCAAAGAAGCCTTAGCCAAGCATGTGCATGAAAAAGAGGTATGAAAATCAAGTTTATACTCTAATTCTTCTAAAGATGAATGTGTAGGTGCTTTTCAAAGACACACTAGAGGAATAGGGTCCAAATTATTGATGAAAATGACCTATGAAGGTAAAGGGTTAGGCAAACATGCAAAAGGCATAGTTGAGCCAATTGTTGTTGAGGAAAGGCCTAGATATTTGGGTCTTGGTTATGGACAACATGATCGAGAATGATCCAAAGCCAAGGAGGCACATGAAGATTTTCCAAGAAGGAATTTAATTACATGTTCATTACCTCAAGCTTGTGAAGATTGTGTTCATGAGGAATGCAAAATTTTTACACCCACTTTGCAAGAATATGCTCATAAGCATGGAAACATGAGAATGGAAAACAAAAGGATGTTGAAAGCTCTAAAGTCATTGATTGCATTGTTGGTATTCTGAAGAGAGCCAATACCTCATCAAATTCATCTCCTCAAGAAGGCGACAAAGGTGAATGTGCAAGGTATAAGTTGCTTTTGATTATGATAAACATGGAAAATTCTCACATAAGATTTGGAGAAAGTTTGCATGTTCCTTTTGTGGTTTGAATAACCATAATGTTTCAAGATGTTGGAAGAAGATAGCCATGCACATGAAACTTTCAAAGAAAAGGCAACAGAAAGCCAAAGGTCCATTGGACAAGGAAAACCATGTTGAAAAGAAGATGCAATTGTTTTGCACTCATTTCCATAAGCAAGGTCATCTTGTAGACGAGTATTGGACTTTGTATCCAACAAGTCATCCACAACATTTGAAGAAGGTGGAAAGAGATATAGACAGGAATGGAATGGAGGATTCCATAATCGATCTGGGTCAAGATCATTCGCATGATGAAGTGCAGTTGAAAGAAGCGTCATTGAAATGGTTTGGTAAGAGATGGTTAGATTTATTATCCAATTAAGGCCCCTTGCATGTCTTTGATGAATGATGCAAAATTTTGCCTATTTGATGCATTTCCTTTCCAATTGAATGCATGTTGCATGTTTATGCCAGGATGGTGTTTCAAAGTAGAGTTATGATTGACTCACTTAGATGCAGCAAAGATGGCAATTTGTACATGTTTTTGTTTGACTTGAGAGTCAGTTGTTTAGAGAGGCATCTTCTGTGGAATTGTGTTTGGTCGATGAGTTTGTACACCAAGATGTAAGAGTACATGGCGATGTTCACATGATGTGAAATTTGTTGCTTTGAAGGAGCAAAAGGATATTTTTTCAAGTTATGTTTCTTGCATAATATGTTTTTTAGATTGATGGTTGTGTTTGTGACAAATGTCAAAGAATTTGCAACCAAAAAAATTCATCCATTGTAGACCATTTTATGTGTTGAAGCCAAGAAGCGAAAGAGATGGTGAATGCATTCTTTCGGATGTGGAATTTGGAACCGTGGAGGTAAAATGAATGGTAATTTATTTTCTTGTTATTACTGATGTTGGAACTCATTGTTGTAGTTCACTCAGATGGGCTTAACTTGGAAAAGTTTTTTCCAAGGAGAAGCTTGCATCGAATGCATGTTTATGCAAAGGAGGAACATAATTCTCAGTGGGAATGCCATCAGTCAGTTTTCCAAGAACCAAGGGATCACTTTGGTACAACAGAGTGTTTTATCAGTCAGCAAGCATCCAACATGTGCTGGATTGGCTCAACAACAAAAGGAGGATATTGGTTGAAGAGCCAAGCCATTTGCAAGGCAAGGCATGTCACTGAACCCAAGTGGTTGTCATGGAAATTTTTCCAAGTAGAATAAAGTTGATAGAAATTGGAAAAGAGAAGAGTATTTAGCTCTTATCAGATAACCAGCTTTTGTGGGTCCAAAATCCTGTCAGTGGGAAGGAGTGATCAAAATCTGGATTGGGGGCAAAAATTTTCCAAAAATTCAAAATACTCATAGTCACACCAAACTAGAATTACTTTATCAGGCTTGTCGCTAGGAATGCAAAGCAATTCGCTTCACTCAAAACAGAGTTCGTATGAGGAAGATAGAGCTCGCTGATCATCGTGTTAACAGGGGAATTTAAAAAAAATTGGTCAAACAAGGTCAAAGGTAATCAATTTGGGTTTTCCTCCATTTTTCCCAATGACAGGGTGACAAGTATCAGAATTTGAGTGGCTCAAACTTCTCGGCACATGGCATTTTTTTTATTGGTTTAATTTAAGCCAATGGGAAGAGGACACGTTGGCAAGCTGGGAGGCCGCCACATGCCCCCCTCCTCCCCCCACCCCCCCTCCAAGGCCAAATGTGGTCTAAACTCCGAATTTTAATTTTTCCAAAGGTCGGATAAAAATTTTTTTGTGGAAAAAAAAATCTAGGTGGAGGTCGGGGTCAAACCCGCGACCTCCCCCACATAACCCACAAGGCTTACCAATTGGTCTACGCATTTGAACTTAATATACAATAGTCGCAATACATATTTGAGTTTTAAATTGCGTTTGGGAGGAGTTAAAAGGGGCTAGCCCCGAAGGGCCAGCGCACGATGATCCATGAGACCGTGGCCCAGAACCAGGAGCAGAGCACTCCATTAAATGCAGGATTAAGGTTTTTTAATGCGGGTTTATTTCAACTAATCCCATATTAGCGCTAATCCGATTTTTTTTTTTAATTGCGCTTAATGCACTAAGCATCCACTAAACCTACACTTACCTTTAACTAAACTGTATTTTAATATGGCGGCATGTTTTGCGGAGCCCCAGATTCGGCGCCACTACCATAATTGGTGGGGTTAACTCGAGATGCTCCAGATTTAGTGGATTTTTTCTAGGAAATATTGAGGAAGCCATAACTTTGGCATATTTCGACCAATTTTAGCTCAAGAAGAGTCATTCCTAGATGATTTTTATGCTCTGCACATGATGGTATAGTTTTTAGAGGTGTTGGAGCACTTATGAAAGTGTTTTTTTCCACTTTTAAGATTAAAGAAGCTTAGGGTCACAAGGAGAGGAGGTCATGCCTAGACCATTTGAAGATCATTTTCAGAGCGAGAAGAGTCTATTTTGAGGTTTTTGGGTATTCCAAATTCAATGGAGCAAGTTTCAAAGCCATTGGAGTATTGTAGGTGCATGTAGTCATAGAATTGACCATTAATCCAAAGAGGGCCTAGCTAGTTGAAGCATGTCCATGGAGATGTAGCCCAGGAGGGGTGAACTCTGTTATCAACGATTTTGTAATGTGTTTGTTGTGTATTATTTCTCTGCATTTTATTTGTTGTACATGAGTTTTCAAAAGCTAATTAACTCATAAATTTCTCATCAAATAAACTTAAAACTTGACACATAAACCCCTTCACAATTGGCTAACTTGAGATGATCCTAAACACATTTATATTTAACTGATGAGGGAGCTAGCACAAAAAAACTAGTTTGACCATATTCATACATACACATTCTATGGAATTCACAAGGATGTCTCATTCAATGAATTGGAAATTTCTTTCCATTTATTATTGAGATCCTTCAAGAGGCCTCCCGCGACATTTGCAAGAGCCTCAATTTCAGTTGTTGCATTGGCAACCTCTTGCTGCCTATCAATGGAACCCTCCAAGGACACTCCTCTGCCATCTGAAAGAACCTTGTTTCCAATCTATTCATTAGTAATATCCTATTTCTTATCATTAGAATCATTCAAGGCACCTCCTTTAACATCTACGATAAATCCAATTTCAACTTTAATATCCCTTGTTGTAAGTGAATCAATGCTCTTTGTAGCACCTGTTTTAGGAGGTCGAGGAGTCAAGGGAAGAATGCTTTTTTCTCTTCCCTCCAATTATAAAAATTTGTTATTCACTAAAAAGGCTAGGAATGATTCTTTGCTTAAATTCCTTCCTTGTAGTTGTAGGAGTCTTTTCATTTTTATTTATTGAAGGTTTCTCCATATGTGATGCCCCGGTAGTTCTTAACATGGTCCTGCCCAATAACATCATTTTCCTTCTTATTTTCACTTTTTCCAAATTGAGTTTGTCCTCATGATATTTTCACTCCTCCTATAGATTTCTCACTATTATTTACTTAATTTTTTCTTCTGCATGTATATGTATTTGTTTGCTTCATGTTTTGCATGCCAAATTTGATCTCACGATGTACATTAAATTCTCACATTTTATGGGCTTCTTTCCCCAGGAGATGTTGTTGTCATTCTAATATTGACTGGATGATTGCCTTTTTGCTTAGAGAAACTCCCCTTGAAACCATTATTCCTTCATTGCATCATTGAAGTAACAATTTGTTCCTTTCTCTTCCTCTTCCACACTTTCGTAGATTTTCGTGCATTTCCTTCATTGTTTGATATGCTTGGAGTGTCCTTCATCTTATTTCTATAAATATTTAGGGTATATAGTAGTTTTCAGTCTTTGACCATATGGCCAAGATTGCTACACAAATAGCATGTAGTATGACCGAGCAAATGAAAAAATGATTTTTGTTTTCTTGAGTCATTTCTATTTTTATTTACATACTTTTTGCACTCAATAGCTCTATGTCCAAATTAATTGCATAGATAAAAGTAACCATAGAAATGATTTGTGTACTTGGTGAATGAATGTCTTCCCTATTTGATTGCTTGAGGAAGTCTTCTCATTTGCTGCATTTTTTGTTGATTAAGCTTAGTGTTCTTTGTCTTACATTCTGCTGCAATATTTCCAGGTTCATGACAAGAAAAAGACTTGATATCTTTCAAGGGTGCAACAAATACCCTTTGTGATCTTCCAAATATGTTCAACTCATTTTCAAGAGAAAATGATCTTGTTGCAGTGAACCCCTTCTTCATCTCATTCTTTGGTTTTTGAGATTATTTCTTTTTTTGTTTTCTTCGTTATTAAACATGATGCTTTTCCCTTCTCCTATAGGTATTTTTAGGGATGCTTCATTATCATATTTAATGACTGCCTTTTTTGAGTTCTTGATGGAGGAAACCTCATCTTCTAGCTGCTTACACAACTTTTTCTTTTCATATGATTGTCTTCTAGCTGAAAGAATCTCATAATCTAATCTTTCACATTGTACCTCTTTCTCCTTTAGCTGATTATTCATCATCCCTTCTATTCTCTTTGCTTCTTCAAGTTGTTTCTTCAAATTGAGAATTTCCTCCTTGCACTTATGCTCTCTCTCATCACATATTTTCACCAGTTTCTTTATATCTTTGTTTTTATTATTCAATCTTTCTATTTCATTCAAGGCTATGTCAAGCTTGTATTGTTCTTCAGCTCTCTTTTCTTCATGGAAATAAGTTCCATTCATAGTAGCAGAGACCTCATTTGACTGAATACTTTCCTTTTGACATGAATTCTTCATTTGCCTCTTTATCTTCTCCTTCTTGACAATGTAGCTACTAGTGTCTCCTTCATGCATGAGATGCAATCTATCCCAGATTTCATTCGCAAAATTTAAGTCTATTACTGTATCAAGATCCTTATTATGAATATTATTAAACATAACACATTTTTCATTAGTATTCCACTCTTGTTCTTGCGTAGAGGGGGAGTCTTTATAGTAGCCATCACATACAAGTTTCCATACACCAGTTCAATAAGCTATCAGTTCAGATTTTACCTTATCTCTCCATTCATGAAAGTTTGTTGCGCTCAACACGGGTACACTTTGATAGTTCATGACTCAAGAAGACCCACATTCAAGTTGTTAGGCTTATACATAAGGAACTTGGCTCTGATTCTAATTGATGAAAACTTGACTAAACTGAGAGTGTGTGTGTGTGTGGGGGGGGGGTGGTGAATCAGTTTAGTCCATTCCTGGACATTAAAATTCTTTTCATTAAACTCATTAACTAAAACATTACATGAGAAACTTAGCAAATAATGACCAACATATTGAACATGTTAATGACAAGTAATAAGAAAACCAAAACATCACATCAACACATAATAACAACGCATATTGACACCAGATATAAGTGGAAACCCATAAAGGGGGAAAACCACGATTTTATTATTATTGTGATGCAAAGGAAAGCTCTTACTCCTTATTACATCTAATTTTCTATAGGCTCCAACCTACATGAGGTTGCTACCTCAATTATTTTGCAAGTTGCAACATGCAAGGAAGCTCTAACTCCCATATGTTTTATGTAGGCTACAACCCACAAGAGGCTCCTACCTCAGCAGGCTCCAACCTGATGTTTTCCAAGCCACTACTTGAAAGGAGACTACAATCCCCTAATGCAAACAAGAAACAACAATGCGCTGGTTTACCTAGTCATAAATTCTGCATATCTCCATCTTCATTTATACCTCTTATTCCGTAAAAATATGCTTCACATTAGCTTCATATGTGCTAGGTAACTAATGGATAATACCTCAATCAGCTCTCACACATTCTCCAACTCTCTAACCTTCACTTGCTTCCAAAAACAACATATTTTATAAAGGAGGTTTGTTGGTTGTTTGTATTTCACATAAGACTATGAAGTTAACATGCTTGACTCTTTTACTTCCACTAATTCGTTTCCAAACTCTTCATATCTTGAATATTATAACCAAAAAATAAATAACCCATACAATATTAATTTCAGCCACATGTAATGATTAAATGCATCAACCTAATGCCAACATCAAATAACAATATTTACCGTTAACACATGACAACAATATTTGCAACATATTTTCCTTTTCCTTGGACTTGCATCACAACATCTTCATGGCATTGTCTTAACCTCCTTGAGTCTTGTCTTGTTTTTTGTCATGGATTTTTTCCTTTGTTTTCATGGAATATGTCCTTTGCCTTGGATCACAACAATGATTATGATTTTGTCTTTCCTTGCATCTCTTCAACAACATCTTTTCTAAATAATTTTTCATAACCCTTGCTCTTGTTCCTTCATATCAAAGATGCCTTTCTCCTCCCTTGATCCTTTCTAGTGCATACATTGTTGATGCTCCTTTTCTTGTCACTCCTTTCCTTGTTGCTCCAAGCTGCTCAGGATGCTTCCTCATACCTTTATCCTATTCCTGCCTACCTTTCCATCTCTTATGAGACATTTTCCATCACCCTTGCTCTTGTTGTTACATACCTTGCTACTCCTTTTCCATCAATGACAATAATGCCAACATAAAGTTCCTTCTACACCTTTGTTTTCTTGCACATATTGAACACAACTAAATCTGTAAAAGTTTTGAATGGAATATAGTTTAAGGTTAATTTTCCCTCTACACCCCCATCATCTCACACAATCCCCATCCTCCACATAGTAAAATATTTGCACAATAAAAGATTCATGCAAGGATATATAATAACTTGTACTAATTCAAAAAAATTTCATAGTTAAATTAATTACGCGTTGACATTGTGCGAGGTTTCCACTATCACCTTCGATTTTATTGATTGTTTGGTGTTTTTTGATCGAGCCAACAATAATAGCAAAGAAAAAGGCTTAAAATCAAGGAAATTTAGATTGATGGTATATTTAGAGTGTTCAGGTTGAAGTTTATGGAGCGCAAACAAAAATCTATATAATGAAATATCTTCACACAATGATATATATTGGCATAAAACTCTCTACATAAGCACAAATGTCAATGAACACCTCTCGAAGAGCGAGCAATTTTTTCATAATCCAGCATAATAAAATTATTTTTTTCTCAAGACTTTATTAATCAATTTATTAAAGGTTGTAATGAAAATCTTTGCACAAAGCTCTTGCACAATGGAAGCTTTGTTTATGGTTATCTTTGTGTAATTAGGCATATGTGTAGGGTTATGTAGGAAGCCCATTGTGCAGAGGAAGCTTTTAAGCTTTCATTGTGAAGACATATGTATTCCACACAATTCATACATTCTCACACTCATAAACAAGTTTTTTAGTCACAAAATTTACAAAAATACTTTTGTTCATGTTGACACCTATAAACAATGTTGGTCCCCACCACTATGTGCATACCATATTACGAATATCTCTATGTCTACCGTTATTCGAAATAACATTGAGGCGAGTGATGGACCCATCCAATATTATTGGTAATATTTTAATAATAAATAATTCATATCTTTGTATTATGAATATCGTTAGTGAACTAAGTAAAGGTTGCGCGGAGTACGGAAAAAACCTTATACAAGGAAAGTTCTCCGCACAATGAAATATCTTCACACAAAACTCTTCGCATAAGCAGTGTAAGCTTTGTTTATGGTTATCTTTGTGACATTAGGCATATGTGCAGGAGTGCAGAGGAAGATTTCAATATTTCATTATGCAGACCTCTACACTTCGCACTAAAGACTTTGTTAGTTAATTGATTAAAGGTTGTGCTCTCATAATAAAAATTGTCACAATTGTGTAGAGCATGAAAGTGGAACTGAAACTTTTATTGCATAAAACATGAAATATCATTAGATTATAAAATGTGAAACTTTTATGTAATAGGAAAATGTGAAATATCATTAGATTATGAATTAAAGTTATAAATTTTATTTTGCACCTCTGTTTTCTCACACATATCATGCACAACTAAATCTGTAAAAGTTTTATATGAAAACTAGTTTAAGATTAATTTTCCTTCTTCACCCTTGTTTTCCTCGTCCTCCACATAGTAAAATCTTTGCACAAGGAAACATAATAGTACTGATTCAAAATTTATTCATAGTTAAATAAATTACGCGTCGACATTCTGCGGAGTTTCCACTATCACCTTTAATTTTCTTGATTGTTTGGTAGGTATACATCAAGACAGAATTAATGGCAAAGATAGAGGCTTAAAATCGAGGAAATTTGGATCAATTATCCAAAGAAATATGGTATATTTACATTCTCATTTATCAAATTTAATATTACATATTGTACTTGTTATTTGTGCAGTTTAATATTGATGTTTATAACATACCTTATTATGTAATTATTGTAATTATAACAAGTAACGTACAAACTATGAGAAGCATTTAGTACTAGAGAATGTGAGAAAGGACAAGCGTGTTATATGCAAAAAATCTTTCGGGACTTTAATGTTTACGAAGATGCAAATCAAACTTGGAAATTGCACTTAGCATTGAAGAATTAATTAATGCTTAGTAGTGATATTAATATTTATTTAGAAAATTGATACGCAATTACGTTATTACTAAAGCACTTAATAACATTTACTTTGATGCATTGTGTAATCATTATTGGTTTCAAACATATCAAGAAAATCATATATATCAATATTATAAAATACTCCTTTCGATATTTATTCGGTGAATTCAAGTATACATAGTGCTTTTAAAAGAGTGACTTCGATTAGAGATGTTGTTGGTGTTAGTGCTGGTGATTGGTAGTTTATATCTGCATGTAATCAATCATAATGGTTAGTCATAGACGAAGTATATGTGGAGGAAGTACAATTTACGAGTTAGACATTGGGTTGGATTCCAATTGATAATTATGTGAATGGACTTGCTTCCATTTCTTCGATGGCAGATTGAAACTATTTTGAAGGTTATTTATCGACTAAATAGTTTGAGACTCATTTCTATTATGTTGTGCCTATATTAAGGTGTAACATGGATATGGATGGTGTTATTCAATCTTATCTTTCTAGTGATGTTCAGAGCAGAATGGTCTTTGAAAATGTAATGATCCTGAAGCTTTTCTAAATCCTTGATTTTTTCTAAATCCTAAAAGTTTTGTTAAGATGCTATAGATTCTGTATTATTTTCCTTTTTCCTTCCAAAGTGTAGAGTTTTCAAAGCTTTTATTGTGCATAAAAATCTTATAATAGTTTTGGAATGCTATTTTTTAGCTTAACGCAAAACGACATAAACCTTACCAAGCTATAAATTGTTACTTAATTCACTTATGTGAGTGAAAAAAGTTCATTTAATATTTGGATAATGTGACAAAGGAAATAAGGCATCTAAGTCACAAATTGACATCTAAGATCTGAAATCACTTTGTGTTCGGCACAATAAAAGTTGGCCAATAGCAATGCAAGTTTACTAAATCTGTTGGTTTAGTGAATAAATATAGAAAATACTTCTATTTGTTGGTAGGAGATCTTTATTTAATCAAAATATAATGCTCTTTACGATATTAATAAAATAGTATCTTGATATTGATTTATAAAGCGTGTTAAACAGATCGATCATGAAATGTAATCGTATCAATTAGACTATATCAAGTTGGAATTTAAGTAAAACATATATGGTTTAAAGTAACTAATTTCACAATAGACTTCTCTAATTAAAGATTAGGTAAATTAGTACTAGCCATATTGATGATGATCACTAGTTAATGAATCCCATTAAAATCGATAGTAGTTAAATGTCATTTTAGAACTTAGATGTCAATTTTTGATTTAGATGACTTATCACATTTGATGCATTATGTGTAGCCTTGTTTCCTGTCAAAGAAAATTGTCAATGTTCATTATTTTCTAGACTCGTTAGTGAGTTATAGGCAACATAATTGCTTTTTTTATTCTGAAACCGTGAAGTGTTTTCATTTTTTGCTTTATAATTTTTCTATTGTATTTTTTGTATTACCAAGAGCGAAAAAATGGCCCAAAGAAACAACAAAGAAAGCACACAAGAAGAGGTACATGCAGAGAGACAAGATATCTTAATTCTCATCCAAGATATCTTAATGCTCATCCAATATATCATAATGCTTAGTCAATATATTTTAATGTTAATGGATAAGATATTGGAACTTCAACAAATGGTTAGGTGATTTGAAGATGAAATAGACGCCATAAGAACATTGTCAAAACCACTCTTGAAAAACATGAACAAAGCAATCAAATATCCATTTTGGTATCATAATCAATCGAAACCTTAATCTCCAAAAACAATGGCTAATTAGTAAAGAAATCATTACCAAATTTTGTTATTTTCTCAACCAATTTTGGAATTCGGTATATGTTAAAGGCTATGTATTGCAATATTATTGACACAGTTAAAGTATAAAAAGATATCGGAATATTCTTGATTATAAACATATGTATATATGTAAAATATTTTATAATCTATATCATATTCTTTCTTATTTTATTTATAAATTCGTTTTATATCTATATGACAATGATTTATTTCGATATTTCTTTAAATCTTGCATGAAATAACTTTTTTTATAAAAAGAATATTGGATTGGTCGACAATGTAAACAAAGAAAATTATGATTGTAAAGTCCATTAATTAATAACAACGTGACCAGAAAATGATTAACCAAGTTGTAAAATCCCTCGTAACCAACCTCCAATATTGTCTGACTAGTTATAAAACTTGCAAACTTGATAAATCAATAAAACAATGTAAGAAACGAGACTGCAAGAAAGCAAATGCGACATATCATACTACAAAACATAAAACATGAACAAAATAGTTAATTGAAATATGTTCTTGTACAATGTCATATTAGATTTGCATTAGTAGAAGCAATCACCTTGTTTCCTCTAATGATTGCATTCCTAATCTTGTGCTCATAAGTATAGTATATTGCTTGACAATGTGAAATAGGATCCTAATCATCAAGTAAAACGAAAAATTTCTTCGAAAATAGTCCAACATAATACATGAGCTCAAAGAATAAGTATCTAACATTAAGCAATACAATCACAATAATAAGAATTATAACGAGTTTCAAATTTCAATTATCATAGCTATGATTAAGATAAATACAATTCACATAACTTTACATTTGAAATCCAAAGTAATTCATGAATATTCATTATAACTATGATCAGTAACTTATGATCTATTAAATTTTCTGAGTAGTGTCATAGAGTAAAAATGCATACAATATCTTATGCAAAACATTAAGAACTCTGATTCTCAGTAGGAATCACTTATATCGGTAATGAAATGCTCAATAGCTCAGTTCATTAGCTCATTCACTATGCTATCATGTCATATTCTCTTTAACTATCTGCTCCTGCAATCTAGAAAAGTTAATTTGTTTGTCCCAATGGGGACTGGGATTGGGATCGTGTGAACCATAATATGGAAAAAGGAAACTGCAAAAGAAAACAAGGAACTACATTGAGCAACTAGACCATGTGAAATTAATAAAATTAACAAATCCCAATGACTAAGTACTAGTAAATATAAAATGAATATGAAAATATTTAAGGACACTTACAGTATGTGAAAGAATATATGCTAATTGTTTCAATTTCAATTGTCTTCTGCATCCATGACTCGTTGAACCAATGTCTTCAATGTAGCTTTAATGAAATATTTCATTAGACCAATTGTAAAATCTAGCTTAACATGTTGATTGAATATCTCTTTTTCAATCTCCATGGTTTTTTTTTGTAATTGAGCAACTAAGACAAACTTCTCGTCATTAATACTAACAAAACTAACCAGTAATTTGTTAATTTATTTTGTATTAAAATCAGTTATATCATCAAATTATTTTTCCATTGACTCTTTTAGCTTTTCCAATTCAGTTGTTAACGTATTTTTGTTTATCAATTCATAATTTCGTATGATGTGTCAGTCGTCTAGTTATTGAATAATTTTCACCACCTCTAGAAACACGTCACTTCTTCTATTCTTTATGCTTTCACATTCAGAAATAATGTTTTCTAGTGTATTGATTATTTTCGACCATCCAACTTTGATTTGCCTCATTCGATTAACATTTGGCAGTTCTTTTTTCTTTTTTTCTATATCAAGTATAAATTCAAGCCTTTGACTAAAAGCAAGTAAGCCATTGTTAATGAAATTATTGTTTACATTAATATTACTTCTCACCAAATCAAGAAATGAGTTGATTTCTTGTGCTAACCATAACAGATCAGAAATTGATTTCCATGCATGTTCAATGATTTCCAATCTCTGGAATATATTAGTGACAATATGACATTTGACTGCATTACTGAGTTTCAGAGTTATAATAGATCCATGAGATGTGCTAGCAGTGGGAATTGCAGATTGAAGTGTTTGTATTATGAGTGGAGTCATCAAAAAAGGACTTAGATTTAAAGCACTTTCCAACTCTTCTATTTTTGCTTTCAGTACCAAGTTCTTTGTTTCTTGTTTCTCAATAGACACTGCAAGTGCATTCCTAGTAGCTTTATGGAATCTCATGAGACCGCTAGCTAAAATTCTAGACATATAAGCATTTGTTTCTACTTTATCAATAAATTTCTTATAATGCACCTTTAATTTTCAAATTTCAATGTTTTATTGTGCTTGTTATAGTTTGCAGCTTGAAAAGTGACAGAGAGATCATCAAAACTATAATCTTCTTTGGAAATTTGATCCATTATTTTATGATTTTCGTTCAAACAAGTGTTGACCCAATTATGTAGCAGACTACTTTAAATTTCCATGTTCATAGCTTCGTCATTGTTTCCTATTTTCAGGATAATTTTGGATTTGGCCAAATCAGTGATGTGCATTTTGTCTAGAATAAATGTGCGACGAGGCTCTATGTCATCCCCACTAGTTGATAGCTAACCATGAATCATTTTTTCACTTTCAGTATCTTTTCATTTTCTTTCACTCGAAGATGAAGCTTGACCAATTCCAGATGTGCAAGCTAAAGATTGTGCATGGTTTCTCCCTCTTTTCTTGTACTTTGTTTCAGTGTCGATGCTCGCTTCTTCGGCATTTCTCTGGTACTCATTGTCGATTCTTGATTATTACTTGGAGCACTGTGACTCTTTTTGCTTTCATTTGCAAGTCTTGTTGTGATATTCCTTGGCTTGATAAATTATGTAATTAAATGTACAAATATTTGTATTTCTGGTTAAAATATGATGTTCTGAAAAACATTTGAAATTTAATTATCATTAAATTATTACTGGTAATAACTCATTGTAAAGTTGTAATTAATATGTTTTATTTCTTGTAAATAAGAAAATATGGAAAATTAGTTTTTGAGTACAGTTGGCTAAAAGAGATGAGGGTACAATTTATTATTAAGTGTTATTACCCATCAAGAAATCCTAGGCATCTAATGTGAATGATTAAATTTAATTGAGGAAGTATGATATTGGCTAATTAATTATTTTCCAGAAGACAGGGAGTTGTCCTCAAGAGTGGGAAACAAAAGCTCATTAATGAGCAAATAACTACCCGCCACATGTTGATGAGGTGGAGGTAGTTATTAACCACCAAACGAGTGGTAGATGGGTTGGATAAAAATATTTTATCTCCTTGATTTTGTCTCATTCTGAGAATATACGAGATTGAAGAGAAGAATAAGTAGAACACAAAAGGAAAATTATAGACATGTTATGCTCGAGGGGACACTAGTTGGTTGTTGTGTCAAGGTTGGGAGGAGCCAAGTACTTGAATATTAAATTTTCAGATAATTAATCAAGTTGGTATCTCTACCCACAACACTTGTTTGTTTGCTTAAGTAAAATAAAATGTTTACTTTTTATTTTTATAATTATTTTACTACACTATGAAAAGGGAAAATGATATTGAGAAGAATTTTATTCGAAAGGTTGGAATGTAGAATGTAAAGTGTTTTTTTCTATTTTCTAAAATCCAAAGTTGATGTTAGGCCCCTATATCACTAGTATAGTCCCTTATTATTGTTAGTTTAAACCCCTTATTGTTAGATTGTACCCTTGTAACCCCCATTTTGTTATTATTGTGCCCTTAAATTATTATTGTTAGGTCGGCTAGGATTACATTGTGGCCCACTAGGATTACATTATGGCCCCATGGACTCCTATATATAGAAAGGAGGTTTTGTGAATTGTATCATCAAAGAATTGTTCATTTATGTAATGTATTGGAGGTTGCCCCCTCGAAGTGGCTTATTTCTAAGGCGTTCATATCTCTTTTCTTCTCTTTTTGGAGCTGGTTACACAACATTTGGTATCAGAGCTTTGGGATTCTAGGGTTTCGCTGCTCCAAACAGGTCATCGTGGAATTTTCGCTATAAATGTTTTTCTACGAAGCTTCAGAAGCTGAAATTTTTAGGGTGCGAAGCTGAAATCTTGAGGAAGGTTGTCTAAAAATTTCAGATCTTGGTTCGCAATATTTGAGGAGATATCATCTGTGGAAGTTAGGTATTTTTTCAGGCTCATAAACCGGTCATCGTGGAATTTGCGCTATAAATGTTTTTTTACGAAGGTGCAGAGTCTGAAATTCATATGGTGCGAAGATGAAATCCTGAGGAAATTCGTCAAAAAATTTCAGAGCTTGGTTCGCAATATTTTTGGAGATATGATCTGTGGAAGGTAGTGCTTTTTCAGGCTCCTGAATTTCATCTCAAAGAGGTGATCGTGGGAAAACTTCAATAACTCTCTCTCTGGGCATTGGATTGAAGTGCCGTAAAAAGTGGTCGCAAGTACACAGACTGAAGTTTCTTAGCTATCAATTTCAGAGACAAAGGACAAAACAGTGACACGTGGCAAGTCGTACAAGTTCGCTCTACTGAACCAGTCCAGAATTAGGTCATTGTGGGAGATTGGACACAACTTTGTCTTGGAGAATCAAAATCAAGTCAGACCTATGGAATTTGAAAGAAGCTTCAGAGGGCTACTACAGGGCTGAATTTCAGATATCGAATATTTTCAATTACAGAGATAATTCAATTTCAATATCGATCTCCTAAAAGATAGTAAAAGGTGTGTATTTTTTCCGAATTGCATAAGTCTTGTTTGAAGAATCAAGTTGAATTGATTCCAAGGGCATCTTGTAGAATAGATATCAATATTGGATTCTAAAATGGCCCCTAAAAAGAATTCAACACCCATTAAGCCTTCAGAAGGCTCTACTATGACTCATGAAGATGAAGAATTGCAACATGATCTATCAAAATTACGGTACCAAGTGCAACAAATTCCTCTCGCAAAGAAACAAAAAATGAAATAGAGATTACGAAGAAAGGCGTGGAAGCTAAGATGGATGAAAAGTGCAAGCTAAGATGGATGGCATGGAAAGCTAGATGGATGGCATGGAGGCTGGCATGGAATCTAAGATGGATGACATGGAAGCTAAGATCGATGAGAAAATGGAAAACATGAAGAATTTTCTAAAATCGAGACATGGAAGGTTTGACAAGGTTAATACAAGAAATGATTCCTAATGGCAGAAATATAGTAGAGGAAACTCATGATGAGAAAAAAATAAATGTTAACCGTGATTTCATAAAATCTAATGTTGGATTGAAGAACCACCATATTCAAAAGATGGATATGAGGAAGTTTGATGGCAAGGATCTCTTAACATGGATACTATAGATGGAGCAATATTTTGATCTCAATAATGTGCAAAACACACAAAAGGTACGCATTGCAACTTTACATTTAGAACAAAAAACATTTCTATGGTATCGATGGCTTTGCTCTCGTAAAAAAAGTGTCACTTGGTCAATTTTTATGGAGGAAATGATAGCACATTATGAGGATACAAAGAGCAACACCTTCTTTAGCCAATTGATAAATCTCAAACAAAAGGGTTTAGTGGGGCAGCACATTGAGGACTTCCAAAATTGAATATAAGGGTAACTGATATTCCAGAGGAACACAGGATTGATCTCTTCATAGGTACTCTAAAGGATAACATCCAACATGAAGTTCGTGTTTTGGAACCCGATTCATTGGAGAAGGCATTCAGGTTGGCAAGAAAAGTTGAATGTAAAATTATGGCGACAAGGAAGCCTACCACTCAATTCTATAAAGAAGGAAGTGTTGCTACGCCTAGATTTCCACAACCTACAAGGTTGACACCACAACAATTGGAAGAAAAAGAGAAAAAGGGCTTTGCTACAGTTGTGATAGAAAATACACTAAAGGTCATAAGTGTGCTGAGAAGAAATTATTTTACATAGATTGTGAAGAGGAAGAAGAAAATGAATAAGAAGAGGATATACACCAGGAACCAGCCCTAGAAGAGGAAGAAATGAATCCGACCATATCGTGTAATGCACTGGCAAGAATTACCACTCCTCAAACTCTCAAGATAGAAGGACAAATCAAGAAGAAAAGGTAATAGTGTTGATTGATTCAGGTAGCACCCATAATTTTATTCATTGTAAGGTAGCCAAGGAATTAAATTGTTTCCTATACCCAGCACCAGAATGTCAAGTGATGGTTGCAAATGGAAGAACTATAAATTTCTCTGGAAAATGCCATAATATCAAGCTAACCATGGGGGAATATGTATTGACTAGTCCAATGCTTTCCATTCCTATGGGAGGTGCCGATGTTGTACTAGGAGTACAATGGTTACAATCTTTGGGGACGGTAGCTTTTAATTTTCAAGAACTTTTCTTGAAATTTTTTTCAGAAGGAAAGGAAGTCGAATTACGGGGTATTGCGAGGAAGCCAGGAAGGATAATAAGCTCTAATGTCATGACAAAGCTTCTAAAGAAAGAACAACGAGGCGTAATTGCACAATTATGCTCACTAGAAGTTCCAACATCAAAATCATCTATTCCTGCAGATCTCCAACAAGTATTGGACAATCATTCCAATGTGTTTGAAACTCCCAAAGGACTTCCACCTATTCGTGATCATGATCATGCTATTCATTTGATTCCAGGAAGTGTTCCTCCAAACATCAGGCCTTATAGATATCCTTACTTCCAAAAGAGCGAAATTGAACGTATGATTGCAGAATGTTAGAGGCGGGTATAATTCAACCTAGTCAAAGTTCTTTCTCTGCTCCTGTAGTATTGGTACACAAGAAGGATGGATCATGGCGAATGTGTCCGGATTATAGGGAGCTCAATAAGCTCACCATTAAAGATAAATTTCCCATTCCTGTGATCGATGAATTATTGGATGAATTACATGGAGCAATTTATTTTACCAAGTTGGATCTTCATTCAGGATATCATCAAATTAGAATGAAGACCGAAGATATTCCAAAAACAGCATTTCGAACTCATGAAGGTCATTATGAATTTTTGGTCATGCCTTTTGGCCTTACCAATGCACCTTCTACATTTCAAGGGTTGATGAATTCCATTTTCAAACCCTTCCTTAGAAAATTAGTGCTAGTATTTTTTGATGATATACTAATCTACAACAGGTCTTGGAAGGATCATGTTGAACATGTTGACAGGGTGCTCAAACTATTGCAGGAGAAACAATTATATGCAAAAACATCCAAATGTTTCTTTTGGAGTACAAGAGGTGGAATATCTGGGTCATATTGTATCTCACGAGGGTGTTAAGGTAAACCCTAACAAAATTAAAGCCATTAAAGAATGGAAATTCCCCACAACCATAAAGCAGTTGTGAGGATTTCTCGGGTTAACAGGGTATTATCGCAAGTTTGTTAAGAATTATGGGAGAATAGTAGCACCTCTAACAACATTATTGAAGAAAGATGCATTTTCATGGACTCCCGAAGCAACTAAGGCCTTTGAACATCTTAAAGAGGCAATGTGCCTAGCACCGGTCTTAGCTACGCCAGACTTCACAAAAACCTTTATTGTGGAATGTGATGCCTCAGAAAATGGAATTGGTGTTGTTTTAATGCAGGAAGGAAGACCCATTGCTTTTGAAAGTCGTCCAATCAAAGGAAAGTATTTACAAAAACCTATTTATGAGAAGGAAATGTTAGCAATACCGCATGCACTAAAGAAATGGCGAACTTACCTAATGGGAAGACACTTCAAGGTAAAAACTGATCATGATAGTCTTAAACACTTTTTGGAACAAAGACTATCTTCAGAAGAGCAGCAAAAATGGGTCACAAAGATGTTGGGTCATGACTTTGAAATAATCTACAAAAAAGGAAAGCTTAATGTTGTTGCAGATGCACTCTCAAGAAAGAATGAAGAGGTGGAAGCATTGCTTTGTGCCATTTCTATTATCCAACCATATTGGATAACTCAAGCAAGAGATGAATGGAAGAAGGACAAAGATGTATGGATACTCATTCAAAAGTTGCAGCAAGATCCTAGTACATCTGATACATTTAGTTGGAAAAAATGATTCCTTATGGTACAAAGATCGCTTATATCTTTGTAAGAATTCCCAACTAAAACAAAAGATTCTTCTGGAATTGCACACTTCTCCTTTAGGAGGATACTCAGGATTTTTAAAAACTTACCAAAGGGTGAAGAAAGAATTTTTTTGGGATGGCCTTAAATCTGATATTCAAAAGTTTGTGACGGAATGTTTGGTTTGCCAGCAGAATAAAGTTGAGACAATTAAGACCCCGGGACTTCTACAACCTTATCCATTCCAAGTCAACGTTGGGAGGAGATTTCAATGGATTTTATCACAGGTTTACCTAAGTCTAAAGGAAAGAATTTCATCATGGTGGTAGTTGATAGACTTACCAAGTATGCACACTTTTGTGCATTATCTCATCCATTTAAAGCAAGTACAGTTGCTACTACATTTATGGACAGAATTCAAAAGATACATGGAAGCCCAAGGGTTATTGTGAGCGACAGAGATCCCATTTTTAATGGAAATTTTTGGACGGAGTTATTTTCTTGTTTGGGTACTCAATTAGCTCATAGCTCATCTTATCATCCTCAATCTGATGGTCAAACTGAGATAGTAAATAAATTTTTGGAAGGATATCTTCGTTGTTTTGTATCCGATAAACAAACACAATGGGTCAAGTGGTTACCTCTCGCTGAATGGTGGTATAACACTTCCTTCCATACTGCAGCAAAAATGACCCCATTTATGGCACTTTATGGATATCACCCACCATCCATCACATCATCTTTAAGGGAAAATTCGAAGGTTCAAGCAGTGGAAGATCACATCGAGCATCAGCAAGAAGTTCTCCAACTCTTAAAGGATAACCCGAATTTGGCACAAAATCGAATGAAACAACAGGCAGATCAACATCGTAGCGAGAGAAGTTTTGATGTAGGAGATTGGGTATTTTTACGGCTACAACCATACAAACAAATGTCCCTCAAGCAAGCAAAGAAGGATAATAAATTATCGCCAAAGTACTATGGTCCTTACAAGGTGTTGCAAAATATTGGTACTATGGCATACAAATTGGAGCTCCCTGCTTCTTCGCGAGTACATCCAGTTTTCCATGTTTCATGCTTAAAGAAGGTTATAGGTGAAAATATTCCAGTTCAAACAGTATTGCCAGAACTTGATGGGGAAGGGAAGATCATATTGGAACCTCAAGCAGTCATAGAAAAAAGAACTCGACAACTACGGAATCGATCAATTTCAGAGTATCTCATCAAGTGGAAGAACTTACCCACTGAATATTCTACATGGGAGGATGAGAATTTTATACAGAAGCACCCGGAGCTACTCAAGCGTTGAGGACAACAATTTTTTTGAAGGAGAGGGGTGTGTTAGGCCCCTATATCACTAGTATAGTCCCTTATTATTATTAGTGTAAACCCCTTATTGTTATTATTGTACCCTTGTAACCCCCATTTTGTTATTATTGTGCCCTTAAATTCTTATTGTTAGGTCGGTTAGGATTACATTATGGCCCACTAGGATTACATTATGGCCCCATGGAATCCTATATATAGAAAGGAGGTTTTGTGAATTGTATCATCCAAGAATTGTTCATTTATGTAATGTGTTGGAGGTTGCCCCGTCGAAGTGGCTCATTTCTAAGGCATTGATATCTCTTTTCTTCTCTTTTTGGAGCTGGTTACACAACAGTTGATACGGAGCAAAGAATATAAAAGTGAGATTATCATTTATAAATAATGCATTTCACAGAAAAGAATACTCATGTAAAATATTTATATACAGTTATATTTTTGTTTATCTTCATTAGAGCATTAGTGAAAAACAAAGGATACTAAATCCTTTTCGGTTAAATCTAGTTTTATGTAAATTAAAAGGATGATATTACTAAACAGATAAGATGTATAAGTAGAGGAAGTAGGGTTGTAAAAGTATATATATATATAATTTGACAGTTTTCGTGGATAGATCAAACAATCAAAAAAATGAAGGAATCATTAAATGTATGTAACTCTTTTTATATTGGTGGGATATTTAATACACTGAGAATGAGGAATTTCAGTACAAAATAAAAGAAGAAAGTTATAAATATAGTTTGTTAATCTCACAATACCTCGTGCTCTGCACATATTTCATTCCGCACGTATTCACAACTCTATGCAATTGTTGTTCCGCGCAGCTAGATCTGTAAACGTTTTAAATAGAAAAAAGTTTAAAATTAATTGTCTCTACATAATAAAGTCATCTTTGCACCCTCGTTCTCTAGCACATGCTTCTTCCTTCGCACAACAAAAGCTTCATACAAGGAAACATGGGGGTGTTTCATACATTGTTTAGTTTTGCACACATAGACTAAACTTTTCAGGACACAAATTGCTACTCAATTGAATCAATAGTAGTATGGTGCACATATTCATTTTACCGCACATCACTTCTTCCTTGCAAAGATTGAAAACATAGTTTAATTAATATTGCATAATATGAGTAGTTTTTATATTACAATGGTTACACTAATTCTTACAACAAGAGAATTTGTAGCCCAACGGTTATAGTAATATCTTGTTGTATTTAGAAGTTCTTCTCCTCGGATACACCTTTCTAACAGGCTATCATACGCACCAAACAAAGATCGCATGCCAAATTTCCAACGACATATTTAGTAACATGAAAGGAAAAATTAGAGGAAAAGATATCAATGTAAAGAGTAACATTAACAAATTTATTTCATAGTCAACATGCCTACATATAATGCGTCAAAAGAAATAAGGCATCTAAGTCGCAAATTGACATCTAAGATCTGAAATCACTTCGTCCTTCACACAGTAACAACTCCACTTTCATCCACAGTGCCAATGTCACAACACCCCCGCTTATGCAAAGTACCATGTTCCCCTGCACATTCTCCATTCTCCTACACATACTTTGTCCTCCACACAGTAAAATCTTCACACAAGGAAATATAATAATATTAATTCAAAATTTGTTCAACACCCCCCCTCCCCGCCTATGGAAAAGTCCTGCAACCACATCAATTATGGCATCATTGAATAGAGAAGTAACAAACAATGTCAGTGTTAGAACACCCTCGCCAAGGAAAGGACCCATGTTATCTTGGACATACTTTGTCCTCCACACAAGGAAACATAATGATATTAATTGAAGATTTGTTCATCACCACCTGCCCCCTGGGGCCTATGCAAAGAACCTGTAATGACATCAATGTTTCCATCATTGAGTAGACACTAACATAACAATGTTAGTGTCAAAGTACTCACCAATGAAATAGCCACTCACAAAATTAGTTTTATTTTAATTTTAAAATGAATTGTCAAGCACTAACAAATATCAAAAATAAAATGCCCTCCACTGGGGGAATTATGTCCCATCAGAGCTCTCTCAACCAATCGAAAATTAGAAATAAGATTTGCTGAAAATTAGGAAAAAAAAATGAATTTACGCAAAAATAGAAATATTAAACATTTTCCCGAAACTTTGGTTAAATTGCAAAAACACATCCAAATAATGCAGATTCAATGCACTTTCACTGCGAGGCAAATTCTATAGTGCTTAGCGAGGCATAAACTAATTAAATGATATTAAAAAGTGTATGATTCTATTGGATGTAGCTTCAGTAGTAATCATAACGGATAATGCAAATATTATTGAAGATGCAAGCTATCTTTTAGCTTTAGAGTAAGACTTAAAACTACTTATAAATGGCTAAACGTTCTTCTATAAATATAAGAAAATAAGTTGATGATTTGTCTTTAAGTGCAACTTTTTAGAGTTTCTGGTGGATTTCTCATCGAAATCCGACAGAAAAAATTGTGGTGACATCTTGATTTGTGTTTAAATCGTTTTTTTTTACTATATATATGGACTCAACACCTTGGAAAACCCTTGGGGAACTTTGATTGTGCAGAGTTCACCTGTCAAACTTATGTTTTAATGAATCTCTATCAAATTCTAGACAAATTAGATCAGAAAACAAACCAAAAAACTTTTCCAAAAATCATACTTAAATACAACTCGATAAATTAACATTTCAAAACCGAAATTAAAAATATACTTTATAAACCACCAAAAATATCATTTCAAATAACATGAATCTTTTAAAATAATAATAACTCAATTATAATAAAATTCTACCATTTCCTAAAAATGATAATATATAAAACAATATAATAATTTCAATTATAAACTTAATATCCACTAACAAGTAATGCATGTTATTAAAAAAACAAAGTTTATGCAAGATCCTCGAGAATCCAAATGTGAAGAGACCCTTTATTTCTCGATTCTATATCGGCATGTTATCACAAGTATGAATGTTCCCCTTTATAAGTTCATGTGAGCTGACATGTAATAAAATTAAAATAATAGGTTAGCAGTCATTAATCATTAAAAGTGTTTCGGCCTTTTGTGACATTATATAATTAATTAATTAAATGTAATTGAACATCGCTTACAACTTTGGAAAATATTCAAACAGATAAAAATTTACAATTGGTAACAATGATCACTAAGACAACACAATAGAAAAGAGATATAGATAAAAATTATAATACATAAAGGCCACACATAACCGAACCATTTTAGTCACCGGAGATAACCAAAAATATATTTGAAAGCTTTCCACTCAACACATATTATAAAATAAAAAAATAGTTGATTTTGAATTCTTTCATAAAATTAACTTTGGATTAAAAAAATAAATTAATTACATTTTTCCAAATACCATTGACACGGAATAACCAGCCTGTTTTTTTAATAATGACAAATTTTTTTCAGTGGACCTTCAAGACAGGACCTGTAACAAAGCCACTTATAAACATAGCCAGATGGTAACACATTAAAACAATGCCCTTAATTGAACATAAGGCATGGAAAGTCAGAGTTTTGTTTAAAGCGGTTATTCCCTTGAGATCTACCCAAGTTGCTCAATTTCTATGACATTCTTTACATTTTATATTTTATTTTTGGCATTTTGAAGAAGTAATATAAAAAACAATTTTTTTGGTAGTGTATCAATAGATATATTTTCTTTTTCTTTGTGTGGTTATGGAATAGTTGTACTAAAAAGCTTTATTAGAAAATAAAAAATGTGTAATAAGAAGATTTATAGATGATCGAATATTTGTATCAAGAATATTTATTATAAGATTAAATATTTATAATATTTATATTAGAGAGATCAACTTCGAGAGTATTGAGAGAAATGAAATATTTGTATTAAGTAAATTCACTTTATCTATAGAATATTTGTACCCAGTAGATCTACTATATCCATTGAATATTATTACCAAGCAAATCAATCTCGAGGGTGTCAAGAGAAATGAAATATTTGTACCATAGAGATCAAACTTTAGGCATATTATTACCAAACAAATCAACCTCGAGAGTGTCGAGGGAAATGAAATATTTGTACAAGACAAGTCAACCTCTAAGCATATCAATCCGAAAGTGTTGAGAGAAATGGAACATTTGTATCACACCCAAGTGTTGAGAGAAATTGAATATTTATAACAAGTAGATCCACTTGAAGGATCAACCCCGAAAGTGTCGAGAGAATTGAACCTGTGACCTGTCAATAGCAAAAGTACTTTAATGACAAGGATTTAACCAATTAAGCTAACCTTCAAAAATGCCATGTATTAATAGATATGTTAGAGTTGATTACAATTAATTTAGAGCTTATTTTTAATATGTAAATTAGTATTTTCATAATTTTGTATAGATTTTTTAATATGTTAAGTTTTTATAACTTTAAAGTTGTTATATATAATTGAAATTTTATATAATAAAAATTAAAAATTAAAAATAAAATATTTTTATAAAAAAATACATATAAAAATAAAAATTCAAATTTAAAATTAGTAGCTTAGATATCTTCAGCATGTGTGTCCCTTTCCAAAAGGGACTATTGAATCATGGAAGGTGAAGAGAAACAAATGTTGTTGGTGAGATCCAAAGACAACAACAAGTACAAAGAATTATGCAGATCAAAAGCATAATAATTCTCAACAGCATAAGACGTCAATGAATAATACAACATCTCGATATCCAGGGCAACCCCCAGTGGTACCGCCATAGTCCTCGGTGGGAGAAAATATTTCGCCAAAGGAGAAGACGAGATCTTCAGCTTCCATGGCACCTGTAGCTTATGGGAAAAAATGAAATCATGAATAATACCAGTCTGACGGTGATAATGACATGCCAATCCCGGTTGGTTTGGTGGTCATGGGAATTTCTATAGAAAATGAGCGTTCAAATTTAGTCGTAGCTGTGAAAAATAGGAGTCTAAATTATGGACCGATGTCTGTAGGAGAAAGGGGAGAAAAAAAAACCCAGTGTTCACCCTAGTCTTTGAACCTAAGGATGAAGTAGGAGTCCTTTAATGTAATTTGTTTATTTGATAGCGATGCAATCTTTATTTTGGATAATGAATACAAAATGCAACAAATTACCAAAAAAAAAAAAAAAAATTAACATTATTATTGTGTCAAGAGGTAACCTACAGCAAAGTATGAGGGTGATGTCGTCATGTGATGTTACATTTAAAAATAATAAAATAATATTTATATTAACAAATTAAAAAATACTAATAAAAAAATTTAATATCTACCATAAATAAAGATAATTTAATTTCCACTTCAATTTATATAGAGATAAAGTATTGAAAGTTTAATTAAAAATAATATCGTTTAGTATGAGGGAGATATGTAATTGCTTAAATACTTAATATGGAGTTGATAAATGACATGTAAAAATAATACTATTAATACTACATGATGTGCAATTTATTCTATGTTCAGTTCACAAACAAAACTTAAAATAAAAATATATCAATAACCAAAAAAAATACTATCAATTATAAATAACATAATTTTATATCTAATTTATATAGAGAAAAATAAATAATTTTAATTAGAAATTTTCCTATATATCCAGTTTCCATTCTAAATTAAGAAGGAGATGTGTAATTTATTTCATTTTTAATATGAAATTCATATATATAATTAAAATAATAATAATAATAATAATAATGATAGTATAATTTATAAATCAACTATTTCAATGTGCTTGTTGAGTAAAACATTTTAATATTATATAGAAAACAATGTAACTATTTAGTTAAAGTATTTTATTAATTTGTTGTTCAAAACTAACATAGATTCATCTTAACTCTACATCGACCAAATTGAAGAATTAAATTTTTTGAAATACAAACATTTTTTAACTTTTACACTCAAAAATAAATTTGTATCTTAAAACATTCAATGTCTTAATAAATCTAAAATTAAAATAAATCATAACTAATATTTAAAAATATATATATTTTTAAATTTCTCAATATTAAAAAAAATAAATAAAAAAATCTCAATATATAAATTTAAAAAATATGATTATACTGAAAGCTTTTAATCTAAATTCTTTAAATTTAAGAATTTTCTTTCAATTCTCTTTATAAATATTATGATTACACTTTTCCTATTTTCACTTACTTTTATTTTTTAATGTTTTTGTGATCCTTTGATGTTTTAAGATGAATATGTATTAATTGTGTGTATGTTTAGATGAGAATACTATTTACTTTTCATTTTAATGTTTTTATGAAATTTTGATATTTCAAGATTAAGATTTATGAATATTGCTTATTTAGATGAGAATGCGGAAAAATTCAGGGGCTAGTTTTCCAGGCTTATATTAAAAAAAAAAATACACCTTAAAAATTTGCGAATATGTTAGTATTTTTGGTGCTTTCTCTCAAGCCTATTACGATTTATTTGATGATGATGTTGATCTAATGACTTTTACGGTGTTGATCTAATGGCTTCTAAATTTGAGTTAAACACGTCACTTGTTGCTCCAAATTGTGATGTGAGAGTGGAGATGTATTATGAGATTAATAGGGATGTGGAAACTATTTTTGGATTGTCATAATGAGGAAACCATGTTTGATTTGTATGGAAAAATGATTATTCTATTAATTAATTAATTGTAGTTTAATTGTAGTTTTAATACGAGGAAACCATGTATTAAGTTGTAACATCGTATTTAATTATAATTTTTAGTTTTGAATGCTATAATTTATTATTAATAATTAAAAAATAATATAAATATATAGTTGGTTTTAATAAAATGTTAATATTTTATTTTAGATAAAAAAAATTTTATTGCATTATGTGAATTAGAAATATATGGAGAACATTTGCAAAGATTTTAAAAGCTGAAAAATATGACTTGCCTATAGGAGATCAGCTACCACTCCTCAAATATATAGATCACAAGAACAACAACTATTATACACATCATTATATGAGCCATTACAATAGTGGACAAAACAACATTACAACCACCCCTAATAGTTTGAACACCACAAGAAACATGAACAAATTATAACAACCACCATCAACAACTACAAGCATTAACATCAGTGAAACAACTAGAGAACAAAACAAATTATAACTACCATTAGTGACTGCAAGCACCAACACCAGTGAAATAAACCAGGAACCGCATGGTTGGCCATGCCAAATTACCAAAAGAGAGTCCAACACCTTATATACGAGTAACCATTAGAGAAACTACAATAAAAAAGTAGACCAGATTGCTCCAGAAGCTTCTGAAACAGTTGTGTGACCATAACTAGTGCTCCAGAGGTGAAATTTTCCCAAAACACAACCAAAAGATCCCCACGAGTCAATCGAACCAAAGGCAACACCATAACCATACTTTCTCAAAAAGGGAAGACCAAAAATCTACGAAATCCTCCAATTAATCTGACATAGGAAGCAGGGGATCCAAATAACTAGCGAACATAGTTCTAGTAGGGTCACCGAGAGGGTTTGTGAAGTCCTTAGAATCATAATCCGATAGCAAAGTTTTCTCCATCCAACAAAGACAAGAATCCAAATCAATCCTTAAATCTCACATTTCTAAGAATTTGCTTGATGTCTTCAAGGACAGAGAACAAGTTTTAGGTATTAATATGATTATTCTTCATAACTAATTGAAGTAAGGAGTCCATTTGTAGCCTCATAGCTAAGGAATTCAAGAAAACTAGTTGTTTTTTCCTCGTTTTAACAAGGTCTGGAATCCTTGTCAAGTTCTCTTTGGCAATGTCTGAATCCAAGAAATAGGGGTGATCCCTAGATTCCTTAGCTTCCAGAAAAAAATATCTCCCTATGCACCTCCAAGGGGAAAGCATTGAAGGAGGCAAGCGAGTCACCGATGAACTGACAACGTTGTTTTCCCCCGACAGCATATTCACCACCCCACAAACTTAACAAACATTGTGGGGGTCCATGAGTTCCAATGTTAAAAGACCAAACAAACGTTGAACTAAAAGGCCAAACATTTGAATAGACACTGAAGGACAAAGCAATAAAAATTTAATAGCCAAGACAAGAGTGTTGTCCCTAAAAGTCCAAATTTGAGGCTTTAGAACAATAGTCGACCACTGACGGACAAGCACACGCTGCAAAGACCCACCCCAAGTGACATATTGTGAAGACAGAACAGGCGGTAAAACCCAATTCTTCCCAACACGACCTTAAACCTCTAACAACCCAAACTCAAACCTTGGAAATAACATAGTAAAGGATGAATATTGTAAATGAAAACCCCCAGACACCAAAACCCAAGGTCAAGATAGAACATACAACCAACAATTACTCGGAAAAAAGCTTATGAAACACAATTTTTTCCGCTGAAGCAACTAAGTCCAAAACTCATAACCAAATTGAAAAGTGGCCAAATACCAACATTGGATAAGAGTACAAGATACTTAAAAATTCAACCACAAGATGTAAATTTGATAGAACAACCACCAATTCAAAAACTAACCCATGCTCTATAAAGTGCGAGAACAACCCGAAATACATTGATTCTCCTCTCGAACATCCATGGATAGAGAGAAGAGACGGAAACTCCTCGAATTCCCGCCACACTCGACACCGCGCGGGAGATATACGACGATAAGTGTGGGTGGGTGGCATACCTCACCTCCATTGTTGCTCTCAATGATCTTCGTCACCCCCCACGTGCATGAATGTAACATTAGAGAACATCAAGTATGCCACACCATGTATTTCAAACGCCATATGCCCACCACATTATGCATTTCAAAGGCTTAATAAATAACAAAGCAAGGATAGGTTGAGGCACCCTCATCGAGAAATAAAATGTCAACGTCATTTAAAAAAATGCAAAATAGTTAGTAATATAGTGGTTTGTGAAGATATATTTTATATAGAAATTATTTGTTTAAAATTTTATAGGTATACAAATATCTATTTAAATTAAGAATTGGTGTAAATTAAAAAATATATAATTTTTAATAACTTCGATAATTTAAATATCCTTAATCATTTTAACAATTTATATACTTTGTATGATAGTTTTTTAATAAAAACTAATCCCATAAATTATAAACAAATTTTAAAAAACATTAATATGTTTTTGCTAGTTTTAATCCATTTCTAAAATCTTTAATAGGTGAAGGATCCTCCATTGTTTATGATGGGTGACACTTCTTTTCTATATATATATATATATATGATAATTAATTTTTAATTATGTTTTCAGGATAGTCTAATATTTATTTTGTATTGAGTATTACTTTTGATGTGCGTTAAATTGCAACTTAAAATAATATTATTTCTCATATTTATAATCAAGATTAAAAGTTATTAAAATACATGTGTATTAAAGATAGTTTTAGATGATTACATACAAGGATGTTGGTTTTCTTTAAAATAATATTTAGATTAAAACTATTTTTGGTCTTCGAATAAGATTTAAAATTGCTAAAGATGTAAAACTTTAAAATATTTAGTAAAAATGAAAGTTTAATTTTTTTATGAATTACAATTTGCGATAAATAAATATACATCTATAAATAATAGTTAATATTAATTTTCCTAATAAGTAAATTATGATAACCATTATTATTTTATATAATAATAATAATAATAATAATAATTTGTATAATAAAATTAACAATGAATTAACAAAAACAATATATTTCATTATAACAAATAAAGAAAGTTTATAAGAAATCTTTTGGACAAAGAAGCCTAAGTAAATTATGATAATCATTATTATTTTATATAATAATAATAATAATTTGTATAATAAAATTAAGAATGCATTAACAAAAACAATATATTTCATTATAACAAATAAAGAAAGTTTATAAGAAATCTTTTGGACAAAAAAGCCTAAGTAAATTATGATAATCATTATTGTTTTATATAATAATAACAATAATAACAATAATTTTTTGTATAATAAAATTAACAATGCATTAACAAAAAATATATATTTCATTATAACAAATAAAGAAAGTTTATAAGAAATCCTTTGGACAAAGAAGCCTAGGACACCAGAGGTGAACAACTTTATTCATTGATTCCATATGAACAATCATGAATGTATCTTTTTAGAAGTTCATGTAAGGTCAATTTTTTATTTTATTTCAAATAAGATTAAATTTTTTATTTGAAAAATAATAATAATAATTCAAACCATTATGATGATAATTTAGCTATATTATTATTTTTTAAATATGGGAAAAAAAATTATAAAATAATTTCAACATTTTAAGATTTTTTTTTATTGTTATCTCAATAATTACTCTATACTATTTCAAATTTTTTATATTTCAAATTAATTTAAAAATTCAAATATTTAGAATATATTTTTTATTCACATCATCATTAAATATTTTATTCAAATTATGTTTGATGTATTATGTCATTCGTTGGAAGCGTGTCTTGTAGCATTGTTGAAAGAGATCTCCAAAATTTGGCTCACAATAGTTTCTTAACTCCTTTGGATCTAGTTGTGGGTTGGTCTCACTCCATTTTCAATATTTCTTGTTGCCATTTTCAATATTTAACTCAATCAATTCGAGTTGGACGACAAACTAGAGGCATGTACGATGTCTCCTACTTCTTCGGAGCCCTGGTTGAGTTATTTGTGAGTTGTAATTAGTTAACTCAAGTATTTGAGTTAAAATTAGTTTAACTAGTTCTAATTGAGAGATGAGCTTCTGATAGGTCTAGTAAATTAAATCTAATATAATTCACATGCATTGATCAATTAGATAACTGATAATTTGCTATAAATAGCTATTGCATGTCAGTTTTAAGGAAGGCCCAATTGAGATTAGAGTTAAAGGGAAAAGTTCTATCAGTTGTATAATTAGAAAATTGTACGTGTCATGCACGAGGTCATCGGGAAGCCTTGGATGTATTGCACAACCATTAATTGAGAATTTCCTAATTAATAGGGGTTCAATTAGCCCAGGAATGCGTAAGAAAGGCTGGCCAGGAAGAGGCAAGCAATTGGTTAAATATTGAACCAAACTTTCTTAGATCAGTGCCAAGATTAGAGCAGGATCAGAGTGAGACAGTCAGCAAAGTGCAAAGGTTTCTCAGGAAGGGAAATAACGTTGTATTGTTTCATGATCTTGACTTTATGCAATATACAGATAGTGGGGTTTTGAGTGGTTTCTTTCCCCATATACATCTTGTATTGTGCGATTGATAGTTCTTTCTCTTTCTTTTTCATGTGATTGTGCGATCATAATTGGTTTCTGCAATTTGTAGAATTGATTCATTATTTCGTTTTAGCATATTACAATATCAGTTGAATCTATGTGTATTTTCTACATGGTATCAGAGTAGGAATCACAATAGAAGAGAACAGCTAGAGTTTGCTTTGAAAAAGTACATCGAATTTGCAGACTTATTCTTCAGGACCATCAGCAGATCAAGATGTCTTTCATTGGCTTGAGACTCGAATATGCCCTTGAGGGAAATTTGAATTACATAGCATGGAAGGACAAGTTGAATGCAGTGTTGGAGGACAACGAGCTGAAGGAATTGATAGATACTAATATTCCCAAGCCCGCGCCAACATATGCTAAAAAACTTGATGCATGGATGACACAGAGAACAAATGAGAAAAATACTCAATAAAACAAACATATAATTTATTAAATAATTTTCTCTCCAAAGTTGGCTTTACAAATGAATTACATGGTTATTTATTCTTGAGGTAGAAAACTCTCGAATTCCTCAAAGAGAAAACTCCTTCCTAGATATTTGGAGGAAGTTGAGAGACATCCTCTCAATTATAGGAATCTATCCTAACTACTTTATCTCTAACAAATTCTAGAAATCTCCATAAAATCTAGAATTTTGTAGATTCTACAAATTAAAAAAAATACATAATTACAAAACGAGATATTCTCCTACATCAATGGAAGAAGAATGTAGCAAAGATGATAAGGATTCTATTAGAAGGAGTTAGAGATCATATTGTATCGAACCTGCATGGAAAGGAAACTCCATATGCTATGTGGAAGGCCTTAACAAATTTGTTTCAAAATAGCAACGACCATAGGAAGCTAGCGCTGAAGGAATATCAAGATGGATGAGGGAGAGACGATACCAACATACTTGATGAAGTTCAATCATTGTCAAGATGAGCTTGGAAGTGTTTGTGTGACAATAACACATGATGATTTGGTGAGCCTAGCACTTCTAGGCCTTCCCAAGAGTTGGCACATCTATTAGGATTCGGTAAATGGGAGGGAGAAGTTACCAGAGTGGGAGTGATTGTCATCCGACTTGGTACAAGAAGAGATAAAGCAGAGCACTAGATATGGGACCTCTTCCAAAGGCAAAGAAGAAGATTTTTCATTACTCGGAAAAGGCCAGAAAGCTCAGGGAAAGAAGTTCCAAAGCGAAGAGGGAAAGAGAGACTTATCGAAAATCAAGTGTTTTCATTGTCACGAGTACGGGCACTATACCATGAAATGTCCACAGAAGGAAAGCAAGAAGGATCCTGTAGGTGCACCAGTGAAGTTCTAGCTTCACAGTTCAAGCTTGATTTTACTCTCATTGCATGCATGTATAGCACTGTAATGGGATGCATGTTGTATCTCGACAGCGCTGCGTCGTTCCATATGACGTGGAATAGATATATCTTTCGTGACTTCAAGTAGAAGGACCTCCAGTAGAACATAGAGTTTGGAAATGACGGGAGGTATAACACGACCGACATAGGTATAGTTACCTTTCAGAGGGAGTCTAGCCCCCCTATCAGACTGACAAATGTTTTGTTTATTCTAGGACTAAAGAAGAATATTGTTTCTGTAGCGGTATTGGAAAACTGTGGCTATGATGTGATATTTAGAAAAGGAAAGGTTTTCCTAAGACACATCGCCACGGGACAGGTGAAATAGATCGGTGTGAGAGTCAAGAACCTGTATGCTCTCAGGGTCGAAGATGCATGTAAATATTTGAGGAGCAAAGAAAATGTTAGAGACTTGGTGGTTGAGAGGGCGAATAAATTACCTCTCAACATACAGCCTCAGAAGAAGCCTAAAAAATTTGTGGAGTAACCACAATTAGAGAATCAGAGAGGAGACCGAGTGGAGGCGTCCACTTAAGCAGAGACCTCCAGTAGGGGGAATTTCGATCCAAGTGGGCAGAGGGAGCACATGTAGATATACCTCCAGGTGAGAGGTGGGGTGATGTGAAGTCATAATCCCAAGAGAATAAATTTGGGTAGGGTCCATTGAGATGACTTGTTTCATGGATCAGTATCTGGCTATAGGGGCCCAAAGTACATAGTAGCAGGATGGATCAGTGGTGATTGATGCAGTTCAATGTCAGAGTGACAGATGTCAACTACTATAGCATAGATCAAATTTGGTAGTAGTGCAAATGTCACAGATGAAGAGCCAGCAGCAGCATAGAGTTTTCAATAGACAGTGCAGTAACTAGCAGTAGTCAGAGACTCTGGACATAAATGCATCATATTGATTCAGTTTAGACTTTTTTTCAGTTTCATAATTTGCATTAGCGAACAACACTAGAGAAGTGTTGCAAGCAGAACATTCCAAAGGTACCAGATCGAGATAGAGTTGGATTCCTTTCTTGTTGTGAGGGAGTGTTGAAAATGGTACCCATGAGGATTCTAATTTAATTTTCCCTTAATTAAATTAGAAGGAAATTGTAATTCCACATATTATGATAACTTGTACGAGTTAACTGAGCTAGTAAGACTTAGTTAACTCAGTCAATTCGAGTTGGAGGTCAAACTATAGGCATGTAAGGTGTCTCATACTTTTGAGGAGCCCTGGTTGAGTTATTTGTGAGTTGTAATTAGTTAACTCAAGTATTTGAGTTAAAATCAATTTAAATAATTCTAACTGAGAGATGAGCTAGTGATAGGTCCAATGAATTAAATATGATTTAATTCACATGCATTGATCAATCAGATAACTGATAATTTGCTATAAATAGTTGTTGCATGTCAATTCTAAGGAAGACCCAACTGAGATTAGAGATAAAGGGAAGAGGTATATTAGTTGTATAATTAGAAAAGTGTGCATGTCATGCATGAGGTCATCGAGAAGCCTTGGATGTAGTGCGCAATCATTTTAAATTTTTTTTTTTTTTTTAATTGCTTTAAAGTTTTTTATTTTAATTATGCCATTTTTTTTAACTTAAAAAAAATAATTTTTTCTTCTTAAATTATGTGTTTTTTTAAAATTATTTCATATATATATGTGTGTGTGTGTTTTATTAATTTTTTATTTATACAAGGCAATTTTGATTTTTTTTTAACATTTTTATGGTTTTTTTTTTCTTTTTTTTAGATTTTTGAATTCTTTTTAGTTTTATTTTTAATGTTTTATTACTAACATGAAAATCACCAACATTTAAAAAAAATTATTCACAATTAATACATTACGAATCTAAAGTGTACAAAATAATCCTCTAAACAAAAAGGGTTGATGTTGCATCAATAATTTTCAAAATTAGCATGAAAATCACTAACATTTTAAAACAAATGTTCATACTTGATACATAAAAAAAATGTAAAGTGTCAAAAATCAACCCTCTAAAAAAAAGGGGTTGAGTCAGCATCACCACTTTTCAAAATCGACATGAAAATCAAATGACATTTAAAAAAAAAATCATAATAAAATTTAAAGTGCCAAAAATATGCTCCAAGAAAAAAAAAGGCTATTCTGTATCACCACTTTTCAAAATCGACATGAAAATCAATGACATTTAAAAAAAAAATTCATAAGAAAAATTAAAGTGCCAAAAATATGCTAAAAAGAAAGAGGTTATTCTGCATCACCACTTTTCAAAACTAGGTTCTTTTTTTGCTACCTCAAAAAAATGGGCAATCAGTAATTTTCTCGTTTGATTGGTAACTATGTTTGTGAGTGTCAAAGCAATCACCAACAAAATAGTCACTCACAAAATTAGTTGTATTTAATTATAAAATGAATTGTAAGGATTTGACAAATACCAAAAATAAAACGCCTTCCACCAGGGGGATTATGTCCCATTAGAGCTCCTTTAACCAATCAAAAATTAGAAATAAGATTTTTTGAAAAATAGTTTTTTTTTTGAATTTATGCAAAAATAGAAATATTAAGCATTTTCCCGAAACTTTGGTTTAAATTGCAAAAACACAGCCAAATAATGCAGATTCAACGCACTTTCACCACGAGGCAAATGTTATAGTGTTTGGCGAGGCAAGAACTAATTAAATGTTATTTAAAAGTGTATGATTCTATTGGATGTAGGTTCAGTAGTAATCATAATGGATAATTATAAATATTATTGAAGTTGTAAGCTATCTTTTATCGTTAGAGTTAGTCTTAAAACTACTTATAAATGGTTAAAAGTTCTTCTATAAATAGAAGAAAACAAGTTAAGGATTTGTCTTTAAGTGTGAATTTTTGGAGTTTCCGATGGATTTATGCCTGGAATTCAACAGAAAAAAATTATAGTGAAATCTTGAATTGTGTTGTTTAAACTGGTTTTTTGACTACATCTATGGATTCAACACCTTGGAAAACCTCTGGGGCACTTCGATCGTGCAGAATTCACTTGTCAAACTTATGATTTCAATGAATCCCTGTCGGATTCTAGACAAATTAGATCAGAAAACAAGCCAAAAAACTTTTACAAAAGTCACATTTAAAAACAACTCAATAAATTAACATTCCAAAACCCACATGTAACAAAAATTAAAAATATAACTCTATAAACCACAAAAGAATCATTTCAAATAACATGATTCTTTTAAAATAATAATAATAAATTTACATACATTCTAATATTATAACCAATAATAAATTTTATTATTACTACTTAACTACTCGATTATAATAAAATTCTACCATTTCCTTAAATGATAATTTATAAAACAATATAATAATTTCAATTATACAATTATAAACTTAACACCAATTAAAAAGTAATGCATTATATTAAAAAAAAAACAAAGTCCTCGCGAATCCAAATGTGCAGAGACTCTTTATTTCTCGATTCTATATGAACATGTTATCACAAATATGAATGTTCCCCTTTATAAGTTCATGTGAGGTGACATGTAATAAAATTAAAATAATAGGTTAGTAATCATTAAAAGTGTTTCAGCTTTTTGTGACCTTATATAATTAATTAAATGTAATCGAACATCGCTTACAAATGTATAATAATATCTCAACTTTGAAAAATATTCAAACAGGTAAAACTTTACTATTGGTAAAAGTGATCACTAAGACAGCACAATAGAAAAGAGAATAGTTAAAAATTATAATACATAAAGCCAACCGAGAACCGAACCTTTTTAGTCACCGGAGATAACCAAATAAGATATTTGAAAGCTTTCCACTCAACACACACTATTAAAAAAAAAAATAGTTTATTTTGAATTCTTTCATGAAATTAACTTTTGATAATTATTTGGAAATACCACCACCAATACCAGCTTTAAATTAAAAAAAGGAAAAGTTTAATTACATAGTTCCAAATACCATTGACACGGAATAACCAGCCAGTTTTTTTAATAATCGCAAATTTTGTTCAGTGTACCTTCAAGACAGGACCTGGACCTGTAACAAAGCCACTTATAAACATAGTCAGATGGTGGCAAATTAAAACAATGCCCTTAATTGAACATGATGCATGGAAAGTGAAACAAAATCAAATTTTTTTTTTTTACGTGTATTAATAAATATCTTTTTAAGTGTGGTTCACATAACTATGGAATATTTGTACCAAAAAGTTTATTAGCAGATGGAATATTTGTATTAAGAATATTTATTAGAAAATGAAATATTTATAATATTTATATGAGGGAGATCAATTTCGAGAGTGTTTAGAGAAACAGAGTATTTGTATCAAGCAAATCCACTACATTCATGAAATATTTGTACCAAGTAGATCTACTACATCTATGGAATATTATTACCAAGCCGATCAACCTCGAGAGTGTCAAGAGAAATGAAATATTTGTACTAGGAAAACCAACCTCAAGAGTGTCAAGAGAAATGGAACTAGGCAAATCAACCCAAGAGTGTTGAGAGAAGTCGAATATTTGTATCCACCCGATAGTGTCGAGAGAAATGGAATATTTGTACCAGACAGATCCACCTGAAGCAATGAACCCCGAGAGTGTCGAGAGAATTAAACTTGTGACTTGTCAATATCAAAAATACTTTAATGACAAGGACTTAACCAATTAGGCTAATCTTCAAGAGTGTCATGTATTAATAGATATGCTAGAGTTTATTACAATTAATTTAGAGTGTATTTTTTATGTGTTTTAGTATTTTCATAATTTCTAATTCTTTATTTTAATTTTTGTATAGATTTTTTAATATGTTAAATTTTTATTATTTTAAAGTTGTTACATAGAATTGAAATTTTATATAAATAAAAATAAAATTTGTTATAAAAAATTATACATATAAATAAAAATTCCAAATTTAAATTAGCAATCTCGACACCTTCCACATGTGTGTCCCTTTCCAAAAGGGACTATCGAATCATGGGAGGTGAAGAGAAACAATTATCGTTGATGAGTTCCAGAGACAACAACAAGTGCAAAAAATTCTGCAAATCAAAAGCAGAATAACTCACGTAAGAAAAATACGTCAATGAACAATACAACATCTCGAGATTCAGGGCAACCCCCAGTGATACCGCCATAGTCCTCGGTGGGAAAAAATATTTTTCCAAGAGAGAAGGCGAGATCTTCAACTTCGATAGTGCCTTTAGTTTGTAGCCAAAAGTGAAGTCATGAATCGAATCAGTCTTATGGTGAGAAAGACATGCCATTCTCGGTTGGTCCAGTGGCCATGGAAATTTCTCAAGAAAATGAACATTCAACTTTAGCATTATCTGCGACAAATAGTTCTGCAGGATGGACCGATGTTTGTAGGAGAAAGGGAAAAAAAGAAAAACCCATGGTTTACCCTGGTCTTTGAATCTAGGGATGAAGTAGGAGTCCTTTGATGTAATTGGTTTATAACATAGCGATGTAATCTTTCTTTTGGATAATGAAAACAAAATGCAACATTTTACCAAAAGAAAAAAATTAAGATTATTATTGTGTCGAGAGGTACCCTGCAGCAAAGTGTTAGGATATTCCGACACATAGGAAATAGTTAAGTATAACTTGGTCTAGCGTAAAGTTAGGTAAAGTGTGTTTCTTTGGTATGTACTTTTGTAACTTATAATCCGATGGTCACGATATGTAGTGATTCGACGGTTCATTCTCTCCTCAGTAGTATCAACACTTGTTATGCGGCTTAACACCCGATTGGTCCATGATCTCTATTTAAAGAGCATGTAGGTTCATTTTTCTGGTGACTATTTATGATAGAAGCTTATCTAAATTTTCTTTCTTTACATTAATAAATTGTCTGAAGTGACTGTGTTAGCTCAGGTCAGGGACTGTTTCCCTCTTTGAGGGATTTAACCATGTCAAATACTAGTGTATTGATCTTTGATCTGTTTGTTAGCAGTGACCTTTGGTGTTTGATCTAAGGAACTTACCCTGTAAATTCCTACATGGTATCACAGCCGTTTGAGGGTCACATCTTTTGTTAATCCAAATCCAAATCCAAAGCCGGTTTTGACTGCATGCGATTGTTGTTTTCCAAATCTACTGTTTCTGACCACTTTTGAGTCGGGAGAAATTCTTTGTTGTGTTTGGAGCCTCTGTTCCAGTGAGGAACCCATTTTGTTTCATGTGAAAACGTTTCTGGTTGCCCTAGCTATGTCATTTTAGATATGAAGGTATACAATATTTTTTGTAGTTATATTTATTTATCCCTCTGTTTATTTCAGTTTATAGTTATTCTTTTATTACTGTTGATATTTTTTGATATTAATTTGGCTAAAAATCTCATGGATATGCCAACAATAGGATTTGTTGCTAAACTAATTGCATTAAATCCTAATGAGGAGATATTATATCCTATTATGGTGTGATAGAATTAATTATTCAGTTTCTTCTCTCTTCTATAAATTGTAAGCCTATAGAGGCAAAACATATGAAATGTGAGGTGTGTGGAAGAGGAAGTGCAGACGTTCAAATCTGCTGTTGTAATCTCCTGTTGATGAATAAGATTGCCGGTACCTCTGTTTGGTGGATGTAGCCCATATTGGTTGGATGAACCACGTTAATTCTTGTCTTCATGTTTGATTTTTGTGTGTGTGATTTTAGTTTTTCTACTGCGTTAACTCTTATAATTGGTATCAGAGCTAGTTTTTCCACTGCTTTAACTTGTACAAATTTTCTTGCCAACCAATGATGATAAGCGAGGTTAGCATGTCAGACGCATTGGTGGTCCATTTGGTTTCTAAGGAAGTGCGAGTTTAACATCACCAATGGCAAAGTGAGGCCAAGTACCTGACCACCACAAATTGAATATGGGGGTTGAACCAAGAGGCCATCCCTCGGTCTATTTTAAATAGATTCTTAAGGAGCAATATATCAGGGCTTTAATATTCCTCCTACGGTTGATAGAACAAGTAAACCATAGTGCCAAGGTGCGGGCTTGTTCAAGTGTGGGAGAAAATCTTGGGTAAGTGCTGAAGGAAGGAATTTTTGCATCTCGTCAAAGATAGAATCACACCCATTCTTCGACTTGTGAGGTGTTTGGAATTCATGCAAAACCCGAATGCAAAGATTGTGGAGCCAAAATTAACTTGAACTGAGTGATCAGAGATGAGTAGGTTTGCTGTGTGAAGTTGTTCTAATTGGCAGCCAAGTGTGGAAACGCTGTGCATGGATCCGTAGAGGATTTGGCTGCATTAACTCTTAAGAAGCCGCTGCCTGTTTTAATAAATCATGAAGTGTCGTGGACTGTTGATTAATGAGTCCGTTGTGGAGAAGCCATGGCCCGTGAAACTGATAGCCGTGGACCGTGGCTGTTGCCGAGGTCGCAAGAGCTGGTGAGCTGAATTTGGAATGTGAGGGCCGAGTCTGTTAGGAACGATTGCGAAAGCCATGTTCATTTCTGTGAAGGCCGACTGAAGGTTGTGATAACATTGCGTTAACTTTTACAATGTGAGTTGGGGTGGTCAATTGCCCACAAAATAGTAAAGTGAGTAGTATGCCTTTTGTATTAAATATCATTGTATTGAAATGCCATAGTCGACTTTATATATCGATTTATTTAAAGTTTGATATATGGTGGCATTATATCAATTTTTTTTAAAAGTTTGATATATGGTGGCATTATATCAATTTTTTTAAAATTTTTGATATATGGTGGCATTATATCGATTTATTTAAAGTTTGATATATGCACTTGGGTAGGGCCTAGGGCTTAGGGCCTAAGATTTCGACGGTGAAATGTTTGTTTACAAGTGTTGTTGATTTGCCGAAAAATCTTTGGTTTGTAGGCGAAAATAATGGCATGTTTTTTGAAAAAGGGCATTTTTTTTATCAAAATTATTAATTTTGATTAAAATAAAATATTCATTTATTAAGATTTGAAATTGGAAATGATTGACACAAACTACTCAATATGTCAAAATCTCAAAGTGCTTGGTTTGAGATCGAGATGTTTAATGGGAGAAATAACTTCGAGATCTGGAAAGTCAAGATGCACGATCTACTCGTACAACAAGGTGTGGCGAAGGCACTTTTGGGAAAATCCAAACAACCTTACACCATGACAGATGACGAATGGAGTGACATCGATAACAGAGCATTGAGCGGCATACGGTTGTGTTTGGCGGATGATGTGTTATTTAACATCGTGTCAGAGAAAACAACTGCTGGTTTATGGACAAAGTTAGAAAAACTGTACATGACTAAATCCTTAACCAACAAGATTCTTCTAAAAAGATAGTTGTACATCTTGCACATGAAGGAAGGTACATCAATAACTAATCATTTGAATACCTTTAATACTCTCTTGGTGCAGTTAGATAGCATAGAAGTAAAATTTGATTCAGAAGATCAAGCTGTAACTTTATTATGTTCTCTGCTTAAGTCATGGGATCATTTTGTTACTTCTATAAGTCTTTGTTCATTAGAAACCCTTGAATTTGATGATGTTGTTGGAGCTATGCTGTCTGAAGAAACCAGGAAAAGGTCAAATTTAGAAACCTCTACATCAGAAGCAATGATGGTTAGAGGTTGTTCTAAAGAAAAAACGCTTCAGTTAGAAAAAAAACTCTCGGTCAAAATATAAAGGGAAGATGAGTAAGTTAAAATGCTGGTTTTGCAAAAAATCGGGATATTTGAAGATGGATTGTTGGAAGAGACAGAAAACATCCAAAGGAGACTCTTCAACATAAAATAAAGAGGCAAACATGATATATACAGGTTTAGGTTCGGCATCCGGTTCAGGTATAAGTGATGAAGTTCTATCAGTTAATTTTTTTGAATCATGATCAACATTGGCTATTAGATTATGGTGTGTCCAATCACATGTGCATTCATAAAGAATGGTTTAAATCTTATAAATCAATCAATGATGGAGTAGTTTACATGGGCAATGATGTCTCATGTAATGTTGTGGGAATTGGAAGCATCCAGATTAAAATGTTTGATGGGACAAATAAAATCTTAATTGATGTAAGACATGTGCCTGAACTAAAAAAAAATCTTATTTCTCTAGGAGTGTTAGACACAAATGGATATAAAACTTTTATTCAAGGTGGAGTAATGAAAATTTACAAAGGAATCCTATTAGTAATGAAAGCAAAGAAGGTTGGAAATCTTTTTCACTTAGAAGGAAGAACAGAGTCACATCATGCTTCTATTGTATCTGAAAATGAAAGTGATTCTATTTGACTATGGCATCAACGGTTGGGCCATATGAGCGAAAGAGGTTTAAAAATATTATCTGATCGTATGTTACTTCCTAGTTTAAAATCTTCTAAGTTAGATTTCTGCAAACATTGTATATATGGGAAATAAAGCAAGCAGAAATTTAAAACTGGAAAACATACTAGTAAGGGAATCCTTGATTATATCCATTATGATGTTTGGGATCCATCTCCTACAACCTCATATGGAGGATCATCATATTTTGTATCTTTTATAGATGATTTCTCTAGAAAAGTATGGGTCTACATGTTAAAAAGAAAGTCTGATGTATTCACAGTTTTCAAGCAGTTTAGAGCATTAGTAGAAAACATCACTGGAAGAACCATTAAATGTTTAAGAATTGAAAATGGTGGTGACTTTACTTCAAAGGAATTTGATAATTATTGCAAGAAAGTTGGGATCGAAAGGTATAGAACTACTGTATATACTCCTCATCAAAATGGAGTTGTTGAACGCATGAACATGACTCTTTTAGAAAGAGCAAGAAGTATGCTGAGTAACGCCAATTTTCAGAAGGAATTATGGACAAAAGCAGTATCTACGACTTGCTATTTGATAAATCGATCACCATCAACTGCAATAGGATGCAAAATTCCTCAAGAGGTATGGAAAGGTCATCCTTGTGATTATTCTAAACTGAAATTTTTTGGTTGTGATGCATATGCTCTAATTCCGAAACATCAGCGTTCTAAATTAGATCATAAATAAAAAAGATATATCTTTGTTGGATATGGTGATGGGATTAAGGGATACAGGTTGTGGGATCCTACTACTCACAAGATCATCATTATCAGAGATGTTAAATTCAATGAATCTTCACTTGATAATCCAGATGTAGACATAAATTGAAATAGGAAAATGTACCTAAGTTTCAACATATTCAGTTTGAAACCAATTCAAATATTGATGATAGTAAATATGAACAAGTTTCAGATGCATATCGTGAAGAAGTTCCTATAGATAATGATCAAAAAATTGTGGAAGAACCAGAAACATCTTTAAGAAGGTCCACGAGAATCAGACATCCTCCTAAAAGGTATAATGATTATGTTACTTCAGTTGCTTTAACCGCTAATGATGATGAACCTGTATGCTATCAGGAAGATGTAGAAGGTTCTAATAGTGATAGATGTAAAGTTGCTATGAAGGATGAGATGAAGGCATTAGACAAGAATGCCACATGAGACCTGGTAGAACTTCCTAAAGACAAAAAAACTGTAGGATGTAAATGGGTTTACAAATTGAAAAGGGGTGTTGATGATAAAGAAGACAGGTACAAAGCGAGGCTGGTCACAAAAGGTTTTTCTCATAAAGCAGGAATTGACATTCATGAGATATTTTCACCAGTTGTTAAAATTGTTTCAATTCGGATTGTCTTAGCATTAGTTGCTTTACTTGATTTAGAATTACAACAACTAGATGTTAAGACTGCATTTTTACATGGAGATCTAGATGAAGAGATTTATATGGAACAACCTGAAGGGTTTGTTCAAAATCGCAACAAGAAATTTGTCTGCAGACTCAAGAAATCATTGTATGGTCTGAAGCAGTCGCCTCGACAATGGTACAAGAAATTTGATTCTTTCATGATGAGCCAAAATTATATAAGAAGTGAATATGATCATTGTGTTTACTTTAAGAAATTAAGTAATGGCATATTCATTATTTTAGTGTTGTATGTTGACGATATGCTTTTAGCAAGCAAAAGAATAACTGAGATCAACAGGTTAAAGGCTCAGATGGCTAGGACGTTTGATATGAAAGATCTAGGAGCAGCAAGACAGATTTTGGGCATGGATATTTTCAGAGACAGGAGCAATGGTAAGCTGTGGTTATCATAAGAGAAGTATGCTGAGAAACTACTCTTAAGGTTTGGTATGAAAAATGTGAAACCAGTTTCAGTCCCTTTAGCTTCCCATTTTAAGCTTTCTTCAAGTTTATGTCCTAATACAAATGAAGAAAAGGAATATATGTCTCGAATACCTTATGCTAATGCAGTAGGAACTTTGATGTATGCGATGGTTTGTGCACGTCCAGATATTTCACATGAAGTTGGGGTTGTCAGTAGGTATATGGAAAATCCAGGGAAAGAACACTGGGCAGCAGTGAAATGGGTGCTTCGGTATCTGAGAGGCACAAGTGATTATTGTATCACTTATAACAGAAGTAGCGAATTTGTTTGCGGATATGTTGATTCCGATTTTGCAGGTGATTTGGATAAGAGAAGGTCAACTTCAGGATATGTCTTTACTCTTGCAGGTGGAGCTCTTAGCTCGATGTCAAAGCTACAAAACATTGTTGCTTTATCCACTACAGAAGCAGAATACATAGCTGCTTCACATGCTTGCAAAGAAGCGGTTTGGTTGAAAGGATTGTTTGGTGAGTTTGGTAGGGTGCAAGACAACATAAAGTTATTTTGTGATAGTCAAAATGAAATTCATTTGGCTAAAAATCCTGCCTATCATAGTAAATAAAAGCATATACCTATAAAGTACCATTTTGTAAGATAGGTTATCACTGAACGGGGAGTCTCTCTTGAAAAAGTTCATACAAAGGAAAACTATGCAGACATGTTCACGAAACCAGTTTTATTAGAGAAGCTACGATGGTGTTTGGCTTCTCTTGGCTTGCAGAGAAAATGAAAATAAAACAAGAACGACGTATCAGGCTAATTGTTGTTAAGGTGGAGATTGTTGAGATTTTTTTATATTAATTTGGCTAAAAATCTCATGTATATGCCAACAATAGGATTTTTTGCTAAACTAATTGCATTAAATCCTGATGAGGAGATATTCTATCCTATTATGGTGTGATAGAATTAATTATTCAGTTTCTTCTCTCTTCTATAAATTGTAATCCTGTAGAGGCAAAACATATGAGATGTGAGGTGTGTGGAAGAGGAAGTGCAGATGTGCAAATCTGCTGTTGTAATCTCCTGTTGAAGAATAAGATTTCTGGTACCTTTGTTTGGTGGATGTATCCCAGATTGGTTGGGTGAACCACGTTAATTTTTTTCTTCATGTTTGATTGTTGTGTGTGTGATTTTAGTTTTTCCGCTGCCTTAACTCTTACAATTACCGAATCTATACTCTCTTCTCTGTGTATGCTCTTTTCTCTGCACTCTGTGCGATCTGACAAACCAGAAATAGAAAGACATGATTTTTCTCCTATGTATGTTCTTTCCCCACAACTTTGTGCTATCTCAGGAAATCAGAAATAGCGAGAAAAATATTTAGTTTCCGGGCGAACTAACCAGAAATCTAACATCAAGCTACAAGGCTTGAATAATTTTTTTTTATTTTTTTTGTTATTTGCGTGGTTGTTTTTTGCAGGGAAAAGAACATGCAAAAAAAAAATACCCCCCTTCCTCATTTCCAACGATTACTAAATCCTTTAACTAGTTCACTTGGTCTAAAGTTAGTTTATGAGAATAGAGGTCTTGGGTTCTAAAAGTCTTTTTGTCAAATTACTTTTTCTAAAAATCTTTTTGTCAAGTTATATATTTTTTTAAATGGGTTTTTTGTCAAGTTATTTATAAAAAAATACACATGTAACTTATGTTTTAAAGTTACTTTATGTAATAGTGTTTCTCACCCATTATAAAAAGTGAGTTACTTAGAGTCTAAGGTCATTTTATCTTTTATTTAAGTTATAGTCTACTTGGTCATTAGGTCATAAAGTAACATTGTAAAAGTGATTCACTTATTTATAAAAGTGGGTCACATAAAGTAGTATTTTTTTTTAAATGAGTTTATTATATTAAGTTTGGAAAGGGGGGGAATTTAAAAAAAAAAATACAACTTCATCATTAACTTTCAACATATCACGTGACTAATTGGCATCTACTACAACTTTTCTTCAAAAATGTATAACTTCTTCATTCAGAAGCCATTTTTAGAGCTGTTTTTCTTTAACTAACTTAATTTTTCGAGATATTTCCATTGGAGCAGTTAGTTTCAACATTTACAGCTTCAGTTTTAAAAAATTTAAAGTACATGCCCGATTATTCTTAACAACACAAATTATTTCCAATGGCTATCCTACATGGTAGAATTACTTAGAAGTAAAGAGTTTTATATAATAACTTCATGACTAGAATATAAACCTACTAATGAAGATAAAAAGGCTAAATGATAAAATAAAAATATCAATCATGAGGGTTGATAGGAATATCCATTGCTCAAGATCTTAGATTTCATATCCAAGAAATTGACTCCCTGATGAAGCTATCAAAAAGCTAAATATTGTTTTTGGCATTCAAAATGAAGTCAGATCCCACTAGCTTGAAAATGAGTTGCTTACTTTGGACCCCAATATTTTCTCCTCTATTAAAGATTTTTTTTCCAAATTCAATACCCTTAGACTTCTCTTAGAAGGTCGTAAAGTCAAAAAGGAAGATGGAAATCTTATCTATTCCATTCTTGCTAAGTTAGGCCCTACATACTCTGTATTTGTTTCCACCTTCCATTCCACTATAGAAGCCCTCATTTCTAGAGAAACACCCTACAAGTCCCCCTCTTTTGATGCCTTTTGTGATTCTTTGATAAGAGAACAAGAAAAATTCTTACACCTTGGTATTATTAATACTGGAAACTCTTCTAAGAAAGCCTTAGTAGCATAGCAGCAACCAAATCCAAAGAATCCTAAGAAGCAACATCCAAAAAAGAATGGTCATAAACCAAACAAGGGTCTTAAGAAATCTTAGCCGAGTGAAAATGTGAAGTTGGGTTACACTTTTGTGAGAATTGGGGGCGGAAATTTTTTTTCGGCAATGCTGAACTTTTGAGAAATTTCAGCCAAACTATAAAATAGTTCGACCGAACTGTATGAGAAAGTTCGACCGAACTTGTTCTGCCGTTTAGATTGACGTCACACTAACATCGTGGGAAAACATAATTTTTGCCGGAGATGGGAAAACATGCAAGACTATTAGTTCAGCCAAAATTTAAAAAAAGTTCGGCCGAAATCATATTTTATAAATATATCACCCACGAACTATTTTCGTTTTCGCGTGTCTTTGTTTGCATAGTCTGTTCGCAAATTCACATAGTCTATTTGCGTGTCTCTGTTCGCATAGTCTGTTCGTGGATTCGCATAGTCTATTCGCACTTTGCTGCTCTGTTTCTGATTTAGCGCCCGCGCCCGCGAATTGCTGCTCAGGAGTTGCGCTGCTGCTTAGGAGTTTCTTCAGGTAAGTAATTTCTCCATATTAGAGTAGTTCTTTGATTTATTTGGCAATTGAATGGTGAAAAAAAATGCTACTTTAAATGTCAAAGTCATATCGCCGCAACAACATCATCTTACTTTTACTATCTTTATAAATTATTTTCAACGGGTATTAACTTGCTATGGGAAGTGTATACATTCTCCTATTTTAATATTATTGTTACGATCTGGTTTCTATGTATACGATTGTTTGAATGTAAAATGCCATTATAGACCAGAGTAAGTAAAACATAGTAGAGGAGGATGCATTGTTTAAGTTTGGAGATAATTTTAGACAGAGTGATATTTAGTCTATTTGGGTGTTATTTGTCGATGTAAATCAGTCCACCATACCTCGAGGTACACATGACATGTATGATTACGAGATTGATGTTTGGTTTTGTCATTTCTGTAGAGGCAATTGTTGCAATTTCATATTGCTTGAAATTCCATGTCACTTGGCTGCTGTATTTTTTCTCCATGTCAATTGGCCACCTGTAGCCTTGTAGTGTTCACCACCATACCCTCCAAAGACTCCTCAAAGGAAATTTATTATGGTGTAACTACGTGGTGGTGAATTGTGTTTTATTTTGTAAAGCAAGGGTTTTTTAAAAAATTTCAGGCAAGTAAAAAACACAATTTTATATTAAATATAATAGTTACATGATTATAGGTTACAAGTGAGCAGTGTTTCTCAAATGATATACTACAAATCACAATATAGATAGGCAAGTGGTTCGGAGAGCTTGAAGGAACTAGAAAAAGTTCAAAAACTGATCTATGAGAGACATATAAGCCGAAACCAGCTAAATAGAACACAGTCCCAAGATATAAACACGTAGAAGAAGAAAGCAAGGCACTGCATGTGCAAAAGATAACATATCAGAAATCCTGCGCAAAAATCCAAGTAAGAATAGTCAATGTAAACAGAGAGCCAATCATCTAGAGCTCCAGAGAATACTAAAAACTGAAGAAACATAAGAATAGAGGCGAATGTTCCCATAACCCAAGTAAATATCATTCCTGTAAACCTGAAAATATATCACACCCGCCAACATGGTGAGGCCCTCCTTTGATACTCTGTCCATTGTGGAGTTCTGGACTCTTTGGATGTGAGTGAATGTGAGCTCCTCAAAACGCTGTGTGAGTTCCCATATGCATTGTAACCAAAACATAGGTTTTAACCTAAGAGTAAATGCCCCTACAAGTCAATCAATCTCTTGAATAGTTTTAAATATAGAATTTTTTCATTTTTATATCCATGGTCTCAAACAATGAGAGAAAAAACATTTTATATTCAATGTATGTAAAGCACAAATTAGTCATATCTTTAGAATAGATCTAAATAGAAGTTTTTCATTTTCATATCCATGGTCTCAAACAATGAGAGAGAAAAAAACCTTTTATATTCAACATGTAAAACACAAATTAGCCATAAAAGTTTCTCATTGAAACCATAAGTGATTTGATACAAAACATAGGTTTTAACCTAAGAGTAAATTCCCCTACAATCAATCTCTGGAATAGTTTTAAATAGAATTTTTTCATTTTCATATCCATGGTCTCAAATAATGAGAGAAAAAACCTTTTATATTCAATGTATGTAAAACACAAATTAGCCATATCTCTAGAATAGATCTAAATATAAGTTTTTCATTTTCATATCCATGGTCTCAAACAATGAGAGAGGGAAAAACCGTTTATATTCAACATGTAAAACACAAATTAGCCATAAAAGTTTTCCATTGAAACCATAAGTGATTTGATACAAAACATAGGTTTTAACCTAAGAGTAAATGCCCCTACAAGTCAATCAATCTCTCAAATAGTTTTAAATATATAAGTTTTTCATTTTCATATCCATGGTCTCAAACAATGAGAGAAAAAAACATTTTATATTCAATGTATGTAAAACACAAATTAGCCATATCTCTAGAATAGATCTAAATAGAAGTTTTTCATTTTCATATCCATGGTCTCAAACAATGAGAGAGAAAAAAACCTTTTATATTCAACATGTGTAAAACACAAATTAGCCATAAAAGTTTCCCATTGAAACCATAAGTGATTTGATACAAAACATAGGTTTTAACCTAAGAGTAAATGCCCCTACAAGTCAATCAATCTCTCAAATAGTTTTAAATATAGAATTTTTTCATTTTCATATCTAGGGTCTCAAACAATGAGAGAAAAAAGTATTTTATATTCAATGTATGTAAAACACAAATTAGCCATATCTCTAGAATAGATCTAAATAAAAGTTTTTCAATTTCATATCCATGGTCTCAAACAATGAGAGAGGAAAAAGCCTTTTATATTCAACGTGTGTAAAACACAAATTAGCCGTAAAAGTTTCCCGTTGAAACCATAAGTGATTTGATACAAAACATAGGTTTTAACCTAAGAGTAAATGCCCCTACAAGTCAATCAATCTCTCGAATAGTTTTAAATATAGAAGTTTTTCATTTTCATATCCATGGTCTCAAACAATGAGAGAAAAACCCCTTTATATTCAATGTATGTTAGCCATATCTCTAGAATAGATATAAATAGAAATTTTTCTTTTTCATATCCATGGTATCAAACAATGAGAAAAAAAACCTTTTACATTCAATGTATGTTAGCAATATATTTAGAATAGATCTAAATAGAAGTTTTTCATTTTCATATCCATGGTCTCAAACAATGAGAGAGAAAAAAACCTTAGAAAAAAACCTTTTATATTCAACATGTATATAGTATCTAGAAATAAAAAGTAATTTGATACAAAACATAGGTTTTAACCAATTATATAGTTTTTCATTTTCATATCCATGGTCTTAAACAATGAGAGAGAAAAAACCTTTTATATTCAACATGTAAAACACAAATTAGCCATAAAAATTTCCCATTGAAACCAAAAGTGATCTGATACAAAACATAGGTTTTAACCTAATCTAGTAAATGCCCCTACAAGTCAATCAATCTCTCGAATAGTTTTAAATATAGAAGTTTTTCATTTTCATATCCATGTTAGTTCTATAGGCAGAGTCTGTAAAGGGCCAAGTAGCCTCTAGATCTCATCTTTTATGAAATGTGACATATCTAGTAAATGCCCCTACAGTCAGTCTCTAGAATAGATCTAAATGCCCCTACAGTAAATGCCCCTACAATCAACATGTATATAGTATTTAGAAACAAAAAGTAATTTGATACAAAACATAGGTTTTAACCAATTATATAGTTTTTCATTTTCATATCCATGGTCTCAAACAATGAGAGAGAAAAAACCTTTTATATTCAACATGTAAAACACAAATTAAGCATACAAGTTTCCCATTGAAACAAAAAGTGATTTGATACAAAACATAGGTTTTAACCTAATCTAGTAAATGCCCCTACATTCAATCTTTAGAATAGATCTAATTAGAAGTTTTTCATTTTCATATCCATGGTAGTTCTATAGGAAGATTCTGTAAAGGGCCAGGTAGCCTCTAGATCTCATCTTTTATGAAAGGTGACATATCTAGTAAATTTCCCTACAGTTAATCTCTGGAATAGATCTAAATGCCCCTATAGTCAACATGTCTATAGTATTTAGAAACAAAAAGTAATTTGATACAAAACATAGGTTTTAACCAATTATATAGTTTTTCATTTTCATATCCATGGTCTCAAACAATGAGAGAGAAAAAACCTTTTATATTCAATATGTAAAACACAAATTAGCCATAAAAATTTCCCATTGAAACCAAAAGTGATTTGATACAAAACATATAGGTTTTAACCTAATCTACTAAATGCCCCTACATTCAATCTTTAGAATAGATCTAATTAGAATTTTTTCATTTTCATATCCATGGTAGTTCTATAAGCAGAGTCTATAAAGGGCCAGGTAGCCTCTGGATCTCATCTTTTATGAAAGGTAACATATCTAGTAAATGCCCCTACATTCAATATCTGGAATAGATCGAAATGCCCCTACAGTAAATTCCCCTACAGTCAACATGTATATAGTATTTAAAAACAAAAAATATTTTGATACAAAACATAGGTTTTAACCAAGTATATAGTTTTCATTTTCATATCCATGGTCTTAAACAATGAGAGAGAGAAAACCTTTTATATTCAACATGTAAAACACAAATTAGCCATAAAATTTTCCTGTTGAAACCAAAAGTGATTCGATACAAAACATATAGGTTTTAAAACCTAATCTATTAAATGCCCCTACATTCAATCTTTAGAATAGATCTAATTAGAAGTTTTTCATTTTCATATCCATGGTAGTTCTATAGGCAGAGTCTGTAAAGGGCCAAGTAGCCTCTGGATCTCATCTTTTGTGAAAGGTGACATATCTAGTAAATTCCCCTACAGTCAATCTCTGGAATATATCTAAATGCCCCTACAGTCAACATGTATATATTATTTAGAAACAAAAAGTAATTTGATACAAAACATAGTTTCTAATCAAGTATATAGTTTTTCATTTTCATATCCATGGTCTCAAACAATGAGAGAAAAAAAACCTTTTATATTCAACATGTAAAACACAAATTAGCCACAAAAGTTTCCATTGAAACCAAAAGTGATTTGATACAAAACATATAAGTTTTAACCTAAGAGTAAATGCCCCTACATTCAATCTCTAGAATAGATCTAATTAGAATTTTTTCATTTTCATATCCATGGTAGTCCTATAGGCAGAGTTTGTAAAGGGCCAGGTAGCTTCTGGATCTCATCTTTTATGAAAGGTGACATATCTAGTAAATTCCCCTAGAGTCAATCTCTAGAATAGATCTAAATATAAGTTTTCCATTTCTTCCATGCATTTGCAATAAATGTCATTTTAATATATATATATATATATATATATATATATATATATATATATATATATATATATATATATATATATATATATATATATATATATATATATATATATATATATATATTTTTATTGAATTTGTTCTTTTTTAGGGATAAGAAAACCATTAAATATGGTTGAAAAATGGAAATTATGCATAGAAGTTTCTTGCTATCCCAATCTAGGGAATCCAGTGATTACATATGTGCTTTCCAATATTGCGACTAGCAAATTCGTCCAAAGGAAAATGAATATACCAGGAAGAACAACAAACAATGAGGCATATTATATTGGATGGATAGAAGGCTTGGGAACAACGATGGAGTATGGATCAAATGGAATTGTATTTTTCACCAATTCTGAACTTGTGTGCAACTAGATGAATGGCGTATACCAAGTTAAGAAGGAGAGGCTAAAAGAACTGCATGGAATAACAAACAATAATGTTAGCCAATTTAATTTTTTTAGTATAAGTTATTATACAAATGTAAATAATATGTCTGCTGATTTATTGTGTGGGGCAATGAAAATTCAAGATTCATCTATCAAAGATGAATTAATAGATGAGTTAGAATTATACGAGGCAATGCCAATGCCAATGCAAGATTCATCTCTCAAAGATGAATTAGTTTTGAGACACTCTTCTTCAAAAATTCAAGATTCATCTCTCAAATATGAATTAATTTTGAGACACTCTTCTTCAAAAATTCAAGATTCATCTGTCAAAGATGAATTAGTGTTGAGACACTCTTCTTCAAAATTTATTGATTGACATTGTAACATGTCTTGGATATGTGTGTGTTGTGTACTTATAAATGTGTCTTTTTTAATGACGATGTGATTTTTTCAATTATATACCAAGTGTGCTCCCACCACTCCATGTAAAGCGCAACTTGGTGAACTTCACTTTTGCAACAAGTGGTGAACTTCACATTTTTATGAAATTAAAATGTGGGGACTTCAACAAATTTTTCTTTAAATGGATTTTCACTTCTTTCTTAATGACAATGTGTTTTTTTCAATTCTATACCAAGTGTGCTCCCACCATGTAAAACACAATTTTTTGAACTTATCATTTCAAAAGTGGATGTGCTGGAGTGGTTATCGGGCATGAAAGTTGTGTTTTACATAATTTGTTTACACTAAATTAAACATTAATTTTCTGAACTTTATTTTGAATTTAATTTAAATTAGTTATTAAAAAAATTAATTGTAAATGTCCACCGTAGATATATATATATCATGGAGGATGAACGACGAAGATCAACAGAATCCCACAACTCTACGAGAGGGGGGATCAGGGATCGGGATAGAGAGTTGTTCATGGTAAATTTAAATATAATATTAAATCTCCATACATGTGTGTATGTATGGAATTGATTTTTTATCAACTTTGTGAGTTAAATTAGTTGTTAATAAGTTTCATTTTTTATTTTTTAGGAGCTAATAAGAAGAGAAGGGTTTCTAGTACTCTAGCCATGGCTGCCCATGTTTCACCCAGTCGTGGTATGGTTTTAACACAATTTTGTTAACACAATTTAATCAATGAATATGTACACGTGTATTTATATGTATGCATGTATTTTTCAATTGATTATAAATTCATTTTTGTTTATGAAGCTTCTCTCTCCTCTCGATAGGTTGGTGGTGGTGGAAATCCCCTTAGAGGGCCATCAATAAGTGGTAGCAGGTTGTGTGAAGGTGGTGATATTTATTCTCCCAGAGGCCAATCAATGGCTGGTGGTGCTGGTTCTTAGCAAGGTCATTCTAGTTCTCAACAGTTTCACGGTGGAGAAGATGCTAGCCAACCACGTCAAGATTGCCATCAATTTCAATATTTTTTTGATTGAATTTGTACAAATTTGTTTACATGTGTTTTTACTAATATACAAAATTATATATATATATTGATACAGAGGATGAAAATGTTCCAAATATTGGTCAAAATAGACGCAGGGTAGAACGCTACATTCAAGAAGAAGGTTGTCTACCCACCACAACTTATTTGGCCGACATTTCTGATATACCATGGGAAAGAAACATGGCACAAGGCACCTTAGAAAGGTGTCAACAACTTCATGAAAAATTGTGGAGAGATCTCATGGCTTTGACTCTACCTGTTGAGAGTCGACAAAGCCTCGAAATAGTTACACATTCATTGGGCGAACTAGTAAATGTGTACAAAAATATTGGGCCAACGACTGATACATTTGTAGAAGTCATGAGAAAGAGAAAGGAAACATTAATGGGTCCCGATAAATGGGAGGATGTAAAACAAAGAGTTACAAAAGATATGGCGAAGTTAATGTTTAATTTCAAGGAAGGGCCAAAAAGAAAAATGCTGAAAGTGCAATATTTCAAGCACCCCGATATAGCTCACTATTTGTATGATAGGCACCTTGCGGCCTATGGAAGGCTCCTACGGAACGACGAGGTTCCTGTTTATTTTTCACAATTGGTTTATGCAATTTTTTTTGAAAATGAAACCCAATTACAATGACCTTCCGTCAGATTTTTTTGGTCCGGGGAAAGGTCGATTGTGTGACCATAGGGGTGCTAAGCGAGATGTGGAGTTGCCTCGCCCTGAGCCGCCATTGGTGAGTCGACCTTTTCGGGTCAAAAATCTACGGTCAGAGATGGATGCAACTTATCAAATAAGTCGAGAAGAAAGGGATGTCATGATCGACAACGTTTACAGTGGATTGGGTGGAGTCGATGTTTGTCTAAATTGACAAAGAGCACGTGAGAATGCATGTGCCAATTTTGTGTATTGTATAGATGAAGAGATTGAAAACATGAATGTGGAAGATCTCTGAATATATGCAAAGAATTGTCACAATGGTTAGCAAGACCTAATTTTTCAAGAGGAAGAGGGCACGAGAATGGTATGTGTTAATGACCTTAGGGTTCAATTATTTTAACACATACATGTGTACAATTTGTAATAAATACATGTGTATGTACATGTATACATTTATTTGTATGTACATTAATCTAACAAAAATGTATCATTATATGTTAAAACACCATTTGTAGTTGTCACGCATGATGAATGATGAAAATGTTAATATCACGTTCAAGACCTCTGGTTCAAACAATGAAGATGGGTCTCACAATAAAGATACGTTGATAAATGTCAGTGTTTTTTAAGTGATATTTAAAAAAAAAATTTGTGCAAACATGTACATATACATATATAATAATAAAATGTTTTAACAGATTCCGATTCCATCCGATGTTTTTGGGATGGTAGTACCTTCTTCTTCCTTGGGAGATGTACCTTATACTTCCTTAGGAGATGTGCCACAACCACAACAAATATGGACAATTTTTCACTTTGAAATTTATGTTTAAGTTATATATATATTCCACCTCAAAAAGTTCCATTAAAATTGATATATATATATATATATATATATATCTTGAGTTATTTTAAATTATTTGAATTTTAGGTTTTTGGAGATTTTCTTTTGGAGCCTCTCTTAGGAGATGTCCCAAATTCACCTGCAGAAGTATTCAATTTTTCACTTTTAAATATATATATGTTTTTTTAAAAGTTATAATTATTGAAGTTTATTTAAGTTTTATTATAAACTGAGATCTTGATCTTGAGTTATTTTATACTTTTAAAATTTTTAATTTTAGGTTTCTATAGAAGATTTCTTTAATCCACGGACTCTAGCGACGGAGATAGGAACATCCACACCATTTCAACCATTTGAACAAGTTGTCTAACCTTTTTTTTAATATTATTGAAAATAAGTTTATATATGTACACATGTGCATTTTCATCTGAAATTTTTTAATATATATATATATATTGTACAGTTTACTATTGGAGATGTTCCCATGGGGGAACTTGTAGTAGGCTAACAAATGGAGAGGGAACCTCATGAGGTATTGCATGATTTTTTTTTATATTTTGTTTTTTACATGAAGTTCTATATATTCTCACTCATTTTTAAAACATCAAATTTTAATGTTTGTATGTGCATTGTGTACAGGTTCCCCATGCTTCGCAAGATAGCACACAGATTGAGACTCTAATAGGAAAGACACTACATCCATCAGTATTTGATGGACATGATTTGTAGATTTGATTTCAAGATTTCTAGTCTTAAATTTACTTTTTTATATATTATCTAGATGCACAGTCATATATATATAACTTGATACTTGATACTTGTGAGATCTACAATTTTTGGACATATTTTATTACAGTGTTAATATAATTTGTTTTGTTCCAAAAAGTTAAGTTTTGGATGGTTTTAGTAATTTTGGCATGTGAATGTGAATTAATGTTGTTATATAATTTGTTTGGTTTTTAAAACTTTTAAGTTTTGGATAGTTGAACTCCTAGTAATGTTGTCATCTATAAATTAATCTTTTGCTTCTGAACTACATTTGGCATGTTATGTAATGATGTGTTATAATTTGTTTTGTTTTTAAAACTCAAGTTTTGGATGGTTGAAGTACATTTGGCATGTGAAGTAATGTTGTGATCTATAATTTTTTGTTAAATTAAAAGTTAAGTTTTGGATGGTTTCAATCTACATTTGGCATGTGATATAATGTTAAATGTTTTTATTGGATATTTGAACTATAATTGGCATGGCATGTGAAGTAATGTTGCACGATATATAATCAAAAAGTTTTTAAAACTTAAGTTTTGGATGGTTTCAATCTACATTTGGCATGTGATATAATGTTAAATGTTTTTATTGGATAGTTGAACTACAATTGGCATGGAATGTGAAGTAATGTTGTGATATTTATCAAAAAAAAATTAAAACTCAAGTTTTTGATGGTTGAAGTACATTTGGCATGTGAATTAATGTTGTGATCTATAATTTTTTGTTAAATTAAAGGTTAAGTTTTGGATGGTTTCAATCTACATTTGGCATGTGATATAATGTTAAATGTTTTTATTGGATAGTTGAACTATAATTGGCATGGCATGTGAAGTAATGTTGCACAATATATAATCAAAAAGTTTTTAAAACTTAAGTTTTGCATGGTTTCAATCAAGAAAAATTTTAGGGGTTATTATTTGCAGATGGGCTAATTTTCCATGCTTTTCCAAAAAAAAAGATTCGCTAATTTCCATTTTTCTAAAATTGATTCGCCCAAATTTTATAGTATTAAATTATCTTACATTTAAAATCACCAAAAATTTATAGAGACTACCACTAAAAATTTATAAATACTATATAAAATCATGAGAAATTTGATTTTTTTAATAAAAATATCACCAAACATTTTACAATTTTCATATTAGGAAGTAGCAAGATTCGCCAAGGTTTCTAAACTTTAAAATAAATTTTCATCCTTAAAATTTTCCCTGGTTTCAATCTACATTTGACATGTGATATAATGTTAAATGTTTTTATTGGATAGTTGAACTACAATTGGCATGGCATGTGAAGTAATCACTACAAGAAAAAAACACATTGGTGAGGGTCATGCTTGTGACGAACCTTTAAGGTCCGTCACCAATGTCACATATGGTGACGATCATTAAAAAACCATCACTGTAAGTGTATATAGTGATGGTCCTTTATGGTCTGTCACCAAAGACATTTTCAATGACACTTTTGGTGAGGGTCGTTAAAGGCCCATCACTAATTCTCTCTTTGGTGACACTTCTAGTGACGAACTTTTAATGACCCTCACCGATGCTCTTTTTGTTACTTTTGGTGATGGTAAAAAAATGTCCGTCATCATTGATCACTAAAAACCGTCACTGTAAGTGTATATAGTGATGGTCCTTTATGGTCCGTCACTAAAGACATTTCAATTTTGGTGAGGGTCGTTAAAGGCCCATCACTAATTCTCTCTTTGGTGACACTTTTAGTGACGAACTTTTAATGACCCTCACCAATTCTCTTTTTGTTACTTTTGGTGATGATCAAAAAATGTCCGTCATCATTGATCATTCCAATGAGTTTTTGATGACGCTATGTTCCTGTTAATATATTTTTTGTCAAAAGATAATGATTTAATACCATTATTGTTGTGCATTTTTTATAATATGTCCAATGCCATAGTGGTTAGGGTCAGTGAATTTTTTAAGAAGTAATAAGCGTGTAACATTTCCCTCAAGTAATGACTAGTCGAATAGAGATTTCCTATGAGTCAACACATGATTCATATCTATTAAGTTTATTATCCAACAAATTCCATTTAGATAAAGTTCCACTATTGTGTGTAGGAAACATATTATTTAATACATAATCGAGCTTTGAAAATTCTATTAATGAGAAAGACCTAACAATCCTCAACAATTTGGGCACACCTTAAATTAATGCTTTGGCACACACTAACATTTCTTATTACCCCACATGTCTTGGAACATCTTTGTACCTAGAACATCTTGTGATGACATTGACGCCCAAGCACATGGTGGCATGCGCTAGCACAACATGGAACTCTCCTAGCATGTGTTGGCATGCTGCATATAGTCCCTAGCATGCCCTGGAACACCTTGGTTGAATGCATTGACATACGTTAGCACTTGGCACACAATGTCACTTGGCATGTATTGGGACCTATTATTAGTGTGCCTAGCATGCCCCTTTTCAAAAAGATAAATTCCTGACTTATTAACCCTCTTATTGGTTCTTCCTTTTGTTGCCTTGACACATATTGATATACCCTGGCACCCTGCGCCACATCCTTAGCACCTAGCATGTATTGGCATATCTTGGCACTATTAATTGGCACATGATATAATTAGCACACCCTAGAACTCCCAAGCACACTTTGGGAATTCTTAACATGCCTTGATATTCCCTAGCATGCATTACCAATGCTTAGCATACCTTGTCACTCCCTCCTTGGCATGACAACTAACATTGACCATTAACACTAGTCTCTGGCAGTACACGTTCCTCATATTCATTAACTTCCATGAATTTTTACCTAGTGCTCCCTTAATGTTTTTTCTTAGTACTCCTTAACACTCATCAACATGTATTATCACTCTCTAGCACACCTTAGCACTCTTCAATATTCCCTTCCACTTCATAACATGCATAACACTAGTCCCTGACACATATTGGCGCTTGGCACGTGTTAGCGCTTGGAAAGTCTTAGCATGTATGGAATAAGTTGAGATGCCTTGGTATGATTTAGCATGGTTTAATATTAAATTCATTTGTGATGATCAATTGTTGGAAAGTAGATGAGAAGAAACAAAAGAATACTTGGCACTTAGAATGCACTAAGACTTTGCACTTGGAACCTATTCCCGCCTAGTGTTAGTGTGCCCAGCATGCCCCTCTTGGAAAAGGTAATTGATGACTTATTAACCCTCTTATGTTTTCATTTCCTTGTAATTTAACCTTTTTCTCCCTTTTTTTGTCTTTAAAGTCCTTGACACACATTGACACACCCTTGCACATCTTGGCATGCCTTATCACTTGGCACATCTTAGCATGTTTGACATGTATTCCCACCATCTGGCACATCAAGGGGGTGAAGAGAGATGTATTCCTAAAATAGGCCGAGTACGAGGGCCGAGTAAGGGTTGCTAAAGGGAGGTCATGATCATCCTCCAAGAGCAAGATCATCATGTGAGGGTTCAAAAGAATGTTACATACCTTAATGGTCAGTTTGCGCTAGGAAGTAGGATGGAATATTGTTGGTTCTCTTCTGGTAGATCAAGCTTAAGAGAGGTTTCTCATCAGAATCTGGGCATGTGATTTCAATGGTGTCTTTGTGTGAAGGCCAAATCAAATTCTAAAATGTTGAAATTTGCAACAAGAAAAAGTGAGATTGGAAAACATAAAGGGAAAAAAAAATGCACCCACACTGGTGAGGAATTTTGATGCACCAGGAGTGAGGAATGTGGGGCGTCTAATTTATTTTTCCCTTAAATAAATTGGATAATAAATTGTAATTTCATATCATAACAACTTGTGTCAATTAATTAAGTCACGATGACTGAGTTAGCTCAAGAAATTCGAGTTGAGGGTCTAATATGAGGCATCTAGAGGGATTCTAATATTTTTGGGGTCTAGTTGAAGTTGATGCATTAGTGGTGTGCAAGTGTAATTAACTCAATTAAATGAGTTAAAATCAGTTTAACTAGTTCTAACTGAGTGATGAGCTAGTGAGAGGTACAGTGAATTAAATTAGATTTAATTCACAATGAGTGATCAATCAGATAACTGATAGTTCACTATTAATAGTTGTATGCATGTCAGTTTCAAGGAATACCCAGCTGAGACAGAGGTTAAAGGGAACATAAATATCAATTTTATTCAGAGAAAGTTTCCCATGTGAAATTATAAAGTCATTGGGATGCCATGATGGATTGCGTAATCAAGGAAGACTGATTTTCCTAATTAATAAGGAGTTAATTCCCTAGGAATTGCAAGAGTAAGGCAGGATGAAGTAAAGATTATAATTGGCTAAGTACTAGACTGTGTTTGCCTAGATCAACGGGAGACAATTGACAGAGTGCTGGAGAATCTCATGAGAGATTAAGCATTGTATTGTTTCATGATTCCTTGAATTAATACATAATAGAGATAGAGGGGTTTTGATTAGTTGCTTTCCCCAAATACATCATGTTGTTGTGCGATTGATAATTTATTTCTCTTACTTATATATGATTGTGCAATCGTGTTTTGTTTCCGTAAATTGTAGGAAGGATTCAGTATCTTGTTTTAGTAGATTACAAGATCAGATTGAATCTCCTTGGTTAAATTTTCTACATAGTATCAGAGCAAGAATTTTTTGGGTGGCGAGTTTGTAGAGAATATTTGAATATTTTGGTGTAAAATTTTCGAAAACAAATAGAATATTTGGATTCCTTGCAAAAATCTACCCAAACGGAAAAATAATCGGTCAAATTGGAGCTCGAATGAGGGAGATATCATCGATTTAAAATCAACTCTTTTGTAGAAACTTTTTGTAACTTTGGGACAATTACACTGTGCGTGTCAAGAACCTATATGCACTTGAGGTACCAAATGCATGCAAAGATTTGGGTAGAAAGGCATAAGTTAGAGACTTGGTGGTTTAGAGGGAGCATAAATTACCTCTCAACATGCATCCTCATGAGAAGCAGTCTCAGAAGGTTGTGGAGTAGCTGCCACAATTGGAGAAGCAGAGAGGAGACCGAGTGGAAGCATCCACTCAAGTAGAGACCTCCATGAGGGGGATATTTCGAGCCAGATGGGAAGAGGGAGCAACCATACCTTGAGGTGTAAGGTGGGGTTATGTGTAGACATAATCCCAAGATAAGAAATTTGGGCAAGGTCCATTGAGATGGCGTGTCTCATGGATCGAACCTGGCTACGAGGAGCGCACAGTACAACAGTAGTAGGAAGGATCAGTTAGATTGATGTATTCAGATGTCAGCAAGACAAAAATCATAGTGACAGATGTCAAAATCTGGAGCACAAATAGAGTTAGCAATAATTCAAAGGGCACGGATGCAAATGTCAGCAGCAGTGCAGAGAATCCAGTACTAGACAGGTGTAGTAGCTAGCAGCAGTCAGAAGACTCTGATGACAGATGCATTATACTGATTTAGTTGTTTAGAGGCTATTCAGTTTCAGGAGTTGTAGGTGCAAACAACACTAGAGAAGTGTAGCATGCAGAACATTCCAAAGGTACCGGATGGGGATAGATTGAATTCATTTCTTGTTGAGAAGGAGTGTTGAAATTTGCAACAAGAAACAGTCAAATTGGCGACTAGAAAGGACAAAAAAAAATGCACCCACACTGGTGAGGAATGTGAGGCGTCTAATTTATTTTTCCCTTAAATTGGACAATAAATTGTAATTTCGTCTCATAACAACTTGTGTCAATTAACTCAGTCATGGTGATTGATTTAGCTCAAGAAATCTGATTTAAGGTGATCGAGGTGGATATTGGTGGCCACCCACCTATTCCACTTGGGCCCTCGCGATTGTCTCTTTCAGTTTTTCAGTTTCCTTAATTATAGCATAATTTACTATTTTTGTCAGTTTTTCGGGTCCTGAACTTTCGAAGCCGTTTTGAGGCCCCAAACGATGTTTTTTGGGCATGAAAGGTTTGGCGATTTCATATAAATCACATTAGTATTTGTAGTCCTCGGAGAGATGTTTCTAATGAGGGATCATGTGCTTCAAAGGAAGATCATATGACCAAGTTACGACCCCGGGAAGTTGGCTGCCCAACTAACCCAAACGGGGCCCATAAAATTTTGGTGTTACATCTCCTCAGGATAGGGTTTTGGTTGTTTAGGGTTTTATCTTATTTTAAATAATAAAAAGACCCTTGATCCTTATTGTAACACAGTTCAGAGGAACATAACTATCAGTTGTATTTATAGAAAATTTCCCATGTGCATTTATAAAGTCATTAGGATGCCATGATGGATTGCGAAATCAAGGAAGGTTGATTTTCATAATTAATACGGAGATAATTCCATAGGAATTATGTGTGCAAGGCAGGCTGAAGGAAGGCTGAGAATTGGCTAAGTACTAGACCGATTTTTCCTAGATGAGCAGGAGAAAATTGGCAGAGTGCTGGAGAATCTTAAGAGAGATTAAGCATTGTGTTGTTTCATGATTCCTTGACTTAATACAAAATAGAGATAGAGGGTTTTGAGCAGTTGCTTCTCTAGATACATCTTGTGTTGTGCGATTGATAATTTGTTTCTCTTACTTATATGTGATTGTGCGATTGTGTTTTGTTTCCACAAATTGTAGGAAGGATTCGGTATCTTGTTTTAGTACATGATTACAAGATCAGATTGAATCCCGTTGGTTAGATTTTCTACATGAAATAGAAGAGAGGGTTGATACCATCTTGCCTTGTGGTGGTTAGTAGGCCACAAGGTCTGTGATAAAGACCAACATAAATGGAGGAGGGCTTGCACTATAATTTAGAGCCATAACAAAAGTTGACGCAGGCGTAATATTGACTTAGTTAACCCTAGTTTGAGGGTCGACATTGAGATTTGAAGTTCATGTCAAGATTCAGTCAAAGAAATGCCCAGAATCTATGGATCCATATGAGCTAGGTCGAGTCTCTTATGGAGGCAAGAGTCGTGTTTTTTCTATGTGTGGATAGCGTTTGTTCTACAACAATTATAAATACATAAGTAATTCCCTATTTAGGACAGTTTCCTAGCATGTTTAGTTCATAAGGTATGACCTTAATACTATGACAAATTTGCATAGAAGAAGATGGGTTGTGACCCTTAGAGCGAGGTTCATTTCTACAATAAAGACCGCATATCTGGAAGATGGTTTGCAGATTCAGTATGTGTGGAGACAACAGATCCAAAGGAGGGTGGAACCTGAGCAGAAGATTGAGCATGCAGAAGAAATGTGCCATATGAAGAATGGATTGACATGCAGAGGATTTGATTTTGGTGAACTTTCCATAGAGTTTTAGACAAAGATCTGAAGAAACCTATAAACAATTAGTAAATGGACTGTTAGTGGCTGATTTGTGACCCTAGCTCAATCATCTACAGATTGTTATAAGTATGATAAGAGGAGTAGTTCATATTTGTTCATAGATTGGACAACAAAGATCAAATTGTTGATACGCAAGAACAATGATCTTGAGAGGACTCAAACCATTGTTAGGTGGCAGATTTGAAGAGCCCTAGATGAAGATAATATTGTGGGCCCTAGATCAGTAAAAAGAATTGACTGTGGTTGGGCAGATTGATGGTAGGCCAAGTACAGTTGGAGGGTTGTTAGGTTACTGTCAAAGAAGAGCCTTGACTCTTGTTCTAGTGAAGGACAACAAATTTGGTAGAAGGGAAAGTGTATAGGGCCTAAGGATGTGCAGAATTTGAAGGACTAAAGTAATAGCCAAGTGGGCCAACCAACTAGCCCTAGTTCACTATATTGTAGAGGATTGATTCAGTGAGAAGAAGGGCAGCCTCCATAGCCCTGGACTTCTCATCTTGGAGCTGTAGTATGGAAAAAGTGGGCATACCAAAGAGTTGTTCACAAATGGAATTGTGAACAACTTGTTACCACTCAAACTAGTAGTGGACCTAAAAGGGGTTCATAAGAGGGCAACTGCTAGGACAAGGGAAACGATGGAGGCTTAGCCCATTCTCACCACAGCTAAGGCTCCTTGCTCTTCACGGACTTTCACCGATGGGTGGAGTCTCGGTAGTTTAGGAAGTCACTTGTAGAGTAAAGGTCAATGAATAGGTGGGAAGTGACCCTTGAAACCCTTTCCCTAAGATAAAATAAAGAGTGGGACTTGCTTTCCTTTTAAGCAAATGAATTCATCTTATAGGGAGGGAGGAGGGGGATTGAAGGGTTGAGGGAGAAGAAAAAGACTTATGAAGGAAGTTCTCAATCCCTAAAATCCTTTGGGAACTTGGATTCCCAAATGTTCCTTGATGAAAGGCCTTTGACACCAAATGGGACCAAACGGGGCCAAGTGGACCCAGCCCAGGTTCAGGGATGGAATTTAGCAACCAATGATGTTCCTATCCTGGAAAAGGTGAGGGGAAAGGATCAAACAAGAGTTTTTACTTTGATAGGTCAAATTGATCCTACTAGGTTCTATCCTTGGGAACACCTAGGCAAAACTTGATCCTAGAGCTATGGCTTGAGGTATCCAGACATTCCACCATCGGAATTGGCCCAAGTTCTGAGGAGAGTGAGGGCACCCAACAACGCAGCTGCCTCTAGGAGATAGAAGTTTTCCTCTAGCTAGATTCTTGGGAAATTGTTGCCCTAGGTGACCTAATGGGGCTAGACCTAGGGAATGTGAAAATTTCTTAATCTAAGAAACCCTATTGCAGTATCTTGATTTACTTCTCCTACTTGAATTAAGTTACAAGTTAATTTCTGAAATATTCAATAAATTAGCAAAGTAAATAGTAAATACAAATAGCAACCTACACATACAGATAAAATATTGAATAACATGCTCATAGACAAAGTGACACATGGATTTTCTAGACAACTATCCCTGGAAAAAACCCAATGTGGGAAAACCAGTGCAGCTAGCTCTGGACGGTTTTCATTATTATGAAAAATCTAATTACAACAATCATGGGCACCAAAATTGGTTCACCCAAAAGAGAAATAAAAACAGCAGTAATACATTGCTCTGAATCCCTCTACGTCAGCCTAACTGGCCTGCATCTGCCTCTGCGCTTCTCAGTAAGGGCTTGCGTCACACCTGAAGGGCTTACACTGCCCCTGCGCTGCCCTGGTTGGGCCTGCGTGGCTCCTGCTGCCTTTGCGCTACCCCTGTTGAGCTCTAGCTGGATTGCGTGGCTCCTGCTACCCTTATTGCTCTGCCTGGCTGGAATGCTTAAGCAGAAAAGGAATAGGTAAGAAAGAAGGATCTGGCCAAAGGCAACTTATAACAGTCAGAAAAATTGAAGAAATGAAATGAAAATAGATCAATGTCCACAAATAAATGAAATAGCTCAATGGGACTAGAGAGTAAAATCTTTGACAACAGCAATAAGTGCTTATAGAATCAGCTAAGAGAACAAAGGAGACTAATTCATGAGGTTAAAATTTTGTATAATTGGTGGCACAAGAAAACTGTAGAATTGTTAGAGTAAATATCTGCAGGTACCATTAGTTGGTGGCCATCGATAACCATTTCATTTCATCAAATACCCTGATGAATGGGCCTTACAAGCTATTTGTGTAGACAAACCCCACAGAAGTTGTGTGATGGAAAAATATTCACACTATATTGAAGAAAACACCTGCCAAATAAGGATGACATTTCAAATGGGGCAAGAAACAATAGAGAGATAGAAATTGAAAAAGTTAAAACGCTAGGAAAACATGAAAGCAACTAGGTAGCATGGTAGAAAGAACAACAAAGAAAATTATAAAAATGGAAAACCCTACAAATTAGCACCCATCCAAACATCACCACAATTTTTTCTTCAACTCTAAATCTCCAAATTCATCAAATTATATCCTGTATTCAAACCTGATTCTCTCTGTTAGCCATTCTGAAGATAAGGCTGAGAACTTACTACAGAACCATCACCTACATGTTGTCATGATCTTATTATGTGACCAGACAACCTACTTTCATGAAGACACGGAAAGGTAAACACTCTCAGCGAAGATTTTCCATACAACCTAGGTTGAGCAACCACATATACATCACCAGTTTTTTCTCTTCAGATTTGTAACTTAGAAGAGCTTTGTCTGACCACCTTCGGGTTGCTCCCAGAGTCACCCAGGCAAGCCCTCTCAACATCATCCTCTTCCATCTTTGTGTCACTATCTCCCTCTCTTACCCTTCTCTACCTCTCTCACTCCTCTCCCTCTCTCTCTCTCCATTCCTTCTCTCCCCTCTCCTTCAGTTTATCTCCATCTCTCCCTTGTGACTCCCCTTGTCTCACCACCTCTATCAATCTATGTCTTTATTATTCCTTCTCATATATATATCTATATTTAATATATATCATGACATATTGGGACCTACGATTGGGTTAATTACGCCTTTTGGCAAGGTTAAAATGGTTAATCTTCGATAGACAAAATGTAGATCAAGTATTTCATCAAAAAGAGGGAACCATACCCTATCTTCCAGGCTATGCCTATTAGTCGCTTGGCCTCTTCTTGCTCTCACATGAATGTAGTCTTGCTTGGCTGGTACAGAAGAAGGTTTCGCATTATCAACTATTTGTTTGGGACAACTTTTAGTTGTTTCAACACTGCTACATTCTTCAAGCTTATCCGTTAAACCATCTTAGTCTTTTGTACTCTCTTCAACTTTGTAGTGCTTTCCATTCCTCTCAGTCACATATGTTTCCTTGGTCTGTTAAGGGACAAGGTCAACAACATTAGGATGTTTTTGCAATAAACAAGGGTATTTCTAGGACACAGTCAGGTGGAGCAAGAGTATAAGAGCCAAATTTCTCATGAATGTAGGACACTCGTACTTAAGATTTTCTAGAGTAGTCATGTGGTGCAGTCTGGTTATTAATACTTCATCAGAGGGCCATTCTTCGGACTTAAATTGTGTGACAACACTATGGCTGAGTTTGAAATTGAATATTGAACATACATTTGGTTTGATTTCAATGGAAATTTTCATCAATAAATGTAAAGCAATGGCTAACAAATACTATAAATTAATAAATAAAGAAGACATGGTAACAAGCAACAATACTTCCAAAATTGTTACATTAAGACGCAAAGAATAAGCAACTATTGTGCACAAGAAGAGACCAATGAAACTATCATCTTAACCCCTAACCCCTTAAACACTAATTCCCAACCCCTAACCCATTTAACCCCCTAAACCTCTAAACCCCTGACCCAGTTAACCCCTAAACCCTAAACCTCTAAACCCTTAACCCCTAACCCATTTAACCCCCTAAACCCCTAGTAAACCCCTAACCCATTTAACCCCCTAAACCCTAAACCTATAAACCCTTAACCCCTAACCCCTTAAACCCTAAACCTTTAAACCCTTAACCCTAACCCCTTAAACCCTAATTCAGTTAAAGAAGTTCCTAGAATCTATGGAACCATATGAGCTAGGTTGTGTCTCTTATGGAGGTAAAAGTTGTTATTTTTTCTATGGGTGGATAGGGTTTTTTCTAAGACAATTCGAATAGAATTATAATGTCATAGTTAAGGAGGTTTCCTAACATGTTCAATCCATAAGGTATGCCCTTAAGACCATGAAAAATATGTGTAGAAGAAGAGGGGTCGGGACCCTTGGAGAGAGGTTTATCTCTGCAATAGATACTAAAAATTTGGAAGATGGTTTGCAGAAGTATGTGTGAAGATAGAAAATACAAAGGAAGGTGGAACCTGAGTAGAAGATTGGGTAGAATAATTGTGGCATATTATGAGGAATGGATGAACATGAAGAGGAGTTGATTTTGGTGGATTGTCCAGAGAGTTCTGGACAGATATCTGAAGCAACCTATAAAAAATTAGTCAATCGACTTTTAGTGGATGTTTTGTGACCCTAGTTCAAGCATATACAAAGTGTTAGAAGGATGATAAGAGGAGTAGTTCAGATTTGTTCATATATTGGACAAAAAATAATTTGGTACACAAAAATAGTGATTTTGAGAGGACTCAAATCACTATTAGGTGGAAATTTTGAAGATCCCTAGATGAGGGAAGTGTTCTGGGCACTAGATCAGTAAAATAATTGACCATGGTTGGGAAAATTAATGGTAGTCCAAGTACAGTTGGAGGGTTGTTAGGTGACTATCAAAGAAGAGCCCCAAGTCTTGTGCTTGTGAAGGAAAACAAGACTGGTATAAGGGTAGGTGTATTGGGCCTAACGATGTGAAAAATTTGAAGGACTAAGGAGTTGGAAATGAATAGATCACTCATAAAGACAAGGCCTGTCTAGCCCTGATGCACAAGGAGTGAACCCTCAATATAAATATTTTGTTTGTTAAACAAACTCAATTGTGTCAATGTAGAATACTATACATAAGAGAAAATAAAATGATATTATCCACATCAGTGATTGAAATAACCTCAAATTAGCCATGGGTAGTGAGCCAAAGGGTGAATGTGGGGCACTATTAAAGTTACATCATGTTTAAATTCCTTTTACATTGTGAGGTTGTTCTCCAATAGGGTTGAAGCATCATCACAAGGAAGCATGGCACAATTTTGTTGGGGAGCGATTAAAGTTGTAACACAATTCAAGTGATTTACACCTCAAATGTAAATGACATCATTACATGTTTGTGTCAGGTTGTTAGAGAGGTTATTTATAGACAATACATTCAATGTACTTGGACTGCATCTTTTTAGGGCCTCGACTGTAACATGGATTTGTATCAGGAACACTTCATGCAAATGAAAGGGGGCCTTTTTGTTTAGCCACATACACTCAAGAGTATCAGATGTTGTCCTTCATATCTCCCTTGGTGCGTTCAAAGTGGGTTTACATTCGCGTCGAGTTGAAATGAATCATAATGACCTTCCTCTTCTTAATAACATCCACTAGCGTTTCCATTTGTAGATGCCCCCATTTATTATGAGATTCAAGGGATGTTCTATTGTCTTTATCAACATTTGGACGAGTCGTTATCTACATTCTTTAAATACATGTCTAGAACTTTTTATGAGGGAGGTACTTGGATTTAGATCTTTATATAAGGCCTTTTGTGCCCTTCCCCTTTAGAACTCTTCCAAGGGGGTCACCTCCTTCTATATTGCTCTGCCTACTTAGGGCCAAATTGACAAACCAAGATTTAAACTTCTTCAACTACCAAATTAGTGAGGCATTGTACCTCTTCTTGACCTAGACCTCAACGAGATACCAAATTAGTGAGGAATTGTACCTCTTCTTGACCTAGACCTCAATGAGACAACTTTCTTCAAATATACTTTAAGGATTTCCCACCATATATCACAAGTTGGATGTCATAGGATATGTTACCCCATTTTCTATATGGGCTTTTAGAGGATATTTTAAAATTTGATTGCCATCTCAACCCCTACGATTCCTGTCACATTTATCATTTCTCATCTAAGGTATATGGATCTATATGTAATTCATGAATGTATCATTGGTTTGATGACACCTTGCCTTAGCCATCTAGGACACTATGTGTAGGAAGAAGTTCCTTTAGCTACCACATTTAGTTGGATATGTATGATCCATGTGTATATGATATTATGTACAATGTGTACTATTTTTATTGTGTTCACTTAAACACTATGTTCTAACTATTGATTGATTGACTATAAGTTTTAATCTAAGTTATTCCATGGTGTTTCATAATTTTTCTCAAAGAAGTGTGTCATCTTGATGGTTTGGATATATTCTTGGTGATTTGAGTAGGTGCTATACATTGATCTTATTGTACCCCTTAATTCCTTTAATCAAAATTTATCCCATGTCTCTCTTAACAACACATGTGAAGGCCTTCTAATTCGGTATTTTTAAGCTCTAAATGAACTTCCTCAAAAATAAGAAACTAACTATACCTATTTAAATTTATTTATAACATTATTCATAGATTTAAAGATAATTTTCACTCCCTTAAAGGTTGATAGATATTTCCGAGCTCATGTTCATTTTCCCTCTTTATATGAACATTATTACTTATATTAGAAAGATATAATATAATTTTCATTAATTAGAATTCTTACTTATATTAGAGAAATATAATATAATTTTGATTAATACTCTAATTAGTTTAACATTATTTTTATTCACATAAAAATAAAAATTGATGAAAACCTAACCGACCATAGCAATTTATTTGACTACCTGTTAAAATCTAATTTGGTGGCTACTATAAAATTTAAATTGACCTATTAAAATTTATTTTCCCGTCGATATTCTCCTTGCCAGGTCTAGGACAGAGTTCGGTGCTCCTTCTCTGCTCATAAGTTTTATGATTTAGCCGCAGATTCCATACCCTTCTTTGACATTAAATTCTTCTATCCACTCTACTAGTTTTTTAACCCAAACTTATTATATCAGATCTAGGTTCACTCTTTTTCGATCTTTATTTGAAATCTTATTCTCGTGATTTGGGGCTTTCGCTGCAATTCGGAGCAGAAAACATGTTCAAGAACTCTGAATTTGGCTATAGTAAACTATATTAATTTTTCATTGTCCTTCAACCTTTACCTGCTCACCTTCATCCAAGAGGCTCGATTGATATTGCCACTATGGTGAAAATCCCGCCAGTCAAGTAGCAAAATAGACTAGTCTTCGTGGGATGGATGGCTGGGATTTTTGGCTTCACCAACGAATGAGGTAAGGATTGATGGATTGAGGAATGAATAGATAAAGAGGATGTTCTAATGTGGTCTGATTAGTAAGTATTAGTAAGTAGTCGAGCTTCATCTATTTTATTTGTGTTTTCGATGGTTATAGCTTCATCATATGCACGTTCATACTCTTCTAGGGCTCTCCTACAACCTCTTCACGCCTTCAGAATTTTTCCCATAGAGTATTAATCTTAATGCACAACCGATCCAACCATCCAACTTGGGTGTTAGTTGCCCGACTGGCAATAGGAGGAGGCCCTCATCCTTTGATGGTGGGTTTATAGTTTTGTGGAGCAATGTTTATCTTTCCTCTTCTTGTGATCATATTCCTGGCCCTTTTTACAATCATAAACTAAAGAGAGGAAATCCATATCAAAATCTTTCATTTCATTTTCCCTAATAATTTCTGAACCTGTTTCACCTTCCACACTACTTTTGGTTCTCTGTCATCTTCTCCCTTTATCCACCAGCCCCTTTGAGAGGAATTCCATATCAACATCTTTCATTTCATTTTCCCTAATAAGTTTTGAGCCTGTTTCATCTTCCACAGTACTTTTGGTTCTCTGTCATCTTCTCCCTTTATCCACCAACCCCTTTGAGTTATGATTTTCTCTCCCTTGTTCTCAGCATTACTTCTATTCTTGTGTTCCTGCTTTTCAAAGTATTTGATTGATTGGTTTAAATTTCTGCAAGCTCCCAAGATATTTTTTTCCCTGCCGAATAATTTTCTGATTCATTTGGAATTCCCTTCAGATTCCCATGCTTATGGAATGTCTAGCACCAAAAGGGTATCTGCTAATTATTTATGCTTATATCCACTATCATTTCATTACTTCAGAATTCCTGTGGAAGTGAGAACAATTGAATCTGCACTTCTTCCTGTGTTGTCGGTAACCCTAATTCTCACTCTGTTTGCTTTATAGAAGATTGTACCATATAAAACAATATTACTCTCTCCATTTTTATTTTGATATGGTTTCCGCTGGACTCCAGACCATCAACTTGATATTAATATGTTGAAACTTATTCTTCTGCTACTGAACCATTTCATATAACATTTCATGAGAAAATATTATAAAGCGGTTTTGTTTTCACCTTTTTTTCTCATCACTTGTCCATTTATTTCATGATTGTTGGTCAAGGATACAGAAATTATACCAAGGATTTCTCAATTCAAGCCTGCTTTTTCTCCACATCTCTGTGCTTTTATATTTGTCTACATATTTGTCCTACCATCTGATATCTCTGTATCTACAATTCTAATAACTTGCATTTAATGATAATTATGCATGGTTTTACCGCATTAATTTGACAATAATGTGGTTGAATAATAATAATAACAATATTGTATATACTATAAAATTATTGATTTTGTTTCTGATTTGCCTGTTCAATATTCAGCATGCACAGACTCCTCAAGCAGCACCTTCTTAGCAATATGGCAGTGTGACAACAACATCTATGACACCAAGCCAAGGATTTTTGTGTAGTTCTCATGTTTCAACTTTCCCCGGTATATTTGTCAAACACTTCATGCCCCTTCTAAATCTAGACAATGTGATTTATTGGTTACACGAGAATAGTTGCCAATTCAGATGCGAATGATAGCTCAAGGACATGGGTTTATTAATCAAATCTATTAATTGATGGTCGATAATATTTGAAGGGGTTGTATCCTGTTATGGCTTGGCAGAATGCTTTTTTTCTTCATTATTATGTTTCAATAAATGTGTTTGTGTGTAACAGGTGCAAGAACTATGAACAGTTTTGGACATGCTCTCAATATTGAAACATTAGTTGCTGTAGCTGAAAGATGGGATACTCCAATTGAGGTGTGTCATGTACCCAAACCATTAAAAAGGGGTTCACGTGGAAATGACAGATCCTAACCTTGGGTGCTTTCATTCTCCAAATGACAATTCAATAGCTAAATAAAATAACTTGTGATCATTTAATATGTTTTCAATTTTGGTTTTTTCCTTTGTGAGATTTATGATAATGTAGATGTGATTGGTACTGACAGTGAACTATTGTCTATCCATGTGGAAATGCAAGCACCTGCCTCAGATGTTCAGGATAAGACAACTTTCTTGATCAATAACATTTCAACCTCTAACCTAGAGGCTAAATCCAAAGAGTGTTTAGAGGTTTTGAAAGAGCCACACTATGCATGGTTTTCTCAATATATGGTGATGAAAAGGTCAATATGATGTTATGTATTCGACTATTCTTGGTCATATATTTTTAGTTTGAAACTGTGCTTGATAAAAGAGATGAAAGAGCCTTGGCACTTCTTGGCCATTGATATTTCCTTTTGAAACTCTGCTTGAAAAAAGAGATGAAAGAGCCTTGGCGCTTCTTTGTCATTTATGCTTCCCTTTGAAACTATGCTTAATTGCTGGTGTCTTTTCTATTTTACTAATTTATCCACATTTAATCTGCAGGGCTAGCATTGAACCCAATTTCCATGATTTGTACTTGAAATTCTTAGACAAGATTAATTCAAAAGCATTGCACAAGGAAGTCATCAAAGCTACCTTTGAGAACTGCAAGGTTGTAGTTTTAGCTTGTTTGTGTCATTGACTGTTTGGTGTTTCGGCAAATTGGTTTACTTTTTAGACTAATCTATATCTTATTGGCAGGTTCTCTTAAGGTCTGAGCTCATTAAATCTAGTTCAGAAGAACGATCTCTACTGAAAAATTTGGGGAGTTGGCTTGGGAAACTTACCATTGGTAGAAATCAAGCATTAAGAGCTCGAGAAATCGATCCAAAATTGTTAATTATTGAAGTTGTTTTGACTTGCTCCTGGTGTTTTTTATTCCCTAGAAAATAAGGTGGTACTTTGAGAGTTCTTATTTCATGAGAGTTCTATCGTCTTCCTTTTTACTGGGAAATTTGTGGGAGTTCTTATTTCATGAGAGTTCTATGGTCTTCCTTTTTTTATTCCCTAGAAAGTAAGGTGGTACTTTGAGAGTTCTTATTTCATGAGAGTTCTATGGTCTTCCATTCCTCAGTTCTTTAATCTATTGGGGGTTAATGTTACCAGGTTGGCTTGCTAATCCTTTCGAGTTCTCCAATAACTTTGATACAAGGGTTTCCACCTTCATGTACTATCCCTCATATTCTTGGATTTCCACAGGAGGGAGCTGGATGAAGCGGATATCTAGACCCTGTGAGGACTTTATGCATTCAGGACCGGATAACATCCATTTGCATGTAATGAACGCAACGGTGAATCCATGGTGTGCCAAGAGGCGCTGGGAAAACTTAGTGAATGGGATAAGATGGCCCATTCCTCTGTTGGGAAAAATGGTGACATGAGGCTTTTGGCTTCCCATTCTCACTACACTTATCTTCACAGGACAACACTACTGCAGCTACGCTTCACGACAGTTGCCTGCCATTAGCATTTAACATGGATCCATATTCGAGCGCATATGGAGATAAAATTGCACCCTTACAAAACTTTGATAGGGAGAGTCTGTATGGATACGTTTGACAGGTATTTTTATGATCTTATTTCTATGATTTTTATTGTTAAAATTTCAAAGGATTTAAACTTGTATACTGAATTTTTCTGATCTCATCAATAAACTTGTTTGTCTCAAATTAATTTGTTTCCTCTTTGACTTACAAAAAATGAATGTCTTGCAATACCTGACTACGCCCTACCTCTTCTCTAAACAGGTCGATCTACCCTTACTTATAACAACTTGGAATAATTCCACTCAAACGGTCTCTATGAATGACACACAAGAGATACAATTCTATTTAGGCTATATGGCTTTTTTCGGGGTTCTGGCCATTCTAACAAGGTTTTTTTTTTTCATTGTGGAAATTCTCTTTGAACTGGAATATGAGAAAAACAAGCATGACCAGGCTCCCCGTAGCAAGCTATTGTTGTAATAATTTTTGCATGTAGTAAATTGTGTCTATTACAAACCCTAATTTATAACAACAATCATTAAATTAAAAGTATCATGTATTTGGGTTCTAATTGAGCATTTCTAGTACTATCTTAGCCCTCTAGTACTTGGGGGCTTTCTTCAATCTGCAAACACAGGTTTCCTTTTCATGTTCCTCAAAGCCCTGTGGTTGTGATGACTTGGCTGAGATTATTGACCTCATACATCCCAATCAATTTATCATACAACTCCTTTGAATTCTTTGACTTGGACACATAGGTGATGAAATGGCCTCTAAGAGAGTCAATGATGAGATTTTTGGCCTTGATCTCACCTCTCTTGTACTTGTATATGACACTGGCATTGACATTCTCAGGAGGTTCAGCTACTTGGCCCTGCACATATTCCATCACATCATTCTCTTCAAGGGTAAGATCCAATATAGCCCTCCATGCTGCGAGGTATCATTTTGTTTCTCTTCAACCTTGAAGTAGGAGGAAGTCATCTTGCCAAGAAATTTGATCACCAATCAACAAGAAAAATTTCTTAAAGGGGTGTTCTCTGGTCTCCAGTAGCTAATCTTCACCTCACTCTGATACCATGCTAATTTTACACAGTTTTCTATGCTAATAATCACTTAAAAAAATTTCATCCAATTTCATTCACCCCAGGATCAATTAAGCAATTATAGATAGAACAGTAAACAATAATGCACAATAGAAGATAGGAAAACATGAGACACAAATTTTGGTCAAAGACTAGGGAAAAACCCCACAAGGTTGAAATTCTTCTTCTTCGTAGTCAGTCAATGTTTAGCATGAGATACATAGTCCAATAGTACATCCATAAACTAGTCAAAGTCAAAGCTTTGAATTTCCATGTCAACCAAACCAAAACAAATCCAAATAGAGAGAAAAGTCAATTCCTGTCCAAGATAAGAGTCTACAACAGAGGGCCAAAATTTAACCTGTTGCAGCTCGGTCAACCACAGTAAAAAACCTGCAATTTTCAGTCAAATTCAACATCCAAACCTTCCCAGAAAGCTTTGGTCAACCCAGCAGAATATTTGGCTTCTTTCTTAGTCAAATATTTGGTCAGCCGATCCAAAACAATCCTGAAATCTTCAGTCAAATGAGAGAGATTTAGCTATAGTCAAATTTCAATCGAATAGTGTGGTCAACCTCAGTCAATGGCCCGGGAAAACATAGATAAATATGTGGTCAACAGAGTCAAAGATTCTGGAATATTCAGCCTCCCAAATAAGTCCAATCATCTCGGTCAAAATAGAGTTAAAGTGCCCAGGTCAATGCAAGTAAAAGGAGAGAGAAACTGTTGTTCAACGCAAAACATAAATGACTCCTTTCTTCTTCACACATGTGAATTCCTACGAATTTCAGATCAGATTGTATGATTTGTGATAATGCCAAATGACCTCCAACGATGGGTCTATTTATATGTGGTTGAGGAGGGGTCATTTCCACTGTGGGGCCGACTTGACTTCATTAAGGCCGACTTGGTCAAGGGTCAAAATGTGACTTTTCTCCATTATTTTATTGATGAAATTTCGACCATAGATGCCCAATTTTTCAACAATTTATTCTGTGAAAATCAAGTACAAGTTTGTTTTGATCATGAGCTCAACCCTTTGTTTGTCTTTTGTTCTATGTAGAGGGATGAGGTACACCATCAACTCTTGGCTAAGGGTGCTCGGTTGATCAAATATTCCTATATTTGGATCCAAAAGTTTATTCTAATTTTATCTTAGTTTTAGTAGCTTTGAGGAAGAGGTTATGATGTCCATTGTATATACCCTTTCAATTTTTGTATTTCTGTTTATAAATATCGTTCTGTAAATATAAGATGTACATTTAAAAAAAAAGAAAATGAAAAATAATTTCTCTTGATCTATGCTAACTGCTTGGAAAAGTAGTCTTTTCATGCTTGTCGACTGCACAACCCTTGTGCATTTTTGGCTTCTGGATCTTGAAGTCTGAAAATCCTTGGACAATGTGCTTAAGGGGTGGGAGTGCTCCATAGTGCAGTTGACTAAATTTATTTTGCAAAGGCTCTTCCAGCTTGTGACTGTCATGCACTAAAGCACCATTTTTCATTGGATCCACAAGCAAACTATATGGGCCCACCTTCTTGCACACATTTGGCCAAAAATCGACTATCCGTTTGGCTGCAATTTTTTATGATGACTCACTTTATCACCAATCTTGGCTACACAGCTAAGGTCTGCCTTGATTGAAACTGAAAGAAGATTTTTTGTCAAGCAAAGAACATTTAAAGGTATCATCTGGCTGTAGAACATCGTCTGATACCCTTTAGTATTGTAAGAAATTACCAAGGGGAACCATGCTGCCCTTTCCTAGTATCCATTTATAAAGATTGGAAACCTAATGACAGATTCTTAAAGTCCGAGCATAATTACCCCCTAGTCTATTTCAAATTTTCAACTTTCAAGTGCTCTTTGGAATTTTGATTTTATCAATTCTAAGTTAAACCTGCTAACATAGATGTTTTAGTATATCAGAGAAATGGGTCTGTCAACTATTGAATTATTGAAGGGATTAGTCACTAAGTACGATATAGGAATAAAATGTATATGTTCCTGCCAATTTGCAAGTTTTGGTTCCTTTTGTGGCAAATATTTGTTAAGGCAATGTTTTACTTTCGACTTGCAATTGCAGGTGGGAAACCACTCAAATTTTACTTAAAATAACATGACACGTGTGAAAATATTATCAAGGATGCCAAATGTAAACACGAAAATATATTGCATGAAAGAGCCGTCGATTCCTTTGTATAGATGAAGTTTAGTTTTATATCCTGACTCCTTGCTTTGCTTTTATCATAAAAATATGTTGGAGACCTGGGCTCTAAATATCTACAGGATTCTTCTCTGCATATGAATGCATTGTACTCTTTTGAACATTTAAAAGTAGTACTCTCTGTGTGCACACTTTACATATGTTATTAGATGATATTTTTTGACATGAGTGGATAACTAGACAATGATTAAGAAAACATCACTTTTGATTGTTTTGAATTGTTAAACTTCTACTATTTGAATTAACTTTCTTACTAACAGGGATGATAATGCTAAGAAAGCTAGGCAGCAAGACCTTTTTGGTGCCAGCATCGATGAGATCATGGAGGCAACAACTTATGGATTAGGTCACAAGGGGTGTAGAAAAGAGGTGTTAATTTCTATCTTTCATTCACACTTGGAAACCAGCTCAAGATGTTCAAGAATAAGAATAGTGTATAATGGTTAGATGATTTTTCAAGCCTTTGGATAGTAAGCATGATACAAACACTAATTTATTTGGAGGTTGTAGTGCCAAGTGGTCCTTAATTTTTTTGGCACATCTCTTGATATTTCCCTCCTTGTTGTCTCGTGTGATAGTACAAGAAGAGGAGTCGTAGAAAGGGGGATGGGCCAAAGTTAAGTCCTGAAGTGACAAAGAAACTAGGTGATGCTAATCTTATTTATGCCACAACTCGTTATGATGAGGTAAATATTCTCCTTTACTTTATTAATTCAAATAGCTTTGCTGTTTGGATTTTCTAGGTAAGACATTTGGATTTAGCATGTTCTTGCAAATGATACTTCTATTGATTACAAAAATTAGCATAATACAAAGATATCTTAAGCCCCTGAAATCTGGAGGGATTTATGGGGAAGTTCACACTGTGCGAATTGGATAAACCAGAGGACAACCTCCTACTTAAACTCCTAAACTGCAATTCCACAATGTGAAAGAGCCAAAAAAATGTTGACCCTACTATACATAAATTAACCAAAATTGGGACTAAGTCCAATATCCATGAGTCCAGCATCATAAAAACCAAATTAAGCCCTTTAAGGGTGGTTAAATGTACTGCAAATAGCAGAGAATATTGGTGGGGAGCATAGGATTTTTCTACATTGGTTGAATCATTAGCTCACCCTGTCAACATCTCTCTGCCTGTCTATCAAGGCTTTTTTTTCATTGTGGAAATGCTCTTTGAACTAGAATATGAGAAAAAAAATCATGACCAGGCTCCCCGTAGCAAGTTATTGTTGTCATAAATTTTGCATGCAGTAAATTGTGTCTATTATAAACCCTAATTTATAACAACAATCATTAAATTAAAAGTATCATGTATTTGGGATCTAATTGAGAATTTCTAGTACTATCTTAGTCCTCTAGACTTAGCCATAGATCTTCGAATTTCTTCCCTCATCTAACTTGGAGCCCGACCTTATCGAATAATATCCTTGGAATTTGGTGTGTATTTAGTAGAATCCTTGAAAGGTATTTAGCCTAAGAACTCTCGAGTTACTTAATCTCCAATATTTTCTGAGATAGCCTCCGTTGTGGGGACATCCATCCATAGAACAACAGAGGAGAAGCTACTAAGGTGAAAGTGGTGATTGATTCCTATGTTTCCCTTGAGCTAGAGTACTTAGTGAAGCTTTGCACTAAGGTGTTACATTTTGCTGTAGCAAGCCCTGAAGAATCCTATTTTACCCTAAGTACTATCTTTGGAATGAGGGGAGTGCCTAGTGGGTTTCCCCAGGATATGTATTTCAAGGTAACAAACAAGAGAATATAATCTCCCTTTTATATATCCTTCCGCTCTTTGTTCTGCTGTTGTAATTCTTGTATATATAAGATGTATTTTTCTATTAAAACCAAGCAGAGAGTAATTGGTCACTTGCTTACATAGGGCACCCTAAGTGAGATAAACCTTCCTTAACATCATTGATACTAGTCATATGCAAATATAAATCATAAAATATTCTGTTTAGACAAATAAACCAATACAATAAGAAGAGTAAAAGGAGACTATTTCGATATCATGGACTATAACATGGAATCCAAATGAATCTGAATCCCATCCTGTAGCCAACATACTCACAAAGTGATAAATAGGAACTAAGCTATTTTAAAACAACAAAAGGGAGGATCACTAACCTTCAACTTTCTTGTATTTAAAATCCCTTGGATAAGTAGGCACCAATGCATTTGCTACCAACAGGATATGAGTGATATTCAAATTCTTTTTGAGGCTGCTCCAACAAAACCAAGAAATAGTCCCTGCAAAACAAATAAAAGGTTACTTTTGTCCCATATATGCCGAAAGCTTGAAAGTGGTCTCTTAAAGAATTCCATTTTCAGTGTCCTTTTATTTCAACATTGACTTCCTTTCCAAATCATAGACAACATACAATATGTAAAGTGTTGCTCATAACAAGGTCATGAAAAATGGAAAAATATTTCACCCATAGTATATTATTAAGATAGATTAACAGACTTGGACAACTAAAAGAAATTCTTACTAAGCATTAAAAGTTAAAAGTCATTAACTTCCATCACAATTTTCCTAATCAACTACAGTTTGAATGTGTTAAATTTTCTAATCCTGGCAACCTGACTAATTATTTACAGCCAGAATATTATGCAGATCTATTGAATTGAAAGCACAAATAAGATTTTATGATCAAAATGGATTTTACAAACCCGAAAAACTTATATCTTCAAAATTTGATGCAAAGGTTTCCATGTCTAAGAGCTCATCGAGCGCTTTCCAACAATTCTTGAACGGAGTCAAACAGACATCGTGTGAAATGGATGTTCTTCAATAGGTCTGCTAGACATATTCACTCTAAAATAAACTCAATACAGTTCCTCTCAAGACTTCTCTGTAATTTTATTCCAAAAACAGAGATCTGCAGGTCTGAATTTGTCTTCAAAACTGCCACTATAGATTCGAATTACAAGAATGTTGCAAGGTCACATATTTCACCACAGGTCTGAGTTAGAAGGGTCTGAGTTGTAGAGAATAGTCTCAGGTCCGAGCTTCTAGAAAGGCTGAAGTTACAGGCCTGTTAGGGCCGAAATTTTAGGCTTTGATAGGGCTGAAATTTCAGGCCTGAATTCAGTTCCGAAAAAAATTATTTCCACTAGTGAAAATAGGTCTACAAGAGATATTTCCTTTTAGCCCAAAACGTTGTAATTATGATCTCCCTTTTAATCTCCTTGGCCTCCTGTTTTATCTTTGAATTCTCACTGTAGTTTTCACCGAAATTTTCATTCCAAAATGATGAGCATGACTAGTTATTTATAGTTGTTTGTGTATGAACTAAACAGTCGTGTATTTTGACTAAGGAGCCGACATACCGATTTGAGCCGACCTGTGCATCATTTTTGGCATTTTTTTAAACCAATTTTAAGACTGATACAGGGGGAAATTTTATGGTTAAGTCTGGGCCTCAGCGCTTGATAGGAACACCATACAATATAGCGGTACTTGCTGTATCTTCTGCTGTAGTGCAGACCTGTTTTAACACCTACTTTTTTGAACACTTGATAGTTGTAGGGGATCAGAAAAATTTTTTTGGATCCCTCCTTTGTGGCTCAAAGACTCTTTTTTTCATATAAAATTCTGCATGTCAAAGCCTCTCTGCTCCTTCAATTCCCACAGGATATGTCACATTGTCAAAGCCTCTCAGCCCTCCAGCATTCATTCAGATCACCAAACTACACATATGTTAGCTGAAATAGTAGTGCTCTAGACCTCCACACACAAAAATGCATATACAGAAAAAGAGAGATTTTATTCCTAAGTAGTGGTCATTATAGGGCTCTAGTTAGCTGGATAAAACATGTATGTAGAACAGAAAAGGCAGATTTTCACCATGGAGTGTGTTGTTGCCATCATTCTTAGGCAACTAATATGTTTTCTCATTTAGTGTGAATTCTCCATCCTTGATACGGTTGGCTACACGACCCACCAAGGCACCAAAGTAAGGTCTACTGGAGCTCATGTTATGCATTAATAAACAATCTCATATTCCCCATGGTAACACATACATTTGAGATCCATTCCAATATGTGAGTAGAAACTGTAAATTTATCTTAAAATTCTAGCATATGATGACAGTACTAATTTCCAATGGGAAATGAAAATACATACCATGTATGAGGCAATATTGTCATAGCCAATAAGTACATCTGCTAGATGGCCTGAATGCATAAATACCAATACTTAATGAGCTAGCTCTCTCTTATTAAATGATGGTAAAGAAGTTGAAGGGTAGGGTTTAGGGATGATTACCTTTACCATCAAGGAGAGTGAGGGAGATGAGGGTAGCTCCCTAGTTGGTTAGATTTATATACAGATTGCCTCTGCGAAGTTGAAAGAAACTTGGGGCATTGATCTTTCTGTAAGGATGACCATAATGAGCCAACTTGCCTTTCCCTTCCAAATTTCTTGGATTAAATTCCCATTTGTGCCCTTGACTGCTAGCTTGGAATTTGCAGAGGTGAATGGAAACCTAAATGCACCAAAAATGCAAGATAATGGATGACACTTTCACCATCATCGATTGATTGACTGATTAAGGGATGGATGGATAAGCTAAAGCAGAACATTCAATGATATATATAGAGAGACTCACATAGTCAATACTAGACTAGGGTGTGTCTGTATGCCTTAAGATAAGGTCACGATGTAAGACATAACATGGATTGTGTGCAACTATAGACAACCCATGCACTGTGGCTACCAAAAAATGTAATCTTTGGAATCTAAACTTGTTACATTTTTGAGTTTTTGTAATATTACCCCACATTTGTTTTTGTCCAAATCTTAATTTTGTTATTTAAAATGGATTTTTGAGTACATATATGGATTCGACACCTTGAAAAAAACCCTAGAGCAGTACATTTTTGTTGTTTGTAGATTGAAGGACCTAAACTAATGCAACATGGTTTTGTGGATGCCTTTTCTAAAGTTGGGCTGGCCAAATTCCTTTTTGACCTTTCTACCACCTATATAACCAAGTAATTTTCTATCACCTGTATAACCTTGCCTTTTTATAAAAAAAAGGAGGTTCCTACACTCAAAGAATTGGCTTTTCCTGGCCATGGGGCAATTAGAATGTTGAAATTATATAACCTTTTGGATGATTAGAAGATCCAATTTTGCCATTTCTAGCCTGAACTATGTTCAAATTGCGGTTTTGGGTGTAAACTATTGGTCAGTTGAAACCCATTTATCAACTGCACTGTTTGAGTAAAGCCTAGATAATATCTAAGATGAGGAGGTTGGACCTATTTCAGGTTGTTGTACTCAAGCTAACGGTCAAACATAAGGTTATGCATATACATGTGATTCAAGATCTCCCTTTCCTCATGCTATTCTCTATGAATAAAGGAATGTATGTTTCCAAGTAGGAACACTTGCAGGTCTAGGATCTAATACAACCAACAAGTTACTAGGAACACCCAACAGATTACTAGGATCTGATACATGCTTTAGATTGCTAGGATCTAGTCTAGGAACACCCAACAATGAGAGGTATATCCACAAACCACTCCAAGTAAGATATGAAAAGGGCTCTTGAAATGCCTCTGAATACCAAAGCAATCTAATGTTTATAATGACATACTGATGTCCAATTCAAATGCTACCTAAGGATTTCACAAAGGTTCTAGTGCCTTTGTTCAAGGGTTCGTTGTATGTTTCCAAGGGCTTAAAAAATAAAAATTCACTAGATATTAACAGTCCTTATGATATTTTTTACCACCACCATTTCTGCCACAAAATTTCTGTAAGGTGAAGACACATGAAGATTTAAATTGGTTCATGTTTGAAGGAAATATGAATTGTTATGATTGATGGGTATTTAGAGTTTTATTGTTGGCTATAATTTGCTTACAATGACCCTAGATGTAGTCACAAACAAGTAATAAATATTATTGTTGTTCACAAGGCTGAAAAGTTGTCTGAAATCCCTAAAATTATCCCACAACAAGCTTCCCAAAAACCCCACATCATTGTTGGAAACATCTGTTGATTTCACCTTTATTTTTATACTTGCTTTCATGTTGCCCTATCTGTCCAAACATTGGTATCAGAGCCATAATAGTTCTGTCATTAACCCTAGTTCTATTTGTTGGTGAAAATTTACCACAGTTGGAGGTATCAACCATTGGAAAGACCAACACTATTTGGTTCCAGAGAACTACCAATCAAAGGATATATCTACTGTTGTATCTTCTGTTTATGGATCTTCACATGCTGCCATCGAATCTGCGGTCATTTTCTTCTATATATCATCTTCATATTGCCTCATAATCCTACAAGAGTATGTTACATGACCTCACATCCTCCCAGCAAAAGTTGATCTTATATGCTGAGTTATATTTATGCTTGGATGGTGATCTGTTTGCTTTGTTTGGAGACCATGGAGGATGACAACATGCTACTAAAAACGGTTGTATTATAACAAGATTATTGATGTCAAACTATTCATGGAGGCTACCACCAAATACTGTAATAAGGGAGACTTTCCCATGATATTTTTGGAACCTTAAAACCATGTTAAAATTGTTTGAAACATGAGCCCTAAAAATAAAACAAATTCTACAACAAAATCATTATAATGTGATGGAAGTTCTATTATAGGACTTCTCTACTGCTGCTCATACACTGTCTGAAATAATCAGGTTGAAATTTAGAACCTAACTATCGCTGGTCTAGTATGCAAAATCCAATTCCTGGAATGAGGCATATGATGAAGCCATTGGCTAGATTACATGTTGGCAGTGTATGTTATGTTGATCTATTACTTTTTATTTTGGTTAGAAACTGGGAACTTCACCACAATATCATACCAATATGTAAAATATGAATTAATTGTTGTGAGACAACTAGCATCTAGGATATTTGTTTCTATCCCATACTTTGCCATCAACATCTAAGTTGTATTTCCTGTGCATGTGTTGAATGGAGTAGCTATTGTGGCATATTTATGATTGTCCGTGTCAAACATACTATTCTGGCATGTCTTCTCTATGTGGGGAAGGTATTGCTACATTGTATTTGCTAAGGACGCATGTTCACCAAGACAAGTCAAATACTTCAAAATGTTGGATGTGTTTTATATTATTGTTCTAGAACATATTCTCTTTGTCTTTTTTTATTATTATTGTTTGAGAACATATTCTCTTTTTCTTTGTCTTTATTTCACACGTTGTTTTAGGATATTTGAGTGTTTTAGGTTATTTAGGTTTTTGGCCCTCAAATTAGTGATTGAAATGCCAAATAATCACTTTATAATTGTGGATTTGCTTGTCTATTTGAGTTATTTTACATAAGCAATATTCATAAGTAGATATTAAGTAGATATTCTACCATTAGCTCTATTTCAAAGTGTTGTAAGAATTTATGAGGACCTCTTCTATTTCTTGACTCGAGGTGGTGGATTCCCCATCCTGCTGAGGCCTTTCTCTTTCATCTAGTCCTTCATTTTCCATTGAATCTGATTCAAGAGATTCTCCCACTGGATCTCTCTTGGGGGATTCTTGTGGTGGTAGTTCATGTATCATTTTTAAAAGTCTAATTCTTCCCTTCACCTACTTTTCATAACTTCCATAACCATTAGGTAGGGACCTGCAATGTCGATGGTGTTTTGTTTGTTTAGTAAAAGATTGTTGAGACTTTAATTTATTGAAAGTTGTAGAATTTGCAATCTATGAAGTTTCAAGATATAATTTTTAAAAGTATAATTCTTTAAAGGGTGCTAGCTCAATGGAAGAGCACCTGCTTTACAAGCAGGAGGTTGGTGGTTCGATTCCATCGTGCCCTGATATTCATATATAGGGAATGACGAAGATCAATTTTTGGTGACAGATGCTCTTTTGACCATCACCAATAAGCTTATGGTGACATTTTTCGACCCTCACCAAAATATGAAATGGTGACGGTCAACGAACACCACCATATATACACATCAATAATGACGACCATTAAAGGTCCGTCACCATAAATCGTTGTTGTTGATATGAAATGGTGAGGGTCACTGTTTGTCATTATAGTCATTATTCGTGATGGACCTTGATGTCACCAATGAGTTTATGGTGACGGTCAATGAACGTCGCCATATATATTCACCAATAGTGACGACCATGAAAGTTCCATCACAAAAAATCGTTGCTGTTCATATGAAATGGTGACAGTCACTATCCGTCATTATAATCAACATTCATGACGGACCTTGAATGTCACCACAACACATACTTTCGGCAATGCCACCTTTGGTGACGTTCAGTTTTTTGGTGACAAAGGCTATTTTCCGTCACCATTGCCCATATGAAATGGTGATGGTCACTATCCGTCACTATAAATAATTATTGGTGACGGACCTTGAATGTCACCACAACACCTATACTTTTGGCGACGCCACCTTTGGTGACATTCATTTTTTTGGTGACAGAAGCTATTGTCCGTCACCATTGCTCATATGAAATGGCGACGGTCACTATTCGTCACTATAAATCATTATTGGTGATGAACCTTGAATGTCACCACAACACCTATACTTTCGGTGACACCACCTTTGGTGACATTTAGTTTTTGGTGACAAAGGCTCTTTTGACCCTCACCAATGAGTTTATGGTGACCATTTTCGCCCCTCACCAATGTGCTTTTTTATTGTAGTGAATGTTGTGATATATAATCAAAAAGTTTTTAAAACTCAAGTTTTGGATGGTTGAAGTACATTAGGCATGTGAAGTAATGTTGTGATATAATCAAAAAGTTTTTAAAACTAAGTTTTGGATACCATTTCAATCTACATTTTTCATGTGATATAATGTTAAATGTTTAATGTTTTTATTGGATAGTTGAACTACAATTGGCATGAAATGTGAAGTTATTTGTTTTGATATAATCAAAAAGTTTTTAAAATTCAAGTTTTGGATGGTTGAAGTACATTTGATAAGTTTTTTTAAAAAAATTCACTCAAACAATAGTATGTAGTATGTAAAGATCAAAAACAATCTTAAGATTACTTTTAAGTATGATCAAGTGTTCTTGAAACATTTTCCCACATGATGATACCTTCATTGAGCTATGAACTAAAGTAGTTCATAGGCTATATGTTCTGCGTCTTTCCCATATAAATCCATTTAATTTTGATTGGAAATATAAGAAGTAGATATATGTTTGTTGAATTGGGGTCAATGTCATTAATGCACTCAACTAGGTAGCCTTGTTGATTTATAAATTGGTAAATTGATGACATTCAGTTAATTGCATTCTAGAACATATATATTCAGTACGTGAAACATTTTTCATCAATGCACATGGGAAAACTACTTGAACAATTAATTTCATTATAGAACATATATATATATATATATATATATATATATATATATATACGTGCACAACATTTTTCATCAATGCACATAGAACATATTCGACCATTGGACAGACAAATTTTGTACTAGATTTTCAATCAAGAATAGAGATGTGGGTCAAATCCCACCAAAAGTCAGAGAAGTGCTCCGAGTCTCTTGTCTAAAAGGAATCTTCGTACAAAATTATACTGTGGATGATTTATTTACATTGTGGATACTTTTTACCAAAAATTCCCATAAGAAAAATTGGGCGTGCATTGAGTTCGTGTATATATCTAGTACATGCAACATTTTTCATCAACGCACATAGAAAAACTACTTTCAGTTAATTGCATTCTAGAACATATATATTGAGTACGTGAAACATTTTTCATCAATGCACATAGTAAAACTACTTGAACAGTTAATTGCATTCTAGAACACACACACATATATATATATATATATATATATCCAATACATGAAACATTTTTCATCAATGCATGTATAGAAAAGCTACTTTTAGTTGATACTAGAGTGTGCATGTACCAAAAAAAATCTTACATGTGCAAACACTTGCACAAATAACATAAAAAGGAAGCTCAATTTTTAATTGAGTACTGGAAGTTCTAGAACATATAATCCAAAGAGAATAAATTGTTGGGCAGTTCAATCAAAAAAATTCCAATGGAATGCCATCTTCAATAATATGTTCATGATCGGATTTTGACATTTTCCATTTCTTAATATTCATTTTTTTCTTTGATTGAACCTCGATCAAATTTATGAGTGCTGCACACACCAAGTGACTATATTGACAACTTATGAAATCAAGTTCATAGTCTTCAAAGTAAACAAAATTCCCACTTTGATTAGTTTGTCTGAAAAAATAACCTTTCAGTATAATAGATCCTCTTTCATATGGAAATCCATGATCATTATAGTATTCTAATAATTTCATTTTTCATTCAGTGCAACACATCAAATAATACTTCACATTTTCATTGTTGTCAGTAGGTTCAATTACAGCAAAAACAAATCCTGTGTAATAAAACAAACTTGACAAAATTATACATATATTCAAATTTATTTCTAGATCTTTATCATTAGAAAGAAATTCAAATGTTACCTTCTCTAACAAGATCAGAAACTCGATCACCATCGGATGATATTGTAGTCTCCTTTGATTGCATTTCTTCAAACATTGCAACAGACATTTTGCCCTTTGTATTTAGCTCTGTATGTTTCCAATCTTTTACATACATTTTGTTTTCACAAACGTCATTGGATTTTGTGTTGTCTATGCAAACAGGACAAAAACAAGAATATTTTCTTTTATCCAATGCAAACACATTTCTGGACGACTTTGTTTTAATTGAATGCAATTTTCGAGTCCCTTTTATTGTTTCAACATCATTTCCAATTGATCTATCTACGTCTTCGATCCCAATATGCCAAAAAAAACCTTTATATGGAAAATTTAAAGAAGAATGTAAATATGATATCAAAATACAATCAAAGATAATCATTGTGATAAATGTACACTGTTTAAAATTAGATTTCCAATAAAAATTAAATTGAATGTACCTTCGCACTTCCCTTGATCGGTTAGTCTCATGGCTTAGAGCAGCGATGTACCATTGAACAAATTATTTCGCATCCACAAGTCGGCTTGTAGAGGGGTTCATTTGATATCTTCAAAGTTCTTGTTTTATGCATGTCCCTGCACCATCATGTTCTCCTTTTCCATGGCCAGTCTCAAAGAAATTCCAACAATGTTTAATGCAGGTTTTCTTATGAAGACAACACAACCAAAAGAATGATCGTGCAGATTTGAATTGACCTGCGCATTCGTCTGACCATATCCAATGTTCATTGAATGTTATTCCATGATTTTTCAAGGAATCATAAATTTTTCCAAAACAATGTTGTACAAAATATGTATCATGTGTACGATCGTCACTGATATAAAAGTGATATTCTTTAATAATATGTCGATTTTCACTGGTACTTTCTATATGATCGACGTTTTGTTCAACATGTCTATATAGAATATGGATGAGCATGGAAACTCGGTCAGAATGATAGTATTCACTCTGAATTTATTTTTGTGGAACAAATGTGTAGTTTTCTGCAAAATCAATTACTGACAAAATGGTCCCTGGTTGAAAAACGTCATGAGATTTTTTGAATTGCAAGTCTTGCCATCGAGCTCTATGGGAATGCTTGGTGTATTTGTAAATTTCTGCCTCAAACTTTCTCAAAAAGTCTATCACAAAAATTTCTTCTTCTCGTAATTTAATTCTTTTAACACTATTTTCACCTTGAATCGATGTATGGATATATTCATATCTCTTCCATTTCACTTTCATTTTGGACAATGATTGATCATTTATATCAGTACGATATTTGTTTTGAAATTTAGTCAAATTTCCACAATCATCGCATTTTTTACCACCAACACATTTCTTTTCATAAAATAGTTCATCTCTTTCTCTTTCACATAGAATTTGAGATATGAAATCATGGATAGTGGAAGGAGGAGGTGTATCCTTCCAAAATGTTCTACCAAAATCAAGGAATGTGTCATAATACAACTCAAATTCCACATGATAACGACAACAACAAGTGTCGCGTATGGTGATAGGTTTTACATACCATGGTTTTTTTTGAACAAAAGAACTGATTGAAACATGAATTTCATGATTATGTTCTTTGAACTTGTTGAAAAACTCTATATGAGTGGTTTCCAAGAAATGTTTTTCATGTTCTTCGTACTGATTTCGTGTTATTCTTCTTCGCATCACATGCCTTGCAGTTGGCGAAACATGCAAATTGTTCTTCCAATATTCATATATTATTTTTTTAACACTTTCTCCAAGTATATCTTGGTATGGTTGCCTACAAATAGCTCTCCAACAAGCAAGTTCATCATTTACATCTATTTGCAATGGAAATTTCTGATGTTTATGCAAAGTTTTTTGCGAGGTTCCTAATGCTTGTGCCATAGATTTTACCAAGCGATTCTCTTTAGTACTTGATGAAATCATTGCCATATGTATTGCTCTACGTACAACTAAAACATTTTTTTGTCTATATCTTTTAATTGAATTTATAGCACCATTTATATTTTGTATCACATTTTCCTTCATTTTTTTTATCTTTGGTTCATTTTCGAATACCCAATAAAGTAATAGCTTCTTTTAATTTCCTTAATGATAGGAGACCTTTCAACATTTGGGCTTGAACTGTCACATTTTCATTTATGAAATACTTCTCAAAAATGCGGTTAACACGATATCGTATATAATGGTCAGCTTTTTTATCTATATATGTGTGAGTGTTAACATTTTATAACATCTCATCATCGACATTGATTTCATCTATACATATTCAAATAAATAGTACATAATAAGTTTACATATTCAATAAATAATTAAATTAATAAATATATGTATAATTTTAATAATACGTGCATGCGTTCAACACACACACACACACACACACACACACACACACACACACACACACATATATACCGTGTGATTCAATTTCTTCACTTGAATTTCTTTCATCATTTTCACCATCTTCAATCATTGGTTCAATATCTCTTTGACTTTCTCTTTCAAAATTTTGTATCTCATCATCAATGTTTTGAGGAATACCTCTCTCTGTTTACATTGCAAAATATTTTTCAAATTAGTTCATCAAATAAAAATTAAGCTTCACATTTTACACTAGGAAATTTTTAAATATATCAAAATCATAATATTTACATTTACATACGTGTTTCAACTTCTAGTTGAGGTTGAATTTCCCCTTCAATATTTGAGAGTGCTTCTATCTTTCTTTTGCGAGATTGTCTCGTCTCTTCTCTACATTCCTCAGGGTCTCTTTTTCTATCATATTTCCTCGTACAATTTCTTCGATTTCCCATGATAATAGTGTATGAATTTCAAAAAATTTCCTTCAAAAATTTAGACAAAAACTCAATTAAAAAAAACATCACAAAATATTTAATTTAAAAAAAAAAACTCATTTTAAAAATTTTGCAAAAAAATACATACTCCAATTCAAAACACTTACTTTAAAAAATTGAAGAAAAAAATGTCTTATAAAAGTGAAACGAAGTTCAAAATATTTCCTTCCAAGTCCTACAAAAAAAATTCATTTAAAAAGTTACACAAAAACTCATTTTAAAAAATCATTATAAAAGATTTACTTCAACCGAAAACCAAAAAATGTCCTTTCGAAATTAAGCCCAAATCCATACTTTAAAAAAAAATGAAGCCCAAAAAATTGTTTCACATACCTCCAAGAAATGTCTTTTGAATGTACCTCCAAGAAAATTCTTTAAACCGAAAAAAATTCCTTGCAAAATCAGATCAAATGTACAAAAATAATGTGTCTCAAAGAAAAGTCCTTAGAAAGTACCTCCAAGAAAAGTCCTTAAACCCAAAACAATTCTTTGCAAAATTAAATCAAGAATTGTTTAAAATCAGACCAAATGTGGGAAAATATGCGAAAATAATGAACGGTTTCATGGAAATTTATATTGCCGTGAAATGTTTTTTTGGAGGGGCTCGGTGGTACTTTCTGGTCGACGGAAAGATAAGTAAAATTTCGGCTGAACTTCTAATAAATAGTTCGGCCGACCTACTTTGTCGTCTGATTTAATGTGCCGTCGGCGCAAAAAATAGTTCGGCTGAACTTTGTTTAAGAGTTCGGCCGAACTAACGCATCACCAGTTACGCAGAGCCAAGCCCTGAATATGTTTATGCAACTTTGGACTGATTAAACTTCATGAAACATTTTGAATTAACTGTCGGAATCACGACAGGAATTTTCAGAATTCAATCTACTTTCAGGAAATATAACTTTCATGGAATTTCATAAATATTTACTAATTTTAATTAATTTTGTAATAAAACAGATGCAAACAATTTCTGAAGGTCATTGTGATTCAATGATATCAAAATTCTGTATCTTCCAAAATACATTGTAAAAAAATTGAAAAAATTATGGTACATTACATTGGTCTGTCGTCTCTAATGGGTAGCTTTTAGATTTTTAGTTTATAACTTATATGTTAAGAAATTTCTTGCGTCGTGAAACATATTCAAAATATGCAGTTTTTCATATTGGACCAGTTCAAAAAATTCTAGTAATTATGATATGCATCCATTGGCTTTGTATACATGATGAAACCGAAGTAAACTCTATCTAGATTGTTGTAACACATTTTGTTTCTCAAAAACACAAATCTTCAAAGAATACAAGATTGCGTATTAACATGACTTCTCATGAATCCGTTGATTGTTAAAAAACACATACTCAAAGAAACGCTAAGTTGACATATCAAATGTGTATAAAAAAATTCCAAAAAAGTAATAGAAAGCTAACAAAATTTCTGAAAACTTTTATTTTTATCACAAAATGAAATTCTAAACAAAAAAATTGTTTTAGCTTGCAGAAAGTTGAAGAACCGAAAATAATGAAAGTTTTTTCTCAAAAAAGGGCAAAAAGTGTAACCCAACTTCACATTTTCACCCAGCCAAAAAATGAAAAAGCAAGTCAAAAAACTGATAATACAAATAAAAACAAAGGGAAGAAGACATATAAACATTGCAACTTTTGTAATCGTGATGGCCACGTAGAGTCAAAATGTTTCAAGAAGATGGAAGCCTTGGAAGCAGCAATAAAGAAGCACACCATTCATTTAAAGAACTCTTCAACTTCATCTTCGGGAATGTCACTTTATAGATGTGGTTTTCAAGCATCAAGATCTGGTTATGCATTGAATGTATCTCTTCTTCTCATTCTCATGAGTGGCTCATTGATTCTGGAGCCTCTTACCACATGGCTAAAAATAAATCCATGTTTTTTTCTTTAAATGATTGTAACACTAAAAATATTTATGTTGGTGATGATAGATCTCTTAGTGTTGTAGGGTCTGGAGCCATTCATCTAGATAATTGTTAGTTTAATGATGTATTATGTGTTCCTACCTTGTCCTGCAACCTTCTATCTTTTTATCAGATAATGCATTCATGTGAAGGCAAAACCGTAGAATTCTCACCTCATGGTATTGTAATTAAGGACCTAAGATATCCTAGACATATTTTAGCTACTGGCTTTGTTGATGATTCCACAAGGTTGTATAAGTTTGAAAAATTTAGGTCATCAAGTATTCCCTCCATTTTTTTTCTCATAATGATGAAGTGAGCAAACTTTGGCATGAGTGATTTTGTCACTTAAACTATCGCCCTCTTCAAACTATACGTAAAGAAAATATGGTGACAGGTCTTCCTATGGTACCTTGACGAGATGGTGTTCTTTTTGGTTGTGTACTCAGAAAATATCATCGGGATAGTTTTGACAAACGTGCCTCTTGGCACGCTTCAGCCCCTTTGCATCTTGTGCACAGTGATTTATGTGGTCCACTTCCAGTAGTTTCTTTCTATGGCTACAAATACTTTTTAAATTTCATTGATAATTTTTCCAAATGCACTTGGGTATACTTATTAAAACTCAAGAGTGAATTTTTTAACATGTTCTTTGTCTTTAAGGCCTCTGTTGAGAAACAATTTGGACATCAAATTCTTGAGTTAAGATCCGATAATGGAAGAGAATATGTTAACAACAAATTATCAATTTTTGCACTGAGCATGGCATTCAATTACAACATACTATTCTGTGTACTCCACAAAAAAATGGTGTAGTTGAAAGGAAGAATCACACTCTAAAAGAAATGGCTAATTATATGCTTCAATCTAAAGGACTTAGTCTTAATTTTTAGGTAGAAGCAATTAACTGTGCAAATTACATAGTAAATTTCACTCCTACTAAGGTTTTAAGGAATATCACTCCAGAAGAAGCCCGGAGCTCAATCAAACCAGATGTAAGTCATTTTTCGTGTTTTTGGAAGTGAAGCTTGGGCCCATATTCTAGATGAGAAACATAAATCCTTAGAACCTAAGAGTGAAAATTGTATTTTTGTTGGATACTCTAAAGATGTCAAAGGATATAGATTTCTTCAACCCAAATTCAAAAATGTAATCATTATAAGAGATGTAAAATTTGATGAAAATATATCTGCATGCGAGCCTAGTTCGGCGAGTGTGCCACCTTTGACCTAGGAACCTGATTCGTCATATGTTCCACCTCTCTCTGTCTATTCTACTTTTGACAAAATTCCTTCTACGTCGGATGATGACAGTGAAGATGAAAAACATCCTCCACCTCCTAAGGATCTTCCTTCAAATCCACAGCTTCCAAAATGGGTCCACTCTACTCAGGATGCAGTAGGTTCCCTTGCAGGTGACCCTGCATATTAACGTCGTACACGTTCTTAGTTAGACAAAGCCTCTTCTTTATTGGCTCAAGTTCCAGAAAATTATGATCTAGATACTTTTGAAAACGCTTCAGGTCATCCAGATTGGGATGCAGCTATGAATGAATAATATCATTCCTTATTGGAAAATGATACTTGGGATCTTGTTCCTCTTCCAAAGGGAAGAAAAATTGTCAGATGCAAATGGGTTTACAAAACAAAGTTTGGACCAGATGGAAAAGTGGATAAACATAAAGTTCGTCTTGTTGCTAAAGGGTTTTCACAAGTTGAAGGCATTGAATATACTAAAACCTTATCCCCTATTACCAAAATGAATTTTATCTACCTTGTTGTTTCCCTTGCTACCGCCTTTAAATGGGAAGTTCATCATATAGATATTAAATCTGCCTTCTTACATGGGGACTTGCATGAAGAAATCTACATGGAACAACCCCCTGGCTTTATCCAAAAAGACTCTGGCCTTGTTTGTCACCTTAAGAAGTCTCTCTATGGTCTCAAACAAGCCCCACAGTCTTGGTATGCCAAAATGGATAGCTTTCTCTTAGATAATGGATTTTCTATATGTCATTCCGACAACATTGTCTACACCAAGAAAGTGGGTAAGTCCTTAATCGTCCTTGTTCTTTATGTTGACGATATTATCCTTACTGGTAGTGATCCCAACCATATAAAAAATGTGAAGTCTAGCCTCAAAAAGAAGCTTGAAATGACAGACTTAGGACACTTGCATTATTTCCTTGGTCTTAAAGTCTTGCAATCGAAATAAGGCATTACCGTTTCTCATTCCAATATGATTGTGATCTTTTACGCCACTTTCACATGGAAGATTGTAAGCCATCCCCTTCTCCCTTTTAGTTTGGAGTCAAGGTTTCAATCACTTGTACTTCCCCTGAGGTTGATGCTACCTTATATCGTCAAATTTTTGGTAAACTTCTATATCTAACCCATACCCGTCCTGACCTTTCCTTTGTCATTGGTCTTGTTGCTCGGTTTATGCAAAAAACCTATCAAATTCATTGTAAAGAAGCTAAAATAATACTTCAATATGTTTGAGGTACAATTCATTTCAGGATTCATTATAGTGTAGGAGCATCTCCATTTTTGGTTGCTTTCACTTATTCTAATTATGCTGGTGACCCTGATGATCAAAATTCTACTGCAGGTTATGTATTCACTCTTGGTTCACAACCTATTACATGGTCTTGCAAGAAACAAAGTGCTATCTCTCATTCTTCGGCAGAACAAAAGTATTGTGGTGTTGTTGAAGCCAGCAAGGAAGCCTCATGGCTTCATCAGATCCTGCCTGAATTTGGTCTTCATCAGCAGCATCCAACTACACTCTGGTGTGATAATCAGAGTGCCATTCAGCTATGCAAAGATCGAGTTTAGCACCAGCACAACAAACACATTGAGATACACATGCACTTCATCATAATATCATTCATGATCATGTATTGAAGTGCACTATTGTTCAAATAATAATCAAGTTGCTAATATCTTTACAAAGGCTCTTACAAAAGCGAAGTTTACCAAAATACGATCTATGCTTGGAGTTCAGGAAAGTTATCATTAAGGGGGGATAGGCTCTAATGCCTCCTTCCTTCTCCTATTGTGTCACCTTTGTAAATCCTTCAATCCTATCCCAAGTTGTTCTTAAGGGGGGATGTTATGATATTCCGACACATAAGAAATAGTTAAGTATAACTTGGTCTAGTGTAAATTTAGGTAAAGTGTATTTCTTTAGTATGTACTTTTGTAACTTATAATCCGACGGTCAGGATATGTAGTGATTTGATGGTTCATTCTCTCCTCGGTATTAATGACACTTGATATGTGGCTTAGCACTCGATTGGTCCATGATATCTATTTAAAGAGCATGGAGGGTCATTTTTTCGGTGACCATTTATGAGAGAAGCTTATGTAATTTTTCTTTCTTTACATTATTAAATTTCCCGAAGTGGTCACCTGGACTGTTTCCCTCTTTGAGGGTTTTAACCATGTCAAATACTGGTGTACTGATTTTTGATATGTTTGTGAGTGGTGACCTTTGGTGTTTGATCTAAGGAACTTACCCTGTAAATTCGTACACAGAGTATGAGGGAGATGTTGTCATGTGATGCTACATTTAAAAATAATAAAATAATATTTATATTAACAAATTAAAAAAGACTAATACAAAAATTTAATGTCTACAATAAATAAAAATAATTTAATTTCCACCTCAATTTATATAGAGATAAAGTATTTAAAGTTTAATTAAAAAAAATTATTTTTAAATATGAGGGAGATATGCAATTACTTCACCACTTAATATGGAGTTGACAAATGACAGGTACAAATAATACTATTGATACTACATGATGTGTAATTTATTTTAAGTTCACATGCAACATTTAAAACAAAAATATATCAATAACCAACAAAATTACTATCAATTATAAATAACATAATTTTATATCAACTTTATATAGAGAAAAATAAATAATTTAAATCATAAATTTTCTTATATATTCAGTTTTCATTCTAAATTATGAGGGAGACTTATACTTTATGTCATTCTTAATATGAAATTCGTATATAAAATTTTAAAAATATTAATAACAAAAAAAAAATTAATGTAGGTTATAAATCAAATATTTCAATGTGCTTGTTGAGTAAACTATTTTAATATTATATAGAAAGATATGTAACATTTTAGAAAATATTAAAAACAAAAATAATTCTATATATTATACAAAACAAGTGAAAATTAAAATTTTATCATAGTTAAGGTATTTTATTAATTTGTTGTTCAAAACTAACATAGATCCATCTTAACTCCACATCTATCAAGAACTTACAAAAATCAAATATTTTGAGGTGCAAACATTTTTTCAAATTTTGCACTCAAAAAATAAGTTTGTATCTTGAGAGATTTAATATGATTTAACTAAAAATTTTTATTTTGAATTCTTTAAATTTGAAAAACATCTTTTAATTTGATTTATAAATATTATCATTACACTTTTCCTATTTTCACTTACTTTTATTTTAATGTTTCTATGATACTTTGATGTTTTAAGATGCATATGCATTAATTGTGTGTATGTTTAGATAAAAATATTATTTACTTTTCATTTTAATGTTTTTATGATATTTTGATATATCAATATTAAGATTTATGAATATTGCTTATGTTAGGGTTCCGTGATTTGGCATATTGGCAAGCCAAATGACAAGGTAACATCAAACCAACTTTGGAGCCCTAGGACCTAACCTTCCTGGACTCAGAGAGGGCTCTCTCTGTTATGCAAAGGATGTAAACTTGTTTTCTTTGTATGTATTTGATTTTAGGCTAGTTGTTAAGTATGTTTTGGTTTGTTTTAAGTTTTTTGAGGGAGAACTGATCAAAGGATAAATAGATAAAAATATTGTCAGGTCAATTGGGCTATGGGGTCAAAAAGGTTGAGACTATCTCAAATGGTGGACAAGGTATATTGCAGGGTCGATTTGGTTGAGATAAATGGATTCTTTGGGTGTAAGTGAAATGAGATGGACACTAAGTTTGGGAAAGACAAAGAGGTTTTAAGCATAAATAGTTTTACAACAAACATTTATGTGGTAGGGCTAACCATTAATCACAATAAATAAAACTCAAACTGATAGATGCATAAAATAAACATTCAGGTGATACATAGAAGTATAAGACCCTCTAAATTTGGGAAAATTACCTTCAGACTTTTGGGAAAACAAATAATACAAACAAACAACTCAATCTATGAAGAGGGAACTCCTAAACATCATATTTTGAGCTATCGGGAACTTTGAAATAAAATTGCAGAGCATGGGCAAAGGGCAAGGTCGAAACAAGACCTCTTTGGTTTAACTAGGACAATCAAATATTCAGAGAAAGTTTTCAGTGACGGGGTTTTGGTTAGCTATGAGTAAGCAGGGCATACCGTGAATCATACTAGATATCATACATAATAACCATTAATGAAATTTATAAAAATTTCTTAGGGTATCAAAGAGCAGTTAAGAATTATTTGACATAACCAAGAAAGAAGAAAAACATAGAAGCTATAATGAATCAGGAAACTTGAGGTGCCTCCATGGGCATGTCTCAAATCTATTCTTTACTGAACTACAACAAGAAATAAGCATGGAAACATGTATGATAAACTAAGGAAACAAAACAGATAAGGAGCACAATACCATTCACCAAGCCATGGAATCCTACAAACAGTCCTTCTCCACCATCCCAGTCAAACAAGAAATCATCCACTTCATGAGACAAAGTATTTCTTCAAAGCTTGTAATACTATGTATTGCTCTATAACATCAAGTTCAGCCTCCTGTTACAATGAATTCTCTTGGAATATATAGGCCAAAGAGAAAGAAACTATCCTAGAGCATCTAGAAGGCCATTGGCCTATTACAAATATATGATTTTGCCCTTGAGGCTTTGCAAAGTCCAAGGCACAAAATATCCTTAAAAATATATTAAAATGCTAAAAAAGGAAATAAAATTGACTTTACATGACTGAAAAGTGCTAAAAAGGGCTTAACGCGCATTTGGATGAGCATCTTCAGAAATCTTCCTTTTTTGCCAAAATGCTATAAGAGTGTAGCAGCAGAAAATTTCCTATCTTGCAGAGGACTTTTGAGGGACTTCCTGATGTCAAAACGAGGCCCGTGATGGATCGTTGGAAATACCTAGATGTATAATTTCTAGAAATACTTGAGTTTTCCCAAACTGATGCTGGGAATTCTGTCAAAAACTGAACTGAGTGAAAAAAACCAGAAAAGTAGCCCTTGCTAATATGTGAGGCAGAAAGCTAAAAAATGACTTTTTTTGCCTCTTTGGGGAACCAAAACACCTCCTTTGGATCTAAAAATTTGTGAGTAGCTACCCCTAAATTTAGTCCAGCCAAAAAAATGACTTTCATGAGTTGAGGATGCTCCTAGCACCCATGGTAGCGCCTAGAAAAATGTGCAATTAGGGCCAAAAAACACAAAAAGAAAAATCATGTCAAAATTTGCTCAATTTTGGCGAGCAAGCCCCTTATGGGTTGTTAGAAGCATGCAAGGAAGATTAGGCCAAGATTTCAAGCATAGATATGCCTTTCTCCACTTTTTCTACCGGGCGCCCCTTTCGGGCAGTTTTGAGCATTTCTTGAGCAAGTTTGAGCTTTCAACAGGCAAATTGGTTCAATTTCTTGTAGTGCCCGGTCATCTTCCTTTGTAGACTCAAGTATCTATTTTATTTCTCTAATTTATCCTCCAAATACTTGTTGGCTCTTTCAAGCCATGATTCTTTATCATTTTCTATTTCTTGGGCGAGAAATTGTGTGAGAGGATAAGATCGAACAAGGGCTGCTTCTTCTTCCGTATTTTTCTCCAAAGCTTTCCTAAGAACCATAGCCCTAGGCCTTTTTCTTATTGGTTTCTCTTCTTCTTCAGTATCATCAAATTCGCCCATATACTCTTCAAGCTTGACTTGTGCTTTATAGGCTTCCCTTTGGTATTTGAAAGCCCGGGCCTCATAAACTACCATTTGACCACTCATTTTTTTATTTTGCATTTGTAGAACATGTATGAATTCCTTTGACCTGTCTATATCAGCTTCTAAGTCATGAATTTGGGCTTCTCTATTTAGCAAAAGAGACTCAATAATTCTAGCCTCATCATCTCCAGCATCACTGTCTATTTGTATGATGTCAAACTCCCTTTCTTTTTCATGACTACTCTCTTGCTGCTCAACTTTTTCTTTGCCCTTGCTTTGGGTAGACTTCTTGGTCCCTTTCCTCTTTGGCAATTCAAAAATACTCTTCTTAGGCAGTTTGCCTCTACTTCTTAGCGCTCTAGTGACATTGCTAGTCACTACTGGAGTGATTTTCTTCTTTTTGGATTTGGTTTTTTTAGGCTTCACCTCTTTTGGAGGAAGAGTCATTGCCCCTTGCCTAGGAGAGGCAGCTAGCACATGCTATTGGCTATGTTGAGGAGAAGAGAGAGGAGGTTTCATTACTTGCACTTGTTCAACTTTATTTTTCACATTGCTGCCTTCATCATCATCTTCTTTGCTGCCCTGCTTACTATTTTGAGTTTGTTTGGGGCTGTCAGATTCACCTTTATCACTGTTTTTAACCTCTTGACATATGTTGCCTTCAACCTCATCAGTGTTTTTTAGAAGATGTTCTTTAGGGTTGTCAGCTTCATCATACCTTTCTGCTGCTGGACCATATTTATTGTTTTCCTGTAGACTGCCTTGCTTAGAATCTTCATTATTTCTTTGAGGACTGTCCTCTTGATCACTGTGCTGCTGATGGTCACTTTGTCTTTCATCATTGCTTTGAACCTCTTCACTTTTCTCTTTATCACCACTAGCTTGCTGCTCTTCATCATCACTACTTTGCATCTCATGGTCACTGCCTTGTTTGTCTTCATCATCACTAATTTTCTGGGTGTCCCTATGTTCCTCATCACTACTAACCTCATGCCTGCTTTAAAAAGACTGCTCTTTTTCACTACCAATCATGGGAGATTTTTGCCTTTGAGGAGTATTTTTACTTGATGGAGGAGAGACATAGTGAGTGGAGGGTGAGGAGGATATGTGAGATGGGCCATGTGATGAAGAGGCAGTGGAAAAATCTGGATGAGAAATGAAAGTCTCCCAAGACACTCCTTTCTTTTCAAGCTGGAGAAGGATGATGATTTTGATGAGAGAATGATGGAAGAGACTAGCTTTTTGCTAAGTAAGAGGTTTCTTTTGAACATGGGAGGACATCTTGTCTATGCTTTTGCAGAGGAAGAAAGGTAGGTTTAGCAACTGAGTTCTTGTGAAATGCATGAGAAGCCTGATGTGATAGGAATAAATCCGGGAAAACCTCCCTTCACATGTGAAATAATTCATGATGACTCTCATGAGGGGGGCATAGCTGCTCAATAAGTGAGAGAAAGGAAATATAGCTTGGAAAGCATCCTGATGATCTGGTTTTAAGAAATTTTTATAGTGATTCAGATCTAGGAATGCTTGTTTGAACCACTTTTCTCCTATATAGGGGATCTTAGTTGCTTTGGAGACAACCCTAGGAGTGAGTTTAAAGTCCAGAACTGCTAAATGGACATGCTTTCCTTGCAACCTCAGGGCGAACAGTTGTGTTAAGGGAGGGTAATTGGTGACCTCCTGGACTTTTTGGAAAAAATCAAGGCAACCCACCTCATGGAAGTTAAAAATAATTGAAGGGGATTCATTTACTTCTTGAGTTGTAATAGGCTCAAACCTATTGTGATATCCACTTCTGTTGTCCTTCTTTGGAGGCATTTTTCTTTTGATACCCTTCACTGGCTTACCAAAACAAATTTTCAAATGTTCACTGAAATAGGCCCTCAATCAAACCCTGTTTTCCTCTTTGTGAGATTGAGTGTTGTCTTCAGTTGGCAAAAAAGTTTTTGTTAAGTGACCACAAATTTTTGTCTTTAGTATACCCCTTTAAACTGAAAATAAGCCTTTCCTTCTTTAATCATTGTACCTTGCTTTATTTAGCAAACAAGATAGGTTTTGAGAGAAAATTTAATTTTCTCCCTTAACTACTTACAACAATAAGCCCCTTGACAATGAACCTTCCTCCTTTATCATTGTTTCTCTGTATCTTAATAAATATGACAGTTTTTAAGAGTAACTGTGTTTTTCTTTAAGCACTGGCAAACAATTTTTTTGATCTTGAGTAGGGGACTGTTTCTCTCTTTAGCACACAATTGTTCTTCTTTGTTTGACAGACAAGTATTTGCAAACAAACAGACTTCTCTGTAAAACTGTGATTATCCTTTTACCCTCAATCACTATTTTCCTTTAAACTTTGATATCAAACTTTCTCTCAAATCAAAAACTTGGCTGAGAGACAATTAATACCTTTAAAAAAAAGTTGTCCCTTCACTACTACATTTGGCGGAAATTCCCACACTTGGTTCCGATGCTTTTGACCAAATGTCGGAAAGTTCCCCAAATTTTTTCCATCCCGCCCGAAACTGTCGCTATACCGACATTTATAGAAAAGTGTCGCAATACCGACACTTAGACAAAGTGTCGCAATTGCGACGTTTGGAGGAAGACGTCGCAATTGCGACACTATGGCCCAAAGCATCACTATTGTGACGACTACCTCCAAACGTCGCAAGTGCGACACAATGTCCAAGTGTCGCAATTGCGACGTTTGGAGGCACCCGTCGCAATAGCGACGCTTTGCCCGCCGTCGGTATAACAAAACTTATATGTGCGCTACATAAAAATACAAAACTTATATGCGTGCTACATAAAAATGATTTTATTGTTTCGTATCCGTCGCAATAGCTACATTAACGTCTGATATCACGCGCGCATTCGCCCTCCGCTCTTGCAGAACAGCATTCACCCTCAGCTCTTGCAGAACAGTATTTTCCCTCAGCATTCACCCTCAGCGTTCACCCTCAGCTCTTGCAGAACATCATTCGCCCTCAGCTCTTGCAAAATGGTAAGTTATTACTGCAGGCCCTTCCTCCTATAGTAGGGTTGACTTTATTTGGGTTTTTTTGGTCAATTCCATTGGATTGTGTTAGGCTGTAGTGTTCTCTCTAGATGCCAAGAATCAAGATTCAATACCCTCTATTATCTTCATCACCCAATACAAGATTTAAATTTTTCCCAAAGAAACGCTTATTAATCTAGCAGCCACTATTTCTCCTTGCTTTAAAAACCCTACATTTAAATGAAAACAATCATTGCATTTCAACTACAAAAATCTATTAGTGTTCAAATGTACATGTGTGCTACATTAACGTCTGATATCACGCGCGCATTCACCCTCCGCTCTTGCAGAACAGCATTCGCCCTCAGCATTCGCCCTCAGCTCTTTCAGAACAACATTCACCCTGAGCTCTTGCAGAATAGCATTCACCCTGAGCTCTTGCAGAATAGCATTTTCCCTGCATTCTCTCTGAGCTCTTGCAGAACAAAATTCACCCTGCATTCACCCCCAGCTCTTGCAAAATGGTAAGTTCTTACTGCAAGCCCTTCCTCCTATAGTAGAGTTGACTCTATTTAGGTTTTTTTGGTCAATTCCATTGGATTGTGTTAGGATGTAGGGTTCTCTCTATATATCAAGAATCAAGATTCAATACCCTCTATTATCTTCATCACCCAATACAAGATTTAATTTTTTCCCAAAGAAACGCTTATTAATTTGGCAGCCATTATTTCTCCCTACTTTAAAAACCCTACATTTAAATGAAAACAAGCGTTGCATTTCAACTAAAAAAATCTATTAGTGTTCAAATGTACATGTGTGCATCACTTGTGTAGGGTATTCCTTTTCCACTTTCACATTATCCAAGAATGTGTGCAGTATAGTTCATATTTTTAGTGATTTAGATTATCTTGAAAAAGGAAAGGTAAATTATTTCCCATGGAAAAAGAAGGTTTTCCCTTTTTACTACTGGAAATGGTACAACAAAGTTCCATTTCTACCTGAAACTCCTATGAAACAGGAACCAAATAAAGGCCATGTCCTTAATGGACATAATTTGGCTTTGAAAATGGCCATTGCACCGTGTTGTTTCTTATATTACATCACGATAGTTTCTTAGGTCATTTCTTGTTTCTTGAGATGAAAAAAAACCAAAGAAATTGTGAATATCCTTTCAAGAAATAAATGACCATTTCTCAATCATATCTCAACTATTTTTTATTTTATTCAGTGGTTGCTTACTTTGAGAGAAATTTGACACTTTTATAAGGAATATAACATAAAAACACAAAATGGGAAGGAATTGATGAGGTAGATGACCTTTAGTTGTTGTCGATTAAGAATTGATAATACACGATGCATGTTCTGTACTACAAACTAGATTCCTTCCTGGAGTTAGGACACAGAGTATTGAATCAAAGTTGTAGTTTCTAACTTCTTGTATTGGTTCATCAATCTTGAAATTCGGACATTGCATGTCTTCATTGCTTCATGTTTGAATAATTTGCATCATATCGTACAATAGGAAATTAGGAATTATGATTATTATTACTTTATGGATCTATTAAGTTGCTTTTAAGTTTGCATGGTTTAGTGTGAAATTATTCTAGTGTGCCCCTAGGCCCAGGTGAAGGAATGCCAAGGACTGAGAACCCTAGTTTTTAAATGGTATTGTTTCTTATCCCCAAAAACCCCTCAACATCACTTCTTATTAGTTATTAACAATAGTGTTGTAAACAATTTGAGAATTGATATAGCAAAATCTCGCACTTCTCAAGATAAAGTCCTAAAGCTAAACTGTGATACCATGTGTAATTCAATAGCCACATTGTCACCTCACCAACCTCTTTTCACTTCGGGCTAGCTCTCCTCCAACTCAAGGGGGGTTCTCCCTAGTAGATGTTAGGGATATAATGGCCCAACCAAACCAAGTCAAGAGCCCCCTAACTCTTTATGTTTACTACTATCAATCAAAATATTGAACAATAGGGTCTGAAATTCATCCTGAAGATAAAATTGCCAGGGTATTTTTGGGTAATTTCAAAGGGAAAGTCCCCAAACACATATAATCAAGGAATTATAACATGATTTCAAACATTAAGTATCAACAAAATCGTTTAAAGGATATTGAAAGGAAAAAGGTGATGGAAGATAGAAAGTGCCTTACTTAAATGCTCTAAGGATTTTTCAATAGTTGCTCCAAAAGCTTCACTTCAAGGCCCTAGAAGATCGTCTTCAACAATGCTATACCATCAGCTTCAACAATGTTGCTCCAAAAATGTCCTCAAGGTCTTCACAACAAGTTTACTAGAAGTTGCTCCAAAAATATATTCAATAAGGTCTTCATTGTCAACTCATCTCTTGTTTGGGTGCCTTAATGTGCAATGACATGTTTCCAGGACTGAATTCAATGCAAGGCATATTTGAAAATCTAACTTTGTCTCCTGGTGTCTTATTAGAAATTATTTTAGTTTTCATTTTGTGTTTTCAAGTTAGATATTGTTTTCAAGTTTTTACATTTATAATTTTATTGCAATGTGGCAGACTGATCAGAGCAGTGCAGGAACAACCCCGAGACAGGATGATCGTGGAAAGAGGCCAGCGGAAGAACATGTAAAGTGCTAGCATTGCTCTATCTTTAGGTATTTTAGTTATTTACATAATTGAAATAATATAAATTTTGTTCAAATATGCAGACACCTAGCCATGGTATGCCTGATGATTCCCTCTTTGAGGAAGAGCTTTCTTCATCCCTATCTCCAGTGTTCTTGTTGCGAAAAAAGGCATGAGATGCAAGGTCGGAATTTAATACTTTGATAGACGCGCCTCAAACACCTGAAACAGAAGAGAGAATAAAAAAAATTATGAGCCGACTAGAAACATATCGGGTAATAATAAAAATTCAAAAGGATATTTTTTTTGTTCTGCATGAGATGAATTGTGATAGTTTGATTTTTAATTTTTACATTGACTAAACTAACAAAAATTTCTTTTGTATGTAGCATTTTCTGGCACTTGCTGAACCCGGTGTTGGTGGTAGTGGGACACAAGGGCAAGATATTTCCCAACAACCCTCTCGTACACCTTCTACTCCTTTAGGTTCCAGCCAAGAAACACACCCTGCCCAAGCAGACACCCAGCCAACCGCTGAACGTGTTGGCAATGATGAGGTTGATATGGCCAACTACATTATTGTGTTTCTTGGAGCTACACGTGTCAGCTCCACAGGGACCATTAATGGCACATTGTTGGTGTACGATGAAGGTGTCCCTATAAAGCATGTACAACTCCCAGGTAAATTATAATATTTTAACTATTTCATGTACTTTATCTAAAACATATTTATCATGATTTTTATTTTTAAATTAATGATAATATCTTCTTTCTTTCTTTTTTTCTGTGTAGGAAACAATGAGTTCTACAGGTTTCTGGAGAGCCATGTGTTGGTAATTTTTGGCCCAACCATACGCACAGGGTGGAATTCCCAGAATTCCAACCTGAAAAAAGAACTTCTAGATTATCTAGAAGCCCTTATTGGGGTCAGCACATTTGACAGAACAGCGGTGGCTCGGGTAACCGGCAAATATTTGAAATATACCAGGGACAACTATAGGACTCAATTGAAATTTAACCCTAGATATGAGCGTCCTCTCACAGTTCCAGAGAGTGAGTGGAGAGCACTCATCCATGATGGAAAAGAGAAAAGGGCAAAGAAAGAAGGAAAAATGCCAACTGGACCCGCAAGGTAAATTACAACTTTAATTCAATAGCTTTAATTTTCTTTATGTCTAAAATAAAAGTGTGCTACGTCATATCTAACTTCAATATTTTGATGCTAGGTTGCCTGACACCTCAAAGGCAACCAAAGCTAGGATTGAGAAAAAGGGCCATCACAAGCTAGGCTAGGGCGGCTACTTGAAATTAGCTGCAAGAATTGTAATTAAGTAGCTAAACATCTTATAATTAATTGTATCGCCTTCCAACGTTTTTGTAATCCTATCAAATATGATTAAAAATACACAGACATATGTAATGTAGGGTGATGACTTCGGAACAGAAACAACAGAGGAAGATAAAAATATCACTTTCCATTTCGACTATCAAGCCGTAGTTGAACGTCGCATAAGCTTGGGGCAGGTCCCAAGATCCAGAATGCCTGATAAGGTAAAACATTAACCTTTCAATATGTTTGTTTTCATCCATAAATTTAATGTCTAACAACTTTGTTTAAATCAGGGGAGCAACACTACCAACGAGGCAAATAACCCAGTTTTAGAGCCAGATGTAGATGATCCTCACGTGCAACCTGATCATTGTAGTGGGGACCAGGCCGACAATGCTACTATCAGTGAGGGTCGTGATGGTAATTAATTTCCACTTATAATTTTTTCTAATTATACCTTGATGGTTGTCCTTATAGCGTTTTTTGTTTAAATGACAGAGAATGTTTCCCTTGAGGATCTTACCACCAGAGAGGAAGACAGGGCAACAGTCCCAACGGCGACAACTGGTGCACCAGGTAAATAATCTCATTGCAATTTTTTTTATTAATATTACCGAACTAGTTCAATGATATTTAAAAACTGACAATTAAATTTAATATTATCTGTTTTTGTAGGCGATGTCCCATCACTGGATGAGACCATACATCGTGACTATGCAACTAGGTCAGCGGCGACAACTGGTGCACCAAGTAAATAATCTCATTGCAATTTTTTTATTAATATTACCGAACTAGTTCAATGATATGTAAAAACTGACAATTAAAATTTAATATTATCTATTTTTGTAGGCGATGCCCCGTCACTGGATGAGACCAGACATCATGACTACGCAACTAGGTCAGCGGCAACAACTGGTGCACCAGGTAAATAATCTCATTGCAATTTTTTTTATTAATATTACCGAACCAGTTCAATGATATTTTAAAACTGACAATTAAAATTTAATATTATCTGTTTTTGTAGGCGATGCCCCGTCACTGGATGAGACCAGACATCGTGACTACGCAACTAGGTTAGCAGTGCGGGTCGAAAGGCACAAAATAGGAGTAGAGCACGATGATATTGATGATGTAATTAGGAGCTTTAGAAATAGGAAGAAGAAAAAGAAAATTTGATAATGTAAAATATTGTATTATTATAAGACAAACGTTACCATACATGGAACGTTTTTTGCATTATATAAAAAACTCATTTATCATACTATTTTTATGTCAAGAATTAATTGCAATGTTTCCTTGCGTAATTTTTGTTGAATTGTTTTTTTATTAGTTATTGAATTTTTTTTTTATGCTCATGAAAGTAAAAAATGAAATATAGATTGGGTATTGGGGAATTGAGAGTGATGTGAGGGGGGGAGGGGCCATAAAAGCTTCCACCTTCATGTGGTTGGCCCTGTTTAGTAGAGAATAATTTATTGGAGCGATTTAATCTTAGAGCAAACCTCCCTCAATCCAGCATAGCAACAAAAAATTCATTGTTGACTTAGTTGCTACTCTTTCAGATCGTGGGAGGCTTGTTCCAAGTTCATGCGACTCCAATAAATTGTTCTTGAAACGAAGAGGAGCTTATTCAGGTATGTTTTGACATTTTCAACATATGTTCTAACATTATCATAAGAATGCATCTTAGAGTAAAAAATACTACATCAATTACTTGTATTTATTGTATAGATAATGATGAATTTTGATTGACTTGGCAGTGCAGGTACAAATCCTCTTGCATCATGAGCAATACAACTTGTCAACCAGGGTAATGTCTAGGATATTTTTTCGTGTGCGCTTGACCAGGTTCGTAATGTCACATTTTGTAAGTTCCTTTACAGTTCATAATTCAATATTAAGCTTGTTCATGATTATTATCTAGGTTTTTTGTATGTGTTTTTTCATCTATTTGATTGTAAGTAACTCTGCATGTTTCCTATTGTTCACTATGATTTCTCCCATTACCACTCCCAGGATGAATCTGACTTTATTGTTACATAGGTTACTTTATTGTTACTATGATTTCTCCATTTACGATTTCATAGGTTACATCATGTAAAGTTGTCAATCTGAGGTTGGTGATGAGCTTTAGTTCTCCAGATTTGGGGATTTTCTGATATTTTCTCCCTCATGTCATTCCTGCATCACCTCGTTGTTTGAGCATGCCAATTGTCTACCACTTGTACCAATTGGCACATGTCAATTTCTGAGTGGTGCCACATTTCACCTATTTTCAGTGAGAGTTTAGGGTTTCTCTAACATAGCTTCATAAATCCGATTCAGTGCCTGCTTGAATATTGTCACATAATACTCATGGTTTGGATTGATGAGCATGTTCTAAATGGTTGGTTGATTCATAAGAACCACCCATATAGTCATCTTGAGATATTTCAGAATTTTTCTCGGGTTTCCTTTTTCACCGTTTCTAGTGGGTGGGATGGTGTGGGGTGATCCATCAATACTGGTGCTCTTGTAGTAGGGAATTTGTTTTTGGGGATATAAAGGAACATTTGATGTAGATATCCCATTAGATCCATTTATAGATGGGCACGAGAGGTGAAGAATTTAAATTAAAAATATGCAACCTCTAGCATGGCAACCTGAAGGCCGTGAGAGACACTGGTTAAAGATTGTTTTGTGTTGGCCTTAATATAGGCGTTATTTCTTTCTATTATCTTAATGAAAATATATAGTCTGGTCTCATTAAAATGAGGACTGTGGTTGTATTTCTCTTTGTTTGTTTCTCTCTTAATGCTCCAGAAGTTGCCAAAAGTTGCGATAGTTGTTTAGTTTTCCTGTTAAAACTTAAAAGTGGTTTTTAGCAATGGGAGTCATGTTTTTTAAGGCTCATAATAATATGAAGATCTTGTAATTCTATATTCAGGATAAGAGAAGATGGCCTCTGCTTTGGGTAGTATGACAACAATTGCCACATCTACCTCATTGGGTAACAATGGAAAGGAGAAGAAGTTGGGTGCAATGTTTGATAATTATGGCAGCCAATTGTCTTCTCTTTCAGTTTTTTCACCCATTTCCTTTAATCGCTCAAGCAGAAGAGGGACTTTGAGATTACGTGATAGAGAGAAGGTAGTTAATACAAGAGCTATGGAAAAGGAGTAGTACTTCAACAAGGATGGCTCAATGACAAAAAAATTGCAGGTCAGAGAAAAAATTATGTTTAAAGGAAGGTCACCTGCACGTGAAACTTCACTGTGGTGGATATTTCCTTGTCCACTTATATTCTATTTTAATGTGTTATTTTAATTTTTCATGGAGTGTTGTTTTGGCATATGGTCTGGCATTCAATTGCACACTTACTGAAAGCATTGTCAATTTGTCTTGCAGGCGGTGTGAAAAAACTTGCTGATCTTGTTGGAGTCACCCTTGGGGCGAAGGGCAAAATGTTGTCTTGGAGAGAAAGCATGGTTCTCCGAAAATAGTTAATGATGGTGTGACAGTAGCTAAGGAGGTAATTTGTAGATGTGTGCTCTGGTTTTCTTTTTAACGTTGTATTAGTTCCCCCTCTTAAATATCTTAGATTTGGTAGGCATAATTTGAAAACTCAAAGGTGAAAGGAAACATATTTGTTACCCAGTGGTCTACTTGGCCTATGGACTAGCCACATTAGAGTAATGCATAAAGATTTTCACAACAATAAAAGGAAAGGGTTATGGCTTAGTCAAATTTTATTGTTATTGACAGTGTAATGAAATGTATCTCAATGCTATGGTTTTGGCCTTTTTATTGGTTGAATTAGAGGACCCAGTTGAAAATATTGGGGCCAAGTTGGTAAGGCAAGCTGTGGCAAAGACAAATGATTTAGCTGGAGATGGAACCACAACATATGTTGTTCTTGCACATGTTTGAATATTGAAAAATTCCAGAACAATGAATGGAGAATAAATCTCCCTTCTTTTAACACAGAGAAAATAAAAATTTCTTTGACAGGCGACAGAGTTTCAATACTTTGAAAACAAAATTCTATTCCCTTCAATAACTCAAAAAAAAACTATTACACTTCTTCCTCACTGAAAGGGATTACAAAATTATGACTGCTACAAAATGCAGTGCATAAAACCAACTCACTGTATGTTCAAAACAAACATACTCTGTCTCTAAAACACTTTGTTGTGTCTTTCAATTTTTACGACTGTTGTGTAATAAAAAATTTACGTACTGTCTATAAAAAAAACTACCAAGCTTTTTTGTCCTTTTTATTTTTATATGCCGTAACATATAAAACATATTATAATAAACCCTCTTTTAAAAAAAATAAAATTAAAACTAAATTCTATGGCCCACCTTTCATGTCGCATATGATATATATATAACATATGTTTAAAACATATGTATATATTAAAGCATACATAAAATTAAATTATCAAAACATTAAAGAACCCTTTCCGTCGGACTTCAAAAGTCTGAATAAATTGAATTTCAAACCAAATTCGCGTTCCAAAATGGGATGCTGACGTCTGCCTAATTTGTAACGCGAATTCTCAATCCAATGTGCCTTATAAAAAATTCAGGTCCAGTTTTCAGGTTTTCAAATTCCCTTCAATTTCATGCGATCCAATATTAATGCTCCACGTGTCCTCCTTTTGAATTTACAAAACTGGGGGGTAAATTTCTGTTTGTTTAATTTCTAGTTGGTGAATTGCGTTAATGCTGGTTGTTGTGTTTAAATACAATCCTGTACAGAAATATGGCTGCGGTCGTCTACAAAAAAAACTTGCAAGAATTTTAAATGCTGAATTAAATTTCTGGATGGCATGCAAGCAACCTCCAAAAAAAAATGTTGTTTTTTCATCCATCCTTCTGCTGCAGCAGTTGAAGTTAAAATTCAACAACACAGGGTTTAATAAGTGAGGGTGTAAAGGCAAATTTTTGTAGGATAGTATTGGATTAAGATTATCTATTCATTTTTTTAGGGTCTTATGGTGTTTGGTTTTTTAGTTTTGGGTTGGGCTTATTGATTCTAAGATAGTTTTTGAGTGAAAAAATTGCTATCAGGTATTAAAAAATTTTGGTTCTTTTGTCAAAATTTATGAGCTTGTTAGGAAATACAAAACTAATAATGGTTGTATCTTAAATTTGTGGAAAATAATTTGAAATGAAACCTTTTTGTTTAGGTTGTTGCAGCAGGTGCAAACCCCATTCAAATTACTAGGGGCATTGACAAGACAATAAAGGCCCTTTTTTCAGAACTCAAAATTTTGTCAAAGGAGGTAAACGCTTGCCTTTTGAGTAGGTTGGTTTTCCTTTTTGCTGATGGTTTGGTGTATCTAATTGAATTAGTTGCCTAAGGTATTTTTGGTTGCAAACTCCTTTTCATTTTTCATACGGTATTGGCCTTGTGGAATACATTTGATTGTGTGGTCTTGTTAGATCTACAACATTTGTAGTTGTTTAGTCTTATGGCCGAGGTGCAATTTTATTATGGAAATAGTTGATGCAATATTGTCATTTAATCCTTACTGCAGGGTAGCATGTTGAGAAGTTTCTTGTGAAACATTTGGTATTCAAAATGACACTTGATCCTATACATCATCATGCACTTGACTTCAAAATTAATATTCAAAGTGTGCCAGACAATTCTTGCAAAATTTCAAATATTTATGTTGTTTTAAACCATTATCTTTTTCATGTATTAGATGTTAAAAATGAGAAAAAGACTTTGGTATGAAATCGACTGGTGAATAATTTCCAGCAAAACAACCACTTCCAAGACATGATTTAGAAGTAGAACATATGTACTTATGAAGCATAGAAAGATATCCTTGATGCATTGTCAATGTTTGGCTAGGGTTATTTTTGGAGAAAATAACTCCTTATTCCTAGAATAGTGATCTTCAAGACAAGTAAATGCCAGAGAAGAGAGATCATCGTGTGACATAAACCTATTAACAAAAGTGAACATGGAATGATTATTAATTATGGCATACTAAGTTGTCAGTGATTTTGTCTATTTTTCTTTAACATGTAAAAATGTTAAATTCCAAACTTACATCATCATGGTTTGGCATCATGAGCTTGACTAATTGTCCACCATGCTCATAATTTCATTGTTGTCTTCATATCTATAAACAACGTTTCAAATTATAATAAAAAATTTCTATAAGAAAAATCCAGACCTCCATGCTGCTGCTCCTTGTGAGACAAAGTCAAAATTACATTACACAATCTGACACATAAGAATCTCCTATATCCCGGTGGTATGTACCCAAATTCTTATAATAGTGTCTTCAAGACTTATGTTGACATTGCTAATGAGATATTTAAGCAATGAAAGATGGAGCCTTCTTCATTTTTGTATATGTAACAGCCTTTTATTAATATAAAGATTGATGGTTTCATCTTTCTGAAAATGAAATGTAAAAATCATTTATTGTGGTCAATTGAAATTTTTTTTTTAAAGCTTTTCATTATGGAAGGGAAACATAGATATATGCCTTTCTAATTGAAATTCGGACCTGCCCTTCAAATTTGATCAATGTGTGGGACCTTAACAAACAATAAAACTATTCCGCCGCGCGTTATATAAAACATATAACAAAACCTTTGTCAAAACTTCAAACGAACCCTTTAGCCGTGGGTATTTCATCACGAATTGATCATTTTCCCATGTACCTTCTTCTAGAGGAATATTCTTCCACTTGATTAGGTACTTCATAATGGTTGTATGTCAAAGAGATATAGAATGTTTATCTATAACTTTTTGTGGTTCAAGAATCAACTTTCATTCTTCATCTAATTTTGGAATTTCTATTTACATTGGCATATTTTTCCCAAAACCTTTTTTAGGCAAGATACATGAAAAACCTTATGAATGCAAGAAGAAGGAAAATATAACTTCTATACCACTTGTGCAATCCTATGAATAATTATTTAGGGCCATAACATTTTTGAGCTAATTATTTATTCTTCTTTTTCTTGAATGAATATTGCTTATAATGCTATAATCTAAAAAATACCCAATTACCCTCCTCAAATTATCTTTCACTTCAATGTAGTTCCCCTTGTTGTTTTATCATGTTTCATGTCATTTGAAGGTTTTCCATAATAATTTTCAAAGTTTCTTTAGTATTTTCCATATGTGACTCTGTTTCCTATACTTTGGACTTATCTTGCAAAAAGTATGAGATACTAGGAGTTGGATATCTATAAAGGGCCTTAAATGGGGAAAGTTTAGTAGATGTGTGATAGGTAGTATCATATTACCATTCTTCCTTGACGAACCCACTTCATCCATTAAGATTGCTTTTCTAAAGAGTAACATTGTAGATAACCTTAAAAACATTTGTTAACTATTTTTGTTTGACCATTTGATTGTGTTTGATATGTAGAACTCATGGCGGCTAGTGTTTCTCCACTCATATTAAATAATTATTTCCAAAAGTTTCTTGTTACTATTACTTTAGGAAAACCATGAAGACTATGAATTTCTTTCACGGACACTTCTGCCACTTGGCTTGTTGTTTATGTACTTCGAGCTCTACAAAAAAAATCTACAAAATTTGTCTATATAAATGACCACAAAAATGTAATACTTACCTTTATATTTCAGTAACCCTGTAATAAAGTCTATTGATATATCTTCTAGTCTTTGAATATGTATGTGGAATGGTTAAGTAACCCTAGAGATTTTACTATCTCTCTTTTATTTATTATGCAAACCTGACCTTCTCTTACAAAATTTTAAATATCTTTCTTCATTCCTTCCAAAAATATATTTTTTGATCCTTTGAGATGTTTTAAGGAACCCTGCATCCTACCATCAGAGAGACATGGGACTCCCTTAATATTTTTTATTCAAATATGCTTGCGTGCATAAAAATATTCTACATTTGCACCAAAGCATATCTCTCTTTCACTCCCAATGCTCCATAGAGTTCATCCCATCCTTTATAAATTTTAGTTTTTGTTTAGTACTATTGTCATTTTTCCATTATGGCAAGCTTCTTCTAGCCACCTAAGAATAGAAAATGTAATTGGATATAGATTTGAGGCCTCTTCTATTTTAGAAAGAGCATCATGTACTAAATTTTCCTTACCCTTTTTGCAGATTATCTCAAAATTAAAACTTTGCATTTTTTCTCCTCATTTTTGTTAATCTTCCAATGAAATCCATAGCTTCAAAAAATACTTTATGCTATCATGATATATCTTGACTTTAAAGTACCTCCCAGTGATATACTATCCCCATTTTTTATTGCATGTAATATTGCTTCCATTTATTTTTCATACGTAGATTTCACCAAATATTTTCTTTGAATTCCTTGCTTTTAAAAGCCAATGATATCCCTTATTGTGTTAATGTTACATAAATTCCTTGTCCTAGTGCCTCACACTATACTATGAATTTTTTACCAAAAGTAGGTGCAACCGATGTTGGTGTAGAAGACATGGCATCCATTAAAAGAGAGAATGCCAAAGTAGCCTCATCATTCCATATAAATGATATTTTCTTCAAGAGATATGTGAGTGGACTTGAAATGTATGCATAATTCTTAACAAATGATCAATAATATCATGTAAGTCTAAAAAATCTTCTAAGAACCTTGATTTTCTTAGGAATAGGTCATTTTGTAATAGCTTGCATCTTTTGAGGCTCCAACTTCACTCCTTCCTTTAAAACAATATGAACCAAATACTCTAATTCTTATTTCCCAAAAGCACATTTGGATATTTTTACATAAAAATGATTGTTCTCAATAATTTATATAACTTTTCCACATGTTTACTAGTGTGGTATTCCCATGATTTATTATAAATATGTGTATTATCAAAGAAAACCAACACAAATTTTATAAGATGGGATCAAACAAAATTTTTCTTAAGTTGAGCCCGTCGGACTTCAAATGGCGATAAACCATAATTCAAACCAAATTCGCGTTCCAAAATAGCCTGCTGACGTCGGCCAATTTTGTGACGCGAAAACCAAATTAATTCCGCCCTAATCTTTTTCGGGTCTGAATTTGGGCTGGCGTACAGAGGGAGAGTTGTGACGCGAATTTATTATCAAATTCGCCCTAATCTTTTTCGGGTCTGGATTTCCACTACACGAGCGGCCCAAGCAAAGATCTGCTCCAATCAATTTCTGCCACGTGTCCTCAATCAAAACTTGCCCTGCTCCCAGCTGCGGGTGCATTCGATGGCATTTAAGGCGATGGGACATGGATGTGGCGATTTCATATCAATCGCATTAAGTTTTAACATTGTTCAATTAAGTTCCAAGGTTTTCACATCAAATCCGCATTAATTAAGTTTTAACACTAATCAAGATCGGACCTCTGCTTTTGTTAGCGATTCTGCATGCTCCAATATGATCTGGCCTTTGGCTCTCATTAATGATCAGAGATTAATTATGACGGGATTACTTTGATTGCATTGCAGTTGGGTCGATAAAATGGCATTTCGCTATGGTTTTTCAGACGAGCCAGTTGCTAGGTTACACTACCTGCTCACTGTGACGAGAAGGAGAAGTGGCCAACTGAATTGTTGCTTAGACCTTGCTGCATATCTGCATTTCTCTCAGTCTCGTCTGTGTCTGTCTTCCTCTGTTTCTTGGAATTCTTCTTCTCTGTCTCCTCTTGTGCCCACTTCTAGTGAGACTGCACCCATGCCTTGCCTGCGTCAAAGGATGCGTTGCCGCAGGGGGAGCACTAGAGGTCAACCCTTGCGCGCTCCCTCCAGCCCCTCAATCGAGTCGTCTTCCGGCCAGTCTAGTGATTATTACGCAGGTCGCTATCCAAATACTAGGAGTGGGCGGGGTCGGGTTGTAGGATCTGGCCACCGTATGGATTCCCCTGCTCCTCATTTCCCCACCGCTAGTTCACCTTCTCCCACGACGCGCACTGCACAATTTTCCTTTAATTTCTCTCTCAACCGCCCACGAATCACAGCTTCAGTCACTGTGGTTTTCTGCGAGGAGGCCCAAATAGAGGAAGTATGCACCCGTCTGGCGGGTCTGAGCTCGGAAAAAGCCAGCCATCATTCGGGCCTTCAGGAGGGGAGCCATGGCATGAATGTGGAGGTAGCACCTAGCAATCCTAGACCTTCCGAAGGATGGTGCCGAATCGTCGAGGAGCCGGAGGAGTAGTTTGGTTAATTTGTTTTTCTTGCTTCACGACCCACTTAATTGGGCTGCTTTTAGATTATTTTACTGTGCGGGACCTTTGTAATATTTTTGAATTCTGTAAATTAAACGTTCAAGACTGGTTTCCCCGTATGAGGGCAGTCTTCTTAATTTTTTTATTTTTTGATGATAAATTTGCCATGAGTCTGCGCAATGATTTTGATTTCGGTGTAATTTTATTCCCACTGTTAATAGATTAAATTTACTTAGAAAAACAAATGTTGCCTTGTTTCTATTTTAAACCTTTTTTTTGAAATATAGAGCCATGTTTATATGGTCTACGTATTATACTCTTTCTCTGTATATCTACAGGAACTTTTTGCTATGAACAGGGTGGATGTTGTAGTGGGCTACTAATGGAAACAAGCGAGCCTGAACCTTACATCTCAAATGCAACATATGGTTACCAATTTTGGAATCAAGCGAGCCTAGGTTTCTGCAGATGGTTTTTATTTCCGGGAACAAGCGAGCCAGAACATACAATCGACCCTGGGTTTATACATATTTTTGCTCTATCATGGATGCTTTTTGTGTGAGGTGTATATCAACAGTACATGTCTCTGCACATTTCCTGTATCCGCTTTATGATACTATTTTATGTGTTGACAGGTTATCACTCTGCCTTCAAAACTAGCGATGTTGGTTTATTGATATGGTCTGATGGTCTTTTTATATTTTGGACATATCACACTCCTCACATGATTAGCGTTTTTTCTGTTCAAGGATTTTGGGTACTTTAATTTGTATTTGGAACAATGGACGTCGGTACCCTATCTGTTGTTTTACTATTCTACATACTGCTATTTCACTTTCTTATAGATGCCTCGGGCATATTTGGATGCTTTCTCTGAAAGATACATATCTTCAGACCATGATCATTTTATATCACAACACCAGTGTATGTGATATGGGGTATTTTTCACATATCAGTAATTTCTACACTTTTTCTGATAGACATTGTCAGTCCTTATGCAGCTGTAATGACGTATGGATCATTTTACTTTTTCATATAAGAATTGTTAAATGCTTTCTTCTGGAAAAAAAGTGATTAATGCTTAACATCACTTCAAAATCTAGAAGTGTGATGCTGGTCTGTACCATTATTTGTTGATATTTCTATGGTCTTTTAATATTTTGGACATATCACACTCCTCACATGATTAGATTTTTTCTCTGTTCAAGGATTTTGGGTACTTTAATTTGTATTTGGAACAATGGACGTCGGTACTCTATCTGTTGCTTTACTATTCTACATACTGCTATTTCACTTTATTATAGATGCCTCGGGCATATTTGGATGCTTTCTCAGATTGTCGATAATCTCCATGTGGATCGTTACTGGGTTTTATATCATGTCCCTATATGTGACATGGGGTATTTTTCTATCACTGTCTGGGGTGGGACTTCCACTTTTCTGGATGGATATTTGGGTTCCAATCTTCAAATGTGAAAATGTAATAACTTCATGGACTGTTTTACTTCATATAATATATTCAAAACAACGTTTTTTCTCTTGTGAAAAAAAAATGATTAATGTTTATCACTCTGCCTTCAAAACTAGCGATGTTGGTCTATGTTGCTGGTTTATTGATATGGTCTGATGGTCTTTTTATATTTTGGACATATCACACTCCTCACATGATTAGCGTTTTTCTCTGTTCAAGGAATTTGGGTACTTTAATTTGTATTTGGAACAATGGACGTCGGTACTCTATCTGTTGCTTTAATATTCTACATACTGCTATTTCACTTTCTTATAGATGCCTCGGGCATATTTGGATGCTTTCTCAGATTGTCGATAATCTCCATGTGGACCGTTACTGGGTTTTATATCAAGTCCCCGTATGTGACATGGGGTATTTTTCTATCACTGTCTGGGGTGGGACTTCCACTTTTCTGGATGGATATTTGGGTTCCAATCTTCAGATGTGAAAATGCAATGACTTCATGGACTGTTTTACTTCATATAATATATTCAAAACAACATTTTTTCTCTTGTGAAAAAAAATGATTAATGTTTATCACTCTGCCTTCAAAACTAGCGATGCTGGTCTATGTTGCTGGTTTATTGATATGGTCTGATGGTCTTTTTATATTTTGGACATATTACACTCCTCACATGATTAGCGTTTTTCTCTGTTCAAGGATTTTGGGTACTTTAATTTGTAGTTGGAACAATGGACGTCGGTACTCTATCTGTTGCTTTACTATTCTACATAATGCTATTTCACTTTCTTATAGATGTCTCGGGCATATTTGGATGCTTTCTCAGATTGTCGATAATCTCCATGTGAACCGTTACTGGGTTTTATATCATGTCCCTGTATGTGACATGGGGTATTTTTCTATCATTGTCTGGGGTGGGACTTCCACTTTTCTGGATGGATATTTGGGTTCCAATCTTCAGATGTGAAAATGTAATGACTTCACGGACTGTTTTACTTCATATAATATATTCAAAACACCGTTTTTCCTCTTTTAAAGTTTCATTTTATTTTTTTTAAATTGAACCCATCATCGGTATACCGACGCCTTGTAAGCATCGGAATTGCTACAGCTTAAAAAATTCGGAAGAGCGACAGTATAAAAATGTTGGACGAGCGACATTCAAAATTTCGGACCACATTTCGTCGGAATTGCAACAGTTTACAAACGTCAGAAGAGCGACGTTCAAAACGTCAGACCACATTTCGTCGGAATTGCGACAGTTTACAAACGTCGAAAGAGCGACGTCCAAAACGTCGGACCACATTGCGTCGGAATTATGACCGTTTACAAATGTCGGAAGAGCGACGTTCAAAACGTCGGACCACATTTCATCGGAAGTGCGACAATTTACAAACGTCGGAAGCGCGACGATTCGGGAAACGTCGGAAGAGCGACGCTTGTTTGGAAGTGACGGAAAAAGTGTCGATAGTGCGACACTTTTTAAGTGCGTTGGAACTACAATGGTATGGAAAACCACGTTTTCCCGCCCTAGAATTTTCGCTCTTGCGACGACTATGTGTCGGAATAGCGAGGAATTGGCCATCAAAAATTCCACCAAATTTTCTAGTGCTTGATGTATTTGGAGGTGAGATCTTTGTGTGAAAACTGCTCTTTAACAACTTTTTGAGGCTCCTTGACCTTTGCTGCAACTTCTTTTAGTATTGGCATGGGTGGGCAAACCGTCGTTCAGGAGTGGCCCGGGCAGTGGGCTGTTCAGCACTGGCCTGGGCGAGGCAAATATGGGTCGTTCCGAAGGTGAAAATGATCAGTGCAAGGGAAAAAAATGAAGGATGAGTATGGTGAGGGCACAAGGCAGGTGGGAGGTGTTTGATTCACTGCCCGGGCGGTTGGATGATGTCAAAAATTTCACGGGTGCCACATTTAGGCCGGGCACTGGGCCAGGCAGGCCTAAATGAGAAAACGTGCCGCGTTCAGATGGGCGTCGAGTGCCGGGCATAGGCGTGCCACGCAACCACACAGGCACGCCGCGCTGTGTGTAAAACCTTTCTGTAAGCACCTACAAGCGTGACGCGCAACTTTCCAGGTGCGCTGTGCTTTCAAAAGCTGTGGATGCTGTAAAAAATCTTTCTCCCCTTCATGAATTCGCTTTGCATAATGACAAATGATACGTTATGCTTGGCCCTTTATATTTTGTGAGGCTTTAAAACATTGTTTTCTCCTTTGTTAATTTGAAAAATGAAAACACCCCTTTTTTTACCTTTGTAGCCCTTTTAAAAGTGGCTTGGTGCTGTTGTTTTTGGGATTTTAAACAAGCTTCTTCTTTTGCTTGTTCTTTGAGTGCTGACTTTGATAAAAGAACTGGTTTCTTCAACCCTAATGTCACTGCAAAAATATTTCCAAACCTTATATCAACCTTGATAGGTTTTTCGATCTCTGCTTGTTATGAAAGGGGTTAATTAAAATGTGTTTTTTGATCCTTAACCTTGTTGTTTTGAAAAGACCATTAAGGGAAAACAGTGACCTTTTCAATTTGTCCCTCCTGAATATCTTCTTCCAAACAATCCCTTTGTTCTTCATAAAAATTTACCTGTGATACCTGTCTCTCTTAGCACTGTGTCTCTTTGAAACTTCAGACAAGAAACATGTGATTTTATTATGGAAAGTGTTCTTTGTCTATCCATTGGAAGAGGTATTTGGAAATATTGTAATGATCTTCTCCAAAACTGTGACCTAGTACATCATCTGAAAGGGGCTCATAAAAACATTACCACTGCAGCATTTTGAAACCACTATGTATCCATTGTTTTATGAAGAGAAGGATGTCCTAAAACCATGTGTTTTCTCCTTCGGCTTGTTTACCAAAGAGATCAACTGAAAATATAAAGAGCTTATCTTTATCATAAAGTGTGCCCTTTTGTCCTTTCGAAGGTGGCCTTTCAAACTTGAAACTTGAATTTATCCTCTGAAGGAGGCTTTCATAAACATGAGAACAAAGGCCTTTTAGCACCATCATGTCACTCTTTGGATTTTGATGTGGAAGAGGCCTTTAACCTATAAACTCTCATTTGTTTCACCACTATTCTTCAACTAGGCTTTCCAAAAGAAAACATTCTCAAACATAATTTTAAACCCTGCTATGCATTCTCTGTTAATCTTTGGAGATAGTGGCGCAAAACAGCCTCTGAAGTCACTTGAAACATTGTTGACCCTCTGCTTGTTTGTGAAGGAAGGCACAACAATGTTTTTCTAACCCTCTGCTTTTATATGAAGGAGGTTCCATCATGTGTTTCTAACCCTCTACTTATCATTGAAGGAGGTTATCATTAAACACAGGATCTTCATCTATTTCAATCACTGTACCTTGCTCTATATGTTTGCTTGAAGAATATCAATATGAAACAAAGTGAAATTTGACATTTATCATTGGTAAAATCAATTGAACCTAATGTCCTCTTGCTTTATGAGGCATTGTCTGAGATGTATATCCCTTTTGTAAAATATCACTGTGAAATCTAGACTAGAAGCAATGTGATTGGTATATGGAGAGTGTTCACTGCTAGACATCATTGAACTAGCTTTTCCCTTGACTGTGTTTTCAGAGGTATATTGAAACTGCCTTTGACTAATTTTTACATCCCAGGTTCAAGGTAACATAAGAAGCAGTTGTCTTCTTATGCCCTACATGATGATGCCCTTTGGAAATATTATGCAGCACTGCTTTTGGAGGAGATTATGGAGCACTGTTGATAAGAATCACTCAGTATTTTGTGTTCATTTGATTTGAGGAATTATCTATGCTCTTCAAGCAGCCTTTGGATTTAAACCATGTACATTTGATGCTCTTTACTTTACAGCTCTCCATCTAATTATTGAAGGAAAAATATTTCAGTATGAGAAACTTGTTCAGTTAATCCTTTGCTCTCATTTGCACACTGATCATCATTCAATTACACCCCTACAGAGATGTAAAAACATATGCTTTTGAACCTTGGAGAGCTCCTTTGGTGTTTCATGGAGATTTCACCTGATCTAAGCATATTTCTTTAGATAGTGAACATCCTCATCTTTTCCTGATTTGGATCTTTGTTGAACTTATTCTTAAATGAGACAAAGTGACCTCTTAGTGGTGTATGACCTATGGATAGATCAAAGATTGTTTTGCAAAATAGGGAAAGATTCATGGCTGACTGGTACTAGACACAGGCTTTTTGGGTTAGGATATCTTAGCCAAGGAAAAACTCCCTAAACACCACTATCTAGCTTAGAGACAATAATCACAGTTTCTGAGTGTTTTCTTAGGCATGATCAGATTGTCATATGACAAGATGATCAGGGATAGAGGAGTAGACACTTTGTCAACCTTCAGATAGTGAATGGCATGAGAAATAAGGGAAAATGATAGCTGAGAAACAAAGTTATGACAGCTATAGACAGGGAGACTTTGCTGAAGCGAGATATGACTTGAAAACTGAAGACTGTTCTTATCATAGGCTGACAGGAGGGTTAGAAGGACAAAAATTTGTTTGGGGTGTTTTCTAGATGAAAAATTGACATATTGAGATTAGCTTCTAGAAAAATCAGCTAAGGAAACTAGTCATCAACAACAGGTAAAAAATAATGATGACTAACAGCTTATTTACATAAGAATGCCGAAAAATTTAGGAGCTAGTTTTCTATGTTTATATTTAAAAAAATAAAAAAATTACACCTTAAAAAATTATTTGCGAATGGGTAACTTCACCTTTGATTTTGAATGTGTTAATATTTTTGGTGCTTTCTTTCAAGCCTATTACGATTTATTTGGTCTCATTTAATGACATATTTCTTATTTCTTGATGATGATGTTGATGTAATCACTTTTAAATTTGTTTCTTATTGGTCCTTGCCTACGGCAGAGCACAGAATATAGCGATCGCTTTCCCTTTGACTTCATATTAGTTTGAGTTGACTATCCTCTTTACCAAAATTTAACCAAGCTTTTGGGCTCTTAATTTCATCGCACCTAAATTTAACCAAACTTTTCAATTGGACCTCTTATTGGAGACTTCACTTTTCTCGAGGCATATCACAAATGACCAACATTAATTTATTCAAAGTTTTTTTAATCCAAAGAAAAAAATTATGAATTTTTGACATATCCAAATTGTTTTTCTACCCATTTGGAATATCATGTAAATCTATTGAATGTAAATATTTAATTGCAATAGAGTAATGCTAACTTTGGCATAGCATTAATATGATAACATTTTTTGTTTGGAAATTTGTTCACTAAATACATAGTATTACATTGCTTAGTATTACATTTATGTGTGATAGCTGTCTAGCTATTTTGTGTTTGTGAACTATAATTTATCCCTATATCTGTCTGTGAACCCTAATTTGTCCCTTCTTCTAGAACTTGCATAATGACTTGACTTGCCATTGATACACATAACAGGTTGCCCCATAACACAACACGGTCACAAAAATTTGTCATGGTGGCAACGTCCAAGCACTTGCAGAGTGAGCCATTGCATAATGGCTTGACTTTCCATTGATAGACATAATAGGTTGTCCCATAGCACAACGCAGACACAAAAATGGCGTCCAATCACTTGTGAAGTGAGCCATTGCAATGAATATACACATGGAAGAGGCGAGGTCACTAAGGTTTACCCTGAAACCAACACAAGGATCAGTGACACAAGGATTAGTGTTAAGTAAAAGAAGGTAGAGAAAAAGCAAACAGTAACAGGGAGTTTTTTTTGCAAAAGAAATAGGGTTAGGAGAACACGAGATTAAATAACACAAGCTGAATCTACTAAAAAATTATATCAAATAGGTATCGATATAGAGATATTTTAAATTTTACAATGATGAATTCATAGTTTTATAGTCTAATGTAGATTATTTCATCTACAATTCTCCCTCAACCATTGTTCAATAAAAAATAAAAATTCCTAAAGAAGAGATATTTAAATTTTACAATGATGAATTCATACTTTTATAGTCTAATATAGATTGTTTCATCTACAATCCTCCTTCAACCATTGTTACAGACCAATATTATAGTTTACAGCAAAATTAAATCCTTGTGTATATATTGAAATCATCTTGAATTTATCCCAACTCATGCAACACAAAATGCGACAGATATGGAAAATTGGGCTTCAAAGAATAAGTGGCATACTTGTATGAAATATTACCTAAAAGTGTGACATTGTAGGCATAATTCTGCGGCATCTCCATAAATTGGCTGAAGATCGTAGCCGAAGATCGTAGGTGTAATTTTGTGGCATCTCCTAAACTTGGCTGAAGATCTAGCCATTCCAGGCACCACTTTTCCAGTAATTGATATAATTATTGTACCTGTCTACATCCATCCAAAATCCAAAGGGACCCGGACTCGGATCCCAATTTCTTTTCCAAGAAGTTAGGTTCTGGGTCACATTGAACTTCATCCCACACAACCATGTATGTATTTCCTGGATGGTATAATCTCTTCCAAATACCCACAAAGGCATTCTCGGCACTCATCACAGCCATCATAGCCAAAGAAAGCTTCATCTCTTTTGCCTTGGAGAACTAGATGATGGATTCCCATAAGACAAAAGCAGACTCCAATCCTCTATGAGATTGAAAACACCGAGCATGTTCTACAACCTTTTCTCTTTGTTGACATGCACAAGAAGCTCCAACTATAGATATAGGCTAGTCCCACAAGGCTAGGATTATCCCACCTCATTGCAACCTACAACTGAAGATGCCCTGAATAGGCTAGGATGGAATACATAGAATATATATATATATACAGAGATTAGGTAGTGGGAAGATAGTAATGTGATACATAAGGAGAAACAGGGCAACATAACTTGGAAACTAATGCAACTATCTGAATAATCCCATAGTTTTTCATACACTTGTATCTGAATAATGAATAATGTTCGGCACCATCCCTCAACCAGGGGAGGGATATTTTGAACTCTTTCATGAATCTCCACACTAAGGGAGACCGAAATAAACTAGTGGCCAACTATACCAACAAGATAAAATGAAATATATACTTTGTTTTTTCAGGTGTTCATATGAAAACACTAGATATTTTATGCACAGTATTGTGATGTATTTACTCTCAGAATCATTGCAAGCACACAGAGTGAATTTTGTTCCGTTATAACCCAAGTCCAAACCTTGTTTGAAACGACCCCCAGCATTACCTGAAGCAACAAACTAGAGGAAAAAAACACACACGATATATGAGAGTTTCCTTGTGCAATTTCCACTCTCTATTCTGAAATCTAACTTCAAATCCAATGAACCTAACCAACACTTAAAGAACATAAGCTACTGAAACCATAATCCCTGATGTAGAATTCAACGTTATATGAATCATGAAGTTTACCATTGAACATATTCACAAAGTGTTAGAAATTATATAATACAGAGCAATGGGACACATAATATATGCGAAAACACAAACACATAAATAACATATAAAACAAGAGAGAAAGAGATGTATGTGGTTCACCCAAATTAGGCTACATCCACAAAAACAATTAGTCCTTTCTTTATATTATCTAGCAAAATGAAGAGATACAACCTACAGCAGATCCATTGTAATATCCTCTACTCTCTCACACATTCCCCCTTGTTATTTTTCTCTCAACGTATACACACCATACACAAACACAATACAATACCGTCATACAACATAGGGGTTGTTTTCTAGGGAAAAAAAAACCTAAATTAAACATAACTTCTACCATCAGATCATCCACTTAATGAATGACCTAGATTGACTACGAAATTACAATATTTTACAAGGCAATTTTACATATGTTTATAGCTTCAGGGGCGCTGCCCCAAAAACCCCTCGCCAAGGGGGGGATCCTAAAGGTCATCATCGCTCCCCTAGACCCCCCTAACAGCGATCAAATGATGGGTGGTGTTGTCTCCCCGTTAAGAATAGGGGTCTAATGAGGTAGTACATCTAGTATAACCTTGTTCAGACATAAACCTGTCAAATTTTAGATACCACTACCTCGGAGCCTGTTTTAATCCGTACAAGCTCTTCTTTAACCTGCACACTAATTTTTCCTTCTTTGCCAGATTGGGAACGACTTTGGTCAGATTTGGTGCAAGAAGAATCCAGGCGGAATACCAAGGATGGATCTTCATCTAAGATAGATGATGAAGAAAATTACGCCTTGGCTGGTAAGGTGAAGAAATGGAAAGGAAAGAAATATTATTCCAAATCTAAGACCATTGAAGAAGGCAAGGAGTGTGACATGTCCATAGTGAAGTGTTTTCACCGTCAAGAGCATGGACATTATGCCACTAATTATCCACAAAAGAAGGAGAACAAGAAGGCTTCAGGATCTGCAGTTGGTGAGGATTTCGCCTTGCAATTTGATTTGGAATTATCGCTCATTGGATACATGGTGTCAAGTGCAATGGGATCAGTGTGGTACTTGGATAGTGGTGCATCTTTCAACATGAAGGGAGAAAAATAAATTTCCAGTAGCTTGGAGGAGAAGGACCTCCATATTCATATCGAAATGGGCGACGACAAAAGGTATAGCACTACCAGGATTGGTATAGTTACTTTCGAGAGATAGACTGGTAAATCCTTCTTATTAAAAGATGTAATACATGTACCAGGCTTGAAAAATAACTTAGTTTCAGTCACAATGTTGGAGGATAGAGGATATGATGTGGTTTTTAGTGAATGGAAAGCTTTCCTTTGGCACAAAGCCATGGGACAAACCAAGAAGATTGGGATTTGTGTGAAGAATCTCTATAAACTTGATGTAGATGGATGCGCAACATTGATGGATAAGGCAGATAAAGTGGTGAGTCGGGATGAGGGTGAATTATGGCACAAGAGATTGGTCCATCTACACCATGGATCCTTGAAGGTCATGCAACAGATTTCTACGAGGCTTCCAAAGGGTACTCTTGCACAGATAGACACATGCAAGGGATGTAACATGGGGAAGTGTGAGAAAGCCATGCAATTGTCCCTTGAGAGGGAGCTTGATTTGCATGCAGATGAAGAACTCTTGGTTCCTGAGGATGAAACTCAATATGTGGAGCAACCACAAGATGAGGATCATGGAGTGGCAGAAACCACTCAAGCAGATACCTCCAAGAGGGGGAAATTTTGACCTATAAGGGCAAAGGGAGTACATGCAGCTATAGTGTGAGGTGGGGCGATGTGCATAGTTAATCCCAAGAAGAAATTTGGGCAAGGTTCATTGAGATGGTGTGTCTCATGGATCGAAGCTGGCTATGAGGATCCCACAATATAGCAGTAGCGGGATAAATTAGATTGATGCATTCAGATGCCAGGAGGATAGAAATCAGAGTGACAGGTGTCGGATACTGGAGCACAGATCAGAGTTGGCAGCAATGCAGAGTGCATGGATGTAGTGGCACAAAGAGTCCAATAGACATGTGCAGTAGCTAGCAGCAGTCAGAAGACTCTGATGGAAGATGCATTATATTGATTCAGTTTTTTGGAGGCTATTAAGTTTTAGAAGTGTTTCATGCAAAAGTTGCATGTGCGAGAAACACTAAAGAAGTGTTGTATGCAAGAGTTTCATGTGCAAAAAACACTAGAGAAGTGTTGCATGAAAGAGTTGCAAGTTGCATGCAAGAGTTTCATGCCGCATGCAAGAGGTGCATGTGTGCATGCAAGTACATTCCAACGTGCTGGATGAGGACAGGTTGACTCCTTTCTTGTTGAGAGGGAGCGTTGAAATTTGCAACAAGATACAATGAAATTGGCATCCAGAAACAACATGACAACACCTACACTAGTGTGGGACCACAGGTCATGTAGTGATGGGTCCTAGCGATACATTAGTGTGCAATTCAGTTTATTAAATAAATTGTAAATGTGTGTAATTTAATTACCCCTTAATTAAATTGGAAAATAAAATGTAATCTTATCTCATAATCACTTGTAATAGTTAAATAAGTGTGATAAACTTAGTTATATCATGAATTTTGAGTGGAGGGTGGTTGGTGAGGCATGTAGAGTGATTTTATGTGTTTTAGATTTCAAGTTGCAGTTAAGTGCATGAGTTTAATGCATGAGAAATCAGTTAACTCAATTTATTGAGTTAAAGTGAGTTGAACTAGTTGTAAATGTTTGTTGCACTAGTGAGAGATCAAGTGAGTTAAATCAGATATAATTCATATGCAATGATCTACCATGAAACTGATGATTTACTATTAATAGTTGCATTCATGTCAGTTCCAGTGGAGACCCAATTGAGACAAAGGTAAAAATGGAAGTTGAATATCAGTTGTATTATTAGCAAACTGCATGGATGCAGTTAAAAGACCACAAGATTTCTCATGATACTAGCACACTTGAGAAAGGCTGAAATTACTAAGGAATAGGGATTGCATTCCTCGTGAATTGCGTGAGCAAGGCAAGCTGAAGACAGGCTGAGAATTGGCTAAGTGTTGGCCTGATTTTGTCTGGATCAGTGTGAGACGATAGGCAGAGTGCAAGAGACTCTTGTGAGAAGAGTGCATTGTGATTGTTTCATGATTCCTTGGTGAATATACAATAGAATATAGAGGGGTTTTTAGCAGCAAGCTTGTTAGTATGAATCTTTTGTCGAAGTGTATGAAAAAAGACCACTTTAGCTACGCATAACTAATAGCCCTAACATCAAATATGGTTGCCAATATCTTCAGATCTGCAGTTAGTTGATCAAGACAAGAGCTACAAAAACCAGATCTATGCATAGAGAGACATTAAGCAGTAAAAAGAAGGTTTTGCTCCATATATCCAATAGACAAGACAAGAACAATTTTTTGAAAGAATTTTTTGTATTAAGGGCACCTGGGAGGAAAACAAGAAGGTGTTTCCAATTCTCCTCAATGGTATGGGTTCTTGGAAGTCCTCAGCACTTCAGATCTAGCATTTCTCTCTCCTGTTGGTGTAAAAAACCCAGACAAAGATAGAACTCAAAGAGAGCTTACACAGCAAATAATGGAAAATATGACAATGATAATGGCTCAAAGTCAAACCAAGAGTTTAGATCCAGAGTGATCTAATAGGAAATAAAAGGTGAAGAATGGTAGGAAAAGCCCTCCTATTTATAACAAAATATTGGGTCATTCTAGATCTTGGTGCATGATTAAAATAACATTAACCAAATCTAGATCCACCTTTTATGGAATATTTTATTATATTTGTTGGAGGGAAAAGGTATTTGACTTGGGTCAAATCCCTTTATTTGTAATTAATAAATAAATAAATGATTTATTTATCATTTTAAGGAAGTGGTTGGATGATAATCAAATAAATAATGATTTATTTAATTATTTATGGGTGATTTAGTCATATTTAATAAGGAATATTATTTAAATAAGGTTTAAATAATTATTCCTAGAAAATAATAAGATAAATAAATATTTATCTAATTAATTTCTTTGTTTTGGGTTAAACATGACCAAGAAAATCAAACAAATATAGGTTTGTTTAATATTTCCTTTTGGGGTTTCCTGTTTAGACCATAAACAACCTAATAAATGTGTTTTATTAAGTTATTTTACATATTGAAGGCAATTTTACTTAGGGTAAAATTGGTCTTACATGGTGTACTTGGGTCCATCTAATGATAGTAGGTTAGATGACCAAAAAATGGTGTAACAGATTGCCCCCCAGCGTGCGAGTGTTAGGAGAAAATCGTATGACTGAAGTATGTTGTAATAACTCAATCACTAGACATCAAAAAGGGAAGTCAGAGAGAGAAATGTAAGGTAGACTAATGTGATGAAGAACTAGACCCTGAGGAGACGAGACTTGCAGGTGCAACAAGTCACTTTTTATGAGAGGGTACCTGTGCTAAAGGAAGCGGGGGAGGCATACCTATGCCCGCCGAGACAAAGTACAAAAGAATAGTGTGTCCAGTAAACAAGGGACTGAACCATAAAGTACGGCCGGCATAAAAATGAGCCAGATAAAAATACAATGAGGGATCCCATATACATGCTATGCCTGGGATAACATCCAGGACTTATACAATAATATCTGAGTACATGAGATACAAATACAACCCAAATTCCCCCTACAAGCGGGGAAGGGCTCACAAAATCTGACTGATACATGCAAATCAAAGAGGCGCTGCAAGCGGCTAAGGCCTACATCATCAAATATGTGGAGCTGCATCGAAGGCTGCAATGAAGAGGTCATCTGGGCATGTGGGGGGCTACCTGCAGGGCCAGCCCCTCATGAGTGCTGAGACAGCTCACACACACCCGGGAATCACCAAAAGCTACTGCTGCATCACTGAACCATCAAGCATACGGATCTCGATCATGCTGAAAGGAGCTGGAGTGGAGAAACAATCAAGTCAAAGGGAAATGAGAGATCCCTTTGCCTGATCCGAGGCACCGAAAAAGAGTGGAAGCTGGAACCAAGGTACACTGCCCTCTAGACCTATCTTCTGGAATGAATGGCGCTGATGTCGACAGAAGGAGGTCCACCATAGGTGAGGAAATAAGGGATCCTCAACTAAGGCACGAGAGAAAATAGTAGAGCGACTGACAGACTAATGCCAATGATGATAATGAAATGGAGGGGACTGAGTAGCGAATGGACGACTTCCCTTGTTAGAGCATAAAGAGCATGAATGACATGGCAGCGACTGACACAATATCATGAGGGATAGGGGACAGTGGGACTGAAGGCCATAATGTGCGACACAAGAGAGGGACCAAGAAATGAAGGATGGAGGACTATAGCGAGGTACAAAGGGACTCGGGATAGACTCCATGAATGCGATGATGACTCAACTTGGATGCTCTAAACAAGGGCGACTTGATGGTGCTGCCACACATTAAAGGTCCAATGGGGGACCATGAAAACATGAGTACAAGATGGTAACTCATGACGAACATCAACACGAGCATGGATAAGTATGGAGGCCAAATGGTGCCCCTAGTATGAGTGTTGTAAGTGAAGAAATTCGATTTTGAGGAGGGTTATGGTTGAGGGGCATAGGTGCCCCCAAGCATGGTGTGGTCATGCCAAAATGTATTTAGAAAAAGGGGAATCTAAAAATATTTTAATGATGTGGTGCGTCATTTGTTTTCGTTATGGTTATGCAGTTTTAGAAAGGGAATGGAGGATTACCAATCTCTTTTGGTACTGCATATAGGAATAAAATGGACTTTAAGTTTCCGGGTTGGCATACTTGGTGTCACTATCCCAAAGAGAGGAGTTGGAGATAATGAACTGATGCTCACGTAGAAAATCTATAGGTTGGTCAACAACAATGTCGAAGAGACGGAGTTGCTGATGTAAGATGAAGGAATGATAAGGGGTATCATCCCTAGAGTGATCTGAAGTGATATGGGACTCTAGAGGTTCTTCTAAATGTGGAAGAATAATGGTACTAAAGTCGGCACGACCATATACACTAGGAGAGTTGTGGAGAATTGCTTCTCTTGGTCTCTCAAATGTGGGTGCCCCCTTACCCAAACATTGGGTTTCAATGTAATGGCCACAAGGTGGATGTGGTGTGAACACATGGGTTCGATGTAAGGGGGAATAGATAAAGTCAGGGGTGGGGATTTTTTCCATAATGTCGTCATTGTGATAGAAGATGGGGTGACTGGTGGAAGAAAGACCACCTGACGTGGCGAAGCTACTTGAATCATCATCATGAGAAGAGAGGTTCACATGCGCATTGTCACAAGGGGTGACAAAAGAATAAGTAGATAAAGGATCTACCGATGTTGAGCCCGAGGTGATCACTGAAGGAAGGTCAAGCGAAACAACAGGGGAGGATTCAGATGGAATGTTCCCTGAGGGTCTCATGGATGATGATAGGTAGAAAATGTTGGACGAAGGCTCCATCATCTCGACATCAGGAGGGGGAATGTCAATGAGTGCAGTCATGTCTGGTAGTTCTGCCAAAGCAAAATGCACAAATAGGGGAGAGGTGGACTCATTGCGCTTGGCCTCGAATTGGCAGACCGCGGCTAGAGAGGTGCGGAAGTCCTCAAGGCAGGGAAAAAGGTTGGTGTAATGGCCATGGAGATCACACAAAGCACAGGGGTGGTTGGTGTGAATAGTCTTTGGGTTCTTGGCCGTGGTCGCGGAAGGAACAGAGGCTTTCGGGACCGTGGACTCAGGGAACGTGACATTAACCATGGGCTTGAGATGAAGCAATTCAGGACAGGTATGGTAGGCGTGACCGAAAACATCACACAAAGCAAACTGGATGGTATGCTTTGGAGGCTAAGGAGGGGCAGGGTTTGTCGGGGCAACCTTGTCCATTGATGCCCCCTTGCGAGCTTTTCCCTTCTTACCCGAAGCGGTCGCAACAGGAGGTGGTTCCTGTTGAGGTGACTGAGGCACTGTTGCAGCGGGAGAAGTCATGGGGACCGGTTGAACCGGGGTCAAAGAAATATAAGGTTTGGGTTGACCAGGCAATATTGGGGCTGGAGGATCAAGGTACCAGACGGGAATCCCAAGGGTTAGGTTAGGAAGGGAGAGGGTGGCCATGACAGGGACTGCGTACACTCCTGGTGGGGGAGCTAGGAATGGTATCTGACCAGAGGGGTAATGGCCAAGTGGGACGACTCCTAAATGGCTAATTCTTGCAGGAACCATTCTAGGAGGATAAAGAGGCTCAAGACTACCAGCTGTAGGTGAAGGGTTAGGAGCAGGTTGTGGAGAGCGCGGTTGCTGACTAGCTGAAGCAGGTTGCTTGAGAGCAGCCCGAGACGATTGCATCATGCACACATTCGATGAGTTGGGGTCAGAGACAGGAGGAGGAGGAAGACCAGGGCAGGTTCCAAGAAAAGAGGAGTCTTTGTAGACGCCGGGAGAGACACTGGTCCAAGAATCGACAGTTTGTTGATTGGCTACAGAAGAGATTGTCGACTCAGGGGAGGGTTGAGATTTTGGCTCATGATACGTCAACTAGTCAATGGTGACTATCTTTACATTATGAGGGAAAAACATCTTGCGATGGACCACGGATGGGACAGCAGACATTCTGGGTTTGATCCCCAGTGGAGTCGCCAGTTGTTAGTATGAATCTTTTGTCGAAGTGTACAAAAAAAGACCACTTTAGCTACGCATAAATAATAGCCCTAACATCAAATATGGCTGCCAATATCTTCAGATCTGTAGTTAGTTGAGCAAGACAAGAGCTGCAAAAACCAGATCTATGCATAGAGAGACATTAAGCAGTAAAAATAAGGTTTTGCTCCATATATCCAATAGACAAGACAAGAACAATTTTTTGAAAGAATTTTTTGTATCAAGGGCACCTGGGAGGAAAACAAGAAGGTGTTTCCAATTCTCCTCAATGGGATGGGTTCTTGGAAGCCCTCAGCACTTCAGATCTAGCATTTCTCTCTCCTGTTGGTGTAGAAAACCCAGACAAAGATAGAACTCAAAGGGAGCTCACACAACAAATAATGGAAAATATGACAATGATAATGGCTCAAAGTTAGACCAAGAGTTTAGATCCAAAGTGATCTAATAGGCAACAAAAGGTGAAGAATGGTAGGAAAAACCCTCCTATTTATAACAAAATATTGGGTCATTCTAGATCTTGGTGCATGATTAAAATAACATTAACCAAATCTAGATCCACTTTTTATGGAATATTTTATTATATTTGTTGGAGGGAAAAAGTATTTGACTTGGGTCAAATCCCTTTATTTGTGAATAATAAATAAATAAATGATTTATTTATCATTTTAAGGAAGTGGTTGAAGGATAATCAAATAAATAATGATTTATTTAATTATGTATGGGTGATTTAGTCATATTTAACAAGGAATATTATTTAAATAAGATTTAAATAATTATTCCTAGAAAATAATAAGATAAATAAAGATTTATCTAATTAATTTCTTTGTTTTGGGTTAAACATGACCAGAAAAATCAAACAAATATAGGTTTGTTTAATATTTCCTTTTGGGGTTTCCTGTTTAGACCATAAACAACCTAATAAATGTGTTTTATTAAGTTATTTTACATAGTGAAAGCAATTTTACTTAGGGTAAAATTGGTCTTACATGGTGTACTTGGGTCCATCTAATGATAGTAGGTTAGATGACCAAAAAATGGTGTAACAAAGCTTTCCCAGGGAAAATATCTATGTTGTGGTTTGATTTGTTTCTTTCTGCACTTGTTGTGATTGGTGATCGTGTTTATTTTCCGCAATTGATTTGTAGAAGGATTCAGTATCTAGATTTATTACAATGCTTGATCGGATTGAATCTATTGATATACATATGTTTCTATAATTTCTACACTTCTTCCTGGTTTCTACCTACATTGTTTCTTCATCACATTCAAGCTCACTAGAATCAATCAATAATAAATAATATAATGAAGGAGAGTATCATTCAGGGGGTCTACTTGTCCTGGTAGATATTCTAACACCACTTTCAGGTGTTTGAGGTGCCTGTTGCTATTGTGGTGGTTGTTTTTGTTGTGGCTGTTGATTATTATTATTTTTAGGCACCTTTACTTTTTATATGATCTCATCAAGAAATGTGTATTCTTTGTTTTCTTTTTCTTGTTTCTTTTCCTACAACCCATTCTTATACAAGACCTTTTCATTGAATATTACATCTTTTCTCCTAATGATTTTGTGGTTTTCATAATCATATAAGCTTTAACCAAAATCGTTAACACCATATCCAATAAAGGTACATTTCTTTGATTTTTCCTCAAGCTTTGTTCTATTTTCTTTATTAATATGGACAAAGGCCTCACAACCAAAAGGATTTAAAAAATAGTAGTTTACCTTTTTACCTTTCTATGCCTCCTTTGGAATACCACCATCCAAGGAACTTTAAGGCCCTCTATTTATTAGATAAACAACAGTATCTACAACATCTGCCCAAAACTATAAAATCAATCCTGCATGCAGTCTCATGCACCTTGTGATGGGCCTCTAAATTAGACATAAAATAAGGGCCATCTAACCTTTCTTAAGTCCATCTACCTACCTTATGCACATAAAAGGATATATTAAATCTCTCCTTATACACTTAATAATGTTTTCTTATGCTTTAATATTTTCTTAGGAAGGTTTAAAGGTAATTGCATATTTGTGCCTAATATTGGTTATTTTTGTAGAATATTGTGAGAATATTTGGTAGATTATATAGATTTTGAGAAGGAGATGATTTAGGGACTTGTTCCCTACCACTGGAAGATCGGGATTGGATAATAAATGAGCACAACATCAAAAAATTAGGGAGAAATTTTGGAGAGATTCAAGGGGATTTTCCACCGTGCTAAACTCTCAAAGGCAGCCAAAGGATCCTCATGAGATCCCCCTCCAATAATTCGAATTCTAGAGGTAGCCAAGCAACTCAAGACCAATTTCACTCAAGCCATACCTCACTTGGACTCTATAGCAAATTGAATTCCGATAGGCAGCCAAGCAACTGAAGACGAAGGGAACTCAATCTATGTTTACCTGGAGTCAAAGTGGACTCAATCACCATTTTTTCAAGGGAGTTGTTGGTATCTGCCTTATATAATAAATAGAGCAGCGCTAGAGCTAGGAAGAGTTAGTCTATTCTAGTCACGATTCCATTCAAAAATATTGTTGTGAGCTATTGAGATTTTTGTTTTATTCAGGGATCAAACTTTCAAAGATGTATGTAGATATTCTTTTATAAAATGAGCAGATTGATTTCATTCAACTGATTTAAGTTTTAGAGGGCTAGGTTCGTGGGTTAGGGCCCAATCCATGTGCCTCACCTTCTCTGTTGTTACTGCCTTTTCCTTTCTATCATTTAGCTAGTTTTTCCTCTGCCATTTAAATTAGATCTGCTTCTAATAAGTTTCATTTATATTTATTTTTCATGTTGTTGTAGTTTTAATTGCTTATTCATAGCGAAATAGAGGAAAAACTCCAAACTTGTGGTTAATACTCCCCCTACTCATCTCTGTTAGTAGATTTTGAGTAGGGTAGGCCTTCCCATGGACCCAAAAACTGCTTTTTGTTCGTTGTTTGATCACACATTATTTTATGGTTTTCCCGTGCATGAATCTGTAGGTTTGTTTTCCGGAATTAATTTCAACACCCCAGAGCAGCTCTGTGTCGCTTCCTGCTTCATTTTCCCTCTCCATATTCATGGCTTAAACACTGTTTTTATGCCTCCATTCCCTTCCTTTTCCTCTTGTTTAAATGTTGTACCCACCTTCTGATACATAAAAACATTCAGAACCATACAACCTACCTTATTCCTACCTTTTTATTGGTTCCAGCTACTTTACCTTTTTAACGCTAAACGCTTGAAAAACCGTTGAAACCTGACCTTTGACTTCCTCCTCAAAATTCCTGCTCACCGTATGTCGCACTTCACAAATCGCAATGTTTAGCTTTTACCTTCAACACTTACTGCTTATTCCTTGCGATTTTGATATTGCGAAATCGCACTTCGCACCATTTATCCTTTATCCCTTAACGCTTACCGTTGTTCTAGCCGATTGTGATAGTGTGATCTTGCCCCGCTGTCAGTCCCACTACCACATCGCCATCACAAATCGCACTTCACATCCTTTATATTTTACCCTTAATGCTTACCGCTCGTTCTTTCGATTTCGGTATTGTGAAATCGCATCCTGCAGAACTTACCATATCGCTCATCGTAGCCCGCAAATTTTCCCTTTTTCCTTTCACTGCCATGTCATCCCCATCTCACATCGCATCCCGCAGAACTTTCCAAATCGCACTTCACATCCTTTATATTTTATCCTTAATGCTTACCTCTCGTTCTTGCGATTGCGGTATTGCAAAATCGCATCCCGCCGAACTTACTATATCGCACATCGCAGCCCGCAACTTTTTCCTTTTTATTTTTCACCGCCAAGTCATCCCCATCACAAATCGCCTCCCACAACCTTTACCACAGTGCACATCTCACTTTGAACATTGTAGTTTATTCCTGTTAAATACTTATCGCTATCCATTTAAATTTGCGAAGTTGCAATTGCAACATCGCACATCGCAACTTTTACCTCCATCGCATCTCCGCCATCGCATTTTTCAATTCTTTATGCTCCAAAGCCATTTCTTGTGCTATAATAAGGTTTTATAAGGTTTTAAACCCCCTCTTTCTGCTTCCAAACCTCGTTTCATGTGTTAAACCTCCCATTAACCTCTTTTAGCCATTTTTCTTCCTCCAAGCTACAAATTAACTCTTTTTAGTTAGAATTAAGTCATGTATAGTTTAGTTGCATGGATAGAAGCATGGTAGATAGATCATAGGATTAGTAGAGTGCCTTTAGTCATTTGGCCAAGTTAAGTGTGGTTTAGGGTTATTTTCCTTTCTGCTATTTGATTTATACAAATTCTATTAGCTTCATTCTTATCATTTCTTTCCATCAATTTAGTTCAGTTTCATTTCTGTCTTTTCCTTCCAACAATTTACTTTACAAGTATTCTCATAATTTAAGAAATATCACCCTTTTGTAAAGAAGAAGAGGATGACATGAATAGAATGCATCTGTTGTGTATATAGCATTGCCACCTCAAAGTTTGTATGAACCCCGGGTTGATAAAGTAAATTAGGGAAGCCCCTGGGAGTTGCAGCACTCTTGGTGCAATACTAGGGCTCACCACTTTTTGGCGTCGTTGCTAGGGAGGTGTCTAGTATATGCTTTGATTATGTTTTAGCATTATTTTATGCTTTCCTTTTTCATGTTGTTTCCGCAATATTGAAAAATATAAAAAACTCTTATTTTCATAGGAATAGGGATACTCAGAATATTTTTTTTAAAATACTTCTCTAACACCAACCCCCCCACTTGACCACGTGGTGCAGTAAGAACCACATCACCATACACTTTTTAAGGAAGAAGAGATGGATGGATATGATGACAATGAAGATCTTATTGGGTTTCCCATTCAAGATATGGACATCAGTGTACCTATGAAGGACATCCCTCCATCTTTCCTTCCCAACTTCTATGGTATGAGGACAGAGGATCTAGAGATATTTCTCTTTGAATTTGAGATACTTTGTAGGTCTTATTGTTGAATATTGAAAAAATTAATAGTGAAAGTGGAATTCGGAAACATCTTTCCTTGATCCTAGTTAAAAATAATCACCTAAACTAGGTGGGGCCCACACAGGTTATTTTTAGGTGTATGTCTATTTTTAGAATGGTGAGCATATTCTAAAATTAGCAAGATGCTGATTCTAGACGGTTGAGAAAATTGTGTCTTTGGATGAAATTCTATTTTTATAAGATGGGCGAAGTCTATTTATAGATTGCTAATCTAAAAATAGAATGCATGTCGATTTTTATTAGCCCTTAATAATAATCATACAATAAAAAATAACTTATTCTCTTAGAACACTTTATTTCAGTGAAAAGATGTGGCACATTAGTGGGCTGAAGGAATTACACAATTCCTAGGGTGGTTGGTGACTCATGCATTGAGGACTTCGTTATAACTGATAGTGGCAAGCTGTAACAGAGTTGGAAGAGTAGTTATGGGAGTTGTTATTTAGTTTAACTCAGTTCAGTGAGTTAAACTCAATTTTGCTAGTTGTAACTGAACATACACTAGTGAAAGATGAGTGAATTAATTAGTTAATTAATTCACAAGTAGTGTCTTACTTGTAACTAAAGAAATACAACAACTAATTGCTTGCATGTCAGATCCAGTGGAGACCTAGTGGAGGGATAGGTGAAAGAGTGAGATGGACTATCAGTTGTGAATATAGTGATGCATTTAATGCATATACACACACATTGGAGATGCATATGAGTATTGCGCAGTGCAATCAAGGTAAGGTCGAATTCATTCAGGGTTCTTCTTCGGCAGGGATTGCGCATTGGAGACAAGCTGTCAGGGGTTTTTAGCTTTAATATTTCCGAGTAAAACATCTTGTTATGTGCAATTGATTTTGCTTCATATGTGTTTTGCAATTGACGATCTAATTTCCACAAAGAATTAAGCAGAAGGATTTTGTATTTAACATAAGATTACTTTGTTAAATCAGGAGATTCCAGAAATACATTATTGTGTTTATAAATTTCTACATGGTATCAGAGAAGTGTTAATCACTAGAGATTTCAATATTGAAGCGGTGTTGAGTTTTGTGCTGGTGGAACAATTCGAAATTGCTGCAAGAATTTCTTGGTGTGATAGTTGAGTATACATTGAAATGGCTTTCAATGGGTTGCGGTTGGAGTATGCACTCAAGGGCAGCTCGAAATACATAGCCTGGAAGGACAAGATGGAGGCAGTGCTTGAAGATAATGGCTTGAAGGAGTTCATTGATGCATGGCAGATGCTATAGTACTTGACGCATGGCAAAAGAAAATAGCAAGGGCGAGGAGGATTCTCTTGGAAGGTGTGAAATACCATATTGTGTCAAGCCTTCATGGGAAAGCCACTCCATTTTCAATGTGGAAGGCTTTGACAGATCTTTTCCAAAGCAAAAACGACCATAGGAAATTGGCGTTGAAGGATAAACTCAGAAAAATCAAGATGGAGAAGAACGACACTATTCCAATATACTTGACAAGGTTTTCCCAATGCAGGGATGAGCTTGGGAGTGTAGGATTCAGTGTTGTGGATGATGACTTGGTGAGCTTGCCTCTCCTTGGACTTCCTAAGAGTTGGCACAGTTATTAGGGCTCTGTCAACGGACGGGAAAAACTGTCGGATTGGGAACGACTGTGGTCGGATCTAGTATAGGAGGAGTTCAGGCAGAACACCAGGGATGGCTCTTCATCAAAGCTTGATGATGAAGAAGACTGTGCTTTAGATGCCAAGGAAAAGAAGAGGAAGGGGAAGAAATTCCATTCTAGATCTGAGGCCGGTGAAGATGGCAAGGAGCACAACATGTCCAAGGTGAAGTGTTTTCACTGTCACGAGTTTGGACATATTGCCAAAAATTGTCCACATAAGAAGAAGAAAAATATGGTTGTTGGAGCTATAGCTGAAGCTGGTGAGGCCCTTGTCTCGCAATTTGAGATTGAATTCTCATTTATTGAATGCATGGTGTCTAGTGCATTGGGATCGGGGTGGTACTTTGATAGTGGTGCTTCTTTTCACATGATGGGAGATGAGAAATTGTTTAGTGACTTGGTGGAGAAAGATCTCCAGATGCATGTTGAGTTGGGCAACGATGGACGATACAATGCGACCAACATTGGTACCATTACCTTTTAGAGGGCGTTAGGTAAACTCTTTCTTTTAAAAGATGTTGTGAATGTTCCAGGTTTAAAGAAGAATTTAATCTTAGTGGCAATGTTAGAGGATAGAGGCTATGATGTTGTCTTTAGTGAAGGAAAAGTTTTCCTGCAACACAAAGAAACAGGGCAAGCCAAGAAGGTTGGGATTTGAGTTAAGAATCTCTATAGACTTGAAGTAGATGGGATTTCTACGGAGCTTCCTACTATTGGGAAGTGCAGGGAAGACATGCAATTGAAGCTTGAGAGGGAGCAAGATTTTCATGCAGGTAAGAGTGAACCTCGGGATGTGGAGCAACCATAATATTAGGATCATGGAGTGGGAGAAACCACTCATGCAGATAAATTTTGTGCCAGATGGAAAATGGAGTGCATGTAGCTATACCACCAGGTGACAGGTGGGGCGACATGCATGAGTAATCCCAAGAAGATATTTCTAGGCAGGATTCATTGAGATGGTCTGGATATCATGAAATGAACCTGGCTACGAGGCGCCCATAGAGCAGCAGTAGCATGATCAGTTGGATTGATGCAGTTAGATCAAAGTGACAGTGTCGGATACTAGAGCATAGATCAAAGTTGATAGCAAGTGCAGAGTGCATCGGTGTAGAGTTCAACAATGCAGTGATTCCAGAAGACATGTGCAGTTGGTACTAGTAGAAGCCAGAAGACTTTGATGACAGATGCATTATACTGATTCTGTTGTTTGGAGGCTATTCAGTTCTGTAAGTGTTGCATGCAAGTATTGCAAGTCGAATGCATGGAGTTGCATGTTGCATGCAAATATAGTCCTTTCTTGTTGAGAGGGAGTGTTGAATATTGCAACAAGAAACAGTGAAAGTGGCATCCGGAAACATCGTTCCTTGATCCTAGTGAAAAATAATCACCTAAACTAGGTGAGGCCCACACAGGCTATTTTTAGGTGTATGCCTATTTTTAGAATGGTGAGCATATTCTAAAATTAGCAAGATGTTGATTCTAGATGGTTGAGAAAATTCTATCTTTGGATGAATTTCTATTTTTAGAATATGGGCGAAGTCTATTTATAGATCGCTAATCTAAAAATAGAATGCATGTTGATTATTATTAGCCCTTAATAATAATCAGACAATAAACAGTAACTTATTCTCTTAGAGCACTTTATTTCAGTGAACAGATCTGGCACATCAGTGGGCTAAAGGAATTACGTAATTCCTAGGGTGGTTGGTGACTCATGCATGGAGGACTTCATTATAACTGATAGTGGCAAGTTGTAACAGAGTTGGAAGAGTAGTTATGGGAGTTTTTATTTAGTTTAACTCAGTTTAGTGAGTTAAATTTAGTTGTGCTAGTTGTAACTGAACATACACTAGTGAAATATGAGTGAATTAATTAGTTAATTAATTCACAAGTAGTGTCTTACTTACAACTGAAGAAATACAACAGTTAACTACTTGCATCATGAACTCAATAGATTATGACAATAATATGCTAGACCACCTTAATAACTCAGGTTGTTACATTAAATTAAAAAAGAACCCTATAAAAAGAATCTCCAAAAATGTTCAGAACCTCCTTAAATCTTGCAATATGCCTAACATCAAAAATCTCTTAGAAAATAACCCCCTCACCCCCCGCATCTATGGAGCCCCTAAGATACATAAGGATGGTATCCCCTTAAGACCCATTGTGAACACCATTGGGGGTCCTACCTACCATCTTTCAAAACACCTTGTGAAAAAACTCAAACCCCTAGTTGGTAACACCAATTCCTTTATCAAAGATTCCACTCACTTCATTAATGATATCAAAAAACTACACCTTGATAAAGATGACATCTTTGTGAGCTTTGATGTGAAATCTCTTTACACCAACATTCCCATTGATGAAGCCATGCAGGTGGTTCACAAGATCGTTGATCAACAAACAGTGAGCTTAATTGAAATTTGTCTCAAATCAACTTTTTTCAGTTTCAAAGGTGAAGTTTATGAACAAACTTGTGGTGTTGCTATGGGTTCCCCTTTATCCCCTATCATTGCCAATCTCTTCATGGAAGACTTTGAAGACAAAGCTATTAAATCTGCCCCTCTTAAACCTAAACTTTGGATAAGATACGTGGATGATACCTTCATAATCTGGCCACATGGTAAAGATAAATTGGACATTTTCTTAAAACACTTGAACAATATCTCTGATTCGATCAAATTTACCATGGAGATAGAAGAAAATAACAGTATTCCTTTTCTTGACATTCTCATTACCAGAAACAAGGATGGCTCTATTTCACACCAAGTCTATTGAAAGAAGACCCACACTGAACAATATTTGCATGCTAACTCCCATCATCATCCGACTCAAAAACTTGGGGTTCTCAACACATTAGCAACCAGCGCTGTGCGCATATCAGATCAAGATCACTTTGAACAGGAGAAAAACCATCTCATGAGAGTTTTTGAGAAAAATGGGTATAAGAGAAACCAAATAATCAAAGTCTTCAACAATGCAGAAAATTATTCAAAAAACAAGTCTAAAATGGACGATGTAATGGGCAAGGCTCACTTACCCTACATAAAAGGCATCACAGACAAGATATCTCACATTTTAAGAAAATATAATATCAGAACTTCTTTTAAACCTTTAAAAACCATTAATAATTATCTCAAATCGGTCAAAGATCCAATTGATCCTAGATACCACAAAGGGGTGTACTTAATTCCATGTTCATGTGGTAAACCGTACATTGGTGAGACTGGGCGATCCATCTTAACCAGAATTCAGGAACATGTTGTAGACATCAAACATAACCGCCTCAAAACATCAGCTCTAGCTGAAAATTCTGACAAAACCAACCATCACATCTGTATTGAAAATTCCCGGGTTTTGGCAAAAATTGATCACTATTACCACAGAAAATTTAGAGAAGCCATTGAAATTAGGAATCACCCTGATAACCTTAACCGGGATGAGGGATGGAAAATAAGTGATAATTGGATTCCTACCTTAACCAACATTCGCACCCATACCTAATTATGTCCCTTCCTTGTCTTTTATCTCTCTCCACAACCCTGTTTCTCCTCCCACCTTGCCCCCCCCTTTTGTTTTTCTGTTCCCCCGTCTTCCTCTCTATTTTTTCTGGTATTACTCCCCTCCCCTCGTACTTAGAACTTTGTTAATTCCTCCATCGCTTATTCATCTTAATTTAATAGTACCTTCACCCTCCTTATTCTATAATTAACCATTAACCTATACTTATAATTTATATTAAAATTTAATTAATAAATAAATAAAAATAAAAATAAAAATAAAAATAAAAATAAAAATAAAATAAAATATAAATATAAATCAATAAATCAATAAATAAAATAATAAAAATAAAAATAAAAACAAAAATAAATATAAATTTATTTTAGGGCATTGTTAATAACCTCTAATACCATTAACTTAAATTTAATTAAAATTAAAATTAATTAAATATTATATTTATTTGATTTAGAATAACATTAGTAATTTTTACATTATATATATAAAAAAAAAAAAAAAATTTAAAAAAAATAAAATAAATAATAATATAGATCGCTAATCTAAAAATAGAATGCATGTCGATTATTATTAGCCCTTAATAATAATCAGACAATAAATAGTAACTTATTCTCTTGGAGCACTTTATTTCAGTTAACTGATGTGGCAAACCAGTTGATTGAAGGAATTTCGAATTCCAAGGTTGGTTGGTGACTCATGCATGGAGGACTTCATTATAACTAACAGTGGCAAGTTGTAAACAGAGTTGGGAACAGTAAAGCAGTGGAGTTAGTTATTTAGTTTAATCTCATTAGTGAGTTAAATTCAATTGTGCTACAGAACCAACATACAATAAGAAAGATGAGTGGAATTAATTAGTTAATTAATTCACAAGTAGTGTCTACTTACAACTAAAGAAATACAAATCTATAACTACTTGCATGTCAGAACCAGTGGAGACCTAGTGGAGAGATAGGTGAAAGGGTGAGATGGACTATCAGTTGTGACTATAGTGATGCATTCAATGCATTTACACACACAATGGATATTCCTATGAGTATTGCGCAGTGCAAGCAATGTAAGGTCGAATTCATTCAGGGTTCTTCTTCAGCAAGGATTGTGCTGGAGGCAAGCTGTCAGGAGGCAAGAAATTGGTGCATAGATATGCAAATTTCTGCATGACAGTGTGTGACGATTGTATATTGTACTGAGAGCTTTATGAGTTGAGCTTTGTATGATATTTTTACATGTTCCCTTGATATACATAATATATGATAGTTGGGGTTTTTAGCTTTAAGGTTTCCCTTTAAAACATCTTGTTATGTGCAATTGATTTTGCTTCATATGTGTTTTGAAATTGGCGATTTAATTTCCACAAAGAATTAAGTGGAAGGATTCTGTATTTAACATAAAATTACTTTGTTAGATTAGGAGAATCTGGAAATACATTATTGTGTTTATAAATTTCTACACTTATGGCTACTTATCACACACTCAAAAACTGAGATTGTTTCCCGCAACATTGAAGGATAGAGCTCTTAAATGGTTCATGAGTCTAGGTACTAAGTCAATATGATCATGGAATGATATGAAAAATATATTTCTAGAAAAATATAAAGATCGTGATCTTAGAAAATATTTTCTTAGAATGAACCAAGAAGAACATGAGAGCCTTGAGGATCTAATTGATAGATTCATGTATAATGTTAAGAGGGAAAAAATGCATCATCTGTGATTTGACACACTAAAAACCCTCTTACTTAGAAAAATTAGGGATGAGTGGATTGATCTCCTTAACCTCATGAGTAGAGGAGATGTATAAAAATTTTCATTTGAAGAAATTTGTGAAACATGCAAGTGCATATCAAGAGGAAGGCAAAGAGTAAGTAAATCAAAATCAACATTGGTAAGGCATGATGAACTTGGAAATTTTCTTGAGAACTTTAAAACACAAATTCTTAGCAATATAAGTGAACAAGTAGAAATGTTAAGAATGCAAAATGAGAAAAAAGAAGATGTTGATATTTTTTTATCCATGCAGAATCATATGCTACTAAATTATGTTCATCATTCCCCAGGTTTAAAGAAGTTTACCAAGAAGACAATGGAGCAAGGCAATCACCAAAGAAGCTATGTTATGTAGCTTGAAGGAGACCCTGGAATCCTAGTCAACTTGATATGATGCAAGGACCTACTTCACAATGTCAAGATTATTCACATCCAACTCAAGATAATGGGGACACACTCCATCCTTGGCAACCTTGGCCATCTCAACCTCTAACCCAATCTTGGCAACATGATTGGCAAGGACCTTATTGGGAAAATCCTCAACATCCTCAATATTTCCCTCAATATCCTCCATACCCAACTCCATGCAATCCTTACCATCCACCTCCACCACAACCACAGCCTCAACCACATCCATCTCATATATCTACCCCCACTCAACTACCTGTACCACCATTTCCAAACCCACACCATGAAGTATCTCAGCTCACTTACAATGTTGAGGTACAACACTACCAAACACATCCTCTTGATCTAAATGGTCCGCATCTTAGTTCAAGAAAGGTATTGCAAAAAAGATATTTTCTCAATGTCATTGAAGGACAACATCAAGAAGAAGAAGATCCAAATGAGGAGATCAAAAGATCAAGTGTCGCACTTGATGAAGAGAAGATATTAGAATCAAATGTTAAGAGAGGTCCCTCATGTTTACCAGCATTTCCTCCATGTGTTCAAGAGAACAATCAGAAAAAAGAGGAAGATTTGACTGCCATAATAGAAGATGACATCCAAGGTGATCCAACTCAGCAAGTGAACCAGGGGCATCACAACTATATTGACATATGGTTCGAAACAGTCGTTAAGTTGGAGCAACACACTCTTCTTCAACAATAATTGATACAATCCTAGTCAAAGCAATTCATCTCTTATATTCAGGTACATTTCAGAACATGTATTCCAAGTGTGCACCTGATTTTATCTGTCATATTGATGTGCACATGGCTCCATTGGAACTATTCCTATACTTGAAAAAGGTTTTGTTTTTTTCAAGTAGAGTAGGAAATTGAAAAAAGAAAAAAAATGAAAAAATGGGAAAAAGAATAAAATCTTAGGTGAAACCCTCTTTTGAGGTGTCTGAGATTGGCTCACTGATTGAAAACCACCATGAGGCGGTCATTGGGTTGAAGAAAAGAGAGGAAAATAAAATATCCTAGGTGAAACCCTCCTTTGAGGCGCCTAGGCAGACCTTCTAGTTGAAAACCTCATTGAGGCAGCTAGTAGGCCTTAAAAAAAAATGTACTTATCCATGTATCTCTCTCTAATGAATGCAGGTGCTCTCCAACCTTTGCAAGCAAAAAATAGCAAGTTGGTACAAAAATAAAATTTGGTCAACACTTAGGTCAAAGGTAGTCAAACTTGGACTTCCTCCTCCTGTGCTCAGAAGCTTCAAAAGGACCTCAAGCATACTATCAAATGTAGCTTCAGAACCACCAAATATAGCTTCAACAACCATATCAACAGCTTCAATATCACATGAAAAAAAAATCGATGGTAAGGATCAGGTATGCAATCATATAACCCTTTCTTGGAATCTGTTTTAGCTTAGTAAAACATTAAAAAATGTGAGAAGGAAAGTTTTTTTATATAGCCAAAATCAGTAGCAGATCAACCTCAGCCTTATCTAGCAACTAGCCTCACTTTTTCTACCAAGAAAAGTAACAAGACAAAAGTAAAAAGGACTTGAGAAAGTGGGCAGTAAGTAGTTCATTGTAAGAAAATAAAAGGAGTGCCAAAGGGGTAACCAAGGGTGAACTAAGTTTAAAAAAACAAAAAAATACAAAACAAAAACAAAAAACTCTGAGTTTATTTTTCATGAAATAAAAAAAGATGGGGAAAAAAAGGGAAAAGAAGAAGAAAAAAGAAGAAAAGAAAAGAGAAAAAGAAAAATAGAATAAAAGGTGGACCCACCACCACTTAGCATGCAAAATAGATTTTCTTAAGGCACCTAAGGACCTCCATGCAACACCTACAAAAAGAAATCCAAGCAGAATAGCAAGAAGATTAAGCAGGGGAGCAGTGCATGGGCCAATAAAACAGAAAACAAAGTAAGCCAGCATGCAGAAAAAAACATAAGGCAGGGAGGATGAATAGGTTGCTCAGAGGATGAGCAACAGTTCCAGTAGGGGGGGTGATGATGGGCCTCTAAATTAGACATAAAATAAGGCCCATCTAACCTTTCTTAAGCCCATCTACCTTCCTTATGCACATAACAAGGTATATTAAATCTCTCCTTCTACACTTAATAATATTTTCTTATGCTTTAATATTTTCTTAGGAAGGTTTAAAGGTAATTGCATATTTGTGCCTAATACTGGTTATTTTTGTAGAATATTGTGAGAATATTTGGCAAATTATACAAGTTAGAGAAGGATATTATTTAGCCCGCCTTAATCCTGCCTTTTTATTGGTGCTAGCTACTTTACCTTTTTAATGCTAAACACTTGAAAAACCGTTGAAACCCGACCTCCGCCTTCCTCCTTGAAATTCCCGCTACCATACTTCGCTCTTCGCAAATCGCAACGCTTAGCTTTTACCTTCAACACTTACTGCTCATTCCTTGTGATTGCACTTCACACCGTTTATCCTTTCTCCCTTAACACTTACCTCTGTTCTGGCCAATTGCGATAGTGTGATCTCGCCCCGCTGGTGGTCCCACCGCCATGTCACCATCACAAATCACACTTTGTATCCTTTAGATTTTCCCCTTAATTCTTACCGCTCATTCTTGCGATTGTAGTATTACAAAATCGCATCCCACGGAACTTACCATATCGCACATCGCAGCCCGCAACTTTTCCTTTTTTCCTTTCACCGCCACATCATCCCCATTGAACATCGCACCCCGCAAAACTTACCAAATCGCACTTCGCATCCTTTAGATTTTACCCTTAACTCTTACCGCTTGTTCTTTCAATTGCGGTATTGTGAAATCACATCCCGTGGAACTTACCATATCGCACATCACAACCCACAACTTTTTCCTTTTTCTTTTTCACCGCCACGTCATCCCCATCACAAATCGCCTCTCACAACCTTTACCGCAGTGCACATCGCACTTCGCACATTTTAGTTTATTCCCATTAAATCCTTACTGCTGCCCATTTAAACTTGTGAAGTTGTAACTGTAACATCGCACATCACAACTTTTACCTCCATCGCATCTTCGCCATCAC